>BPLT01000156.1:0-430000 GCA_019656295.1 Rhododendron mucronatum var. ripense | reverse complement strand
TTGAGATGCTTTTTATAGATTTGTGATGATGTTTGAATATTGTCACTATCTTTGAATTTGCTTTTCTGGCTGATGATGGATTTGTTGTGTAGTTGAATGGCCCTCCGAGTACTAGGCAAAGGAAAATTTCAGTAGTTGAAAAGGTTAAGAAAGAAGAGAATGATTTTCACAATCCTCCTTTTTCTATTGGCACTCTTCCTCTTTTTTGTTTTGCCTTTATTCAATTTGAAATTATTAAACTAATCTTACCTCTTGAGTCACATGATCCATAGGAAGGGCAATTTGGTCCTTTCAATTGAATAAAGATGACAAAGGGAATGCCAATGAAAAAAAAGTGTGGAAATTAATAATTTCTTTTTAAGTAAAGGAAAATAAAGAGTGGTATTGATTTGAGTTCCTTTTCAAATGAGAAATGGACCATAGCCATAGGCCCGGCCGAAGGGAAGTTGCCTTTGAATGCTTTTCAATAACTAATTTATCTTCTGGGTTTAAAAGGCAGCCAGGCAGGCACGATGGGACACTCATATCCACCTTTTTGTTTGAACAACAAATATTATGGGCAGTGATTTTGCCACACTCTTTTTTGATAATATCACACCCTGTAAGTGTATTTTTTGGTGCAAAAATACACTTGCAGGGTGTGGCATTATCAAAAAAGGGTGTGACAATATCATTTCCCAACATTATTTGCCCATTTTGGTAACCAAGTACTGTCGGACGGCCACGCTTGATGGAAATGATACTCATTGAAATTGTTGACCTAATGTATGTTCGATTAGCCGGAAAATTAAGTTTCATGGGTTAATTAATGTATGTTCACGTGAAGTTGAGAATATTTATATGATTGAAATAGTTGTGCTCCTATTCAACTTTAGAGTCAAACACAGCAAATTGTTGGGTTATTAATAGTAGATACATCATGGTGGCCATTTTAAAAAACTAGTACTGTATATATTACATCATGGTTAAAAGCAAATTGAGGGTGTTCATTGCGAGTCTGCGACCGCCCAAATCAAAGAGTGGAGCCGTGACTTCTTCGTCGAGGAGTACTGAAAATTTGACTTTCTCTTCTGGCTATTTTTCGATTATGTTTGGCGATTTTAAAAACTGTGTTGTTCAAATATAGTTTGACGTGTCTTTGGGACTCGTCTATATTGAAAAAATGAAATCCGGTTCTCGGTGTTGCATTGGTTTTTTGAAGTCAATTGGAGTACTTGTTTACATAACATCAAACAGTATTTGATCAAAGATGATTTTTAGTGCAGTGGATATTTTCGACGAACTCCAGAAAAGTAAAGAATTTCAGTCATCGGTGTGTGCTTGAAAAGTAGTAGTTCACAAAGTTGTGTCTTACCCTTACCCAAAAATTTTTTCCTTACCCAAAAAAGTTGTGTCTTACCCTACAAGAAGAGAGATGGGTTGAGTTGAAAAATAGCTCGTCAGAGTAGCTTTTGTCGCTATGTGGTTGTGGGCTGGCTGTCCAGTGTCAAGGCTAACGACCGTAATGCACCAATGAGCACGTTACACATGCATGTCAATGGGGTTGGCATAATACCGTATATGCCCCTTTACTCTCTATATATAGATAGATGGTTGAAAATATAGTTGCAAAAAACATACTGAGAAAACCAGAGAAAAGTGATGGGGGTAAAGCCAGGAGAGAAAGTGTTCGGAGCCAAAGGCGGAGGAGGAGGGATTGAGGCGAGGGCTGCGAACCCAGTTGGCGGGGCGGCTCGAACCAAGTCCGCCTTCGCAAGCTTGATTCCACCCAAGAGAAAGCTGGTTAAGAAGATGATGTGGGATTCCATAGTCCAGACCATTGTGTCTTGTTTCTGCTCCATTAACAAGAAGAAGAAGAAGGAGGAGGACAACAACAAAAACAAAACCTTTCCGGCCTAAATTGCCACCGGTCAATGAAGTAATTCCTCGTGATTGCTTACCTTTTATGTTTAGGCCTTGAATTATCTTTTTTCCTGAGGAGCTTGTAGAAATAAATGAAGTATAAGGGAAATCAGAGAGATTAGGCTTCTGGGCTTGATTTATCTTTGAGCTTGTCTATTGTGTTTTTCCCATTTCTCTTTTCTTTTATCACTTCATGATCCGAGTCAAGCATAATTCATGGTATATAAAGGGGAAAATCGAACCCGGTTGAATTATCTCAGTCTCGAAGATTTCTCCCTCAAATCCAAACCATATGGTCGTACTTGTTCCTCCAGCAATTTGAGGATCCAATTAAACCTGCGGCATGACATCGTTAATCATGAAACCTTTTTTTTATCACTTTGGAAAATCATGGTAGCTTTATTGTCATTGTTTGTGCGATTTTTGTTTCGTGGTCTTATTAGTCATTGGATAATGAATTAAAAGTCCCATTTTTTCAGAAACGTCGAAAGTGTTTTCGATTCCAATCGCAAATTGGGTTTTACTGAGTGTAAGGCTTCTATAGTTGTCCATTTTTCGGACGATGACGGTGGATGGATTCGTCTACTTATATGCCATTCCAATGATTCCATTAGTAGGTGGGAAGCCCAGTTGAGAAGGATTGCTAACGAGCTGTCGCTTGCCTGACAGATTAGTTGCTTTTTTTGGTTCTGTCTTTTGGCTCTGTTGTTTTTCTCTGCTCTTGCCCTGTTTTTCTTTTTGTTGCCCTGTTCTAAGTTGAACAAAAGTTTTGCCCTGTTAGTTCTCTTCTTTCCTCTTTCCCATTGTACTTGGCTTGTCAAATCAAAAAGGAAGGGGAAAAATCTGTTTCCAAACTGAATGGACCCAAACGCTAGACAATAATGGATGTTGTACTCGAAACGGCAGAAGAAGTCGTCAGTTCCCGACCGCGTCGAGCTTCTTGTACCCCTTGAAGGTGTGCACCGTGCACTTCCCCTCGATCGTATCAGCGCTCTGCACGTCATAATGATCGGACAAAAACAACTCCTTCGACCCGTGGAACTGCTGCCGGCCGCCGATCGACTCCTCCGGCCGGTAGTACCACCGGGCGTGAACCCTAACGTTGGCGCCCCTGCTGTCCCCTTCGATCGTCTCCACCCGCGCCATGTTCGACGGCTTCGAGTAGTCCGAGGGGCGCATTAGAACGCAGTCACCGACTCACCGCTACCGGAGTCGATTATTTTGGAAGAGAGTGAGAGAGAGAGAGAGAGAGAGGGGACCTCGGATGATTTTGTTGATGGATTTGACAGTGAAAGAGACCTCGGGCCACTTTTCCACCATCATTTTAAAATTAACTAGTGTTAGAGAGGATTTTAATTAAGTCTTGTGACATTTGAAATCCCACCTGAAAGTCTGGTTTTAGAAATGTTGTAGGGAGTAACATTGTATAACCAAATCTATAGGGCACTCTGAGCTCAACAATCCCTCACTCATGATGGCGCTCCCCAAACTCGAACTCATGACTTCTTGATTCTAATATTAATTGTAGGCTGATTTTCCTCCATCTCTTCTAAATCCAATTGGTGTTAAGAAAGATTTTAATTACGTCTTTTATGATATTCGACATTATACTCACAAGTTCATTTTTAGAACCATCACATAAAGGGGTATTTTGTAATTTAATTCATGGAGACATTACGGACCCAGCAATGGGAATTTAGACTTCCTCATTCAAGTCAAACGGATGTTGGATATTATTACTATTCTTTTGTAATGAGTCCCCATTTACCAGCTGCCAAATACAAATTTATACGGTGAAATAAAAGGGGAAAAATTCAAAATACCCCCAACCTTTACACCCAAATTCAATTAGACTCCTAACCTTTTAAAAACTTCAATTTTACTCCCAACGTTATATTCCGTTAATCAAAATGCCCTCTTCCGTCCGAGTTACTAACAGATTCAGTTAAAGGCTCCGTTAAATAATTTCCCGATGGAATTTCAATGATCCAAGCCGTTCAATGTGTTCAAAAAGTTATTTTAAGGGTACTCGTGAGAAATCAACAACAAAAAATGACCGAAAAGGGCAAAATCCGGACGTCCGGACTTGAACAAAATTCTAATCAATTCGCACCTCCCATTTCCCAATCGAATTTCAATGATCCGAGCCGCTCAATGTGATTTAGACGTGATTTTAAGGGTACCCGCGAGAAATCAACAAAAAAAATGATCGGGAAGGGTTTCATCTGAACAGTTTTTTATTGAACTATTCAATAGAAAACTGTTCAGATGAAGCCCTTTTCTGTCATTTTTTTTTTGTTGATTTCTCACGAGTACCCTTAAAATCACATTTTGAACACATTGAACGGCTTGGATCATCGAAATTCCATCGGGATATTATTTAACGGAGCCTTTAACGGAATCCGTTAGTAATTTGGACGGATGGGGCATTTTGATTAACGGAATATAACGTTGGGAGTAAAATTGAAGTTTTTAAAAGGATGGGAGTTTAATTGAATTAGAGTGTAAAGGTTGGGGGATATTTTGAATTTTTCCCAAATAAAAATGATGAAGTGAAAGGTCTATATCATGGGTAAGGGTTATCAACGGGCCGGGCCATCACGCCAAGTCGCTATCCAAGCCCGCCCACAGGCCGGGCCAACCGGGCTTTTTCTTTTGGCGGGCCGGGCCACCTACCATTAATTGAAGCCCAAGCCCAGTCCACAGGCTAGCCCAATTGGCCGGCCGGCGGGCCTAAAACCCGGCGGGCTTAAATTTCCTTGGGCAAAACTAAACCAAGGGAAAAAAGAAAGGTTTTTGTGGGATTTTGGGCTAATAGGCGGGCCCGTTGGCGGACTTTTGGACGGGTACCACCGGCGGGCTCACAGGCCGGGCTGCGTAAAAATTCAAAGGCCCGAGCCCGCCCATTACAAACTACGGGCCGAGCTAGCCCGCCCACTTTACGGGCTAGGGCCGGGTAAAAGCCCGCCAGGCTTTGGACGGGTCGCGGGCCTTTGGACTAAATGATGACCCTTAATCATGGGTCATACTACTACGTGTGGGGCAGGTTGAATGAGTTAGGCTCCGTTCCGGAAAGGAAAATAAGTACTTATTTTTTAAGAAGGCAATTTCAAACTCAAAAATTATGTGCTTACACAAATTATTTTCTTATCAACATGGATCTTGTTTGATAGATCTCATTAAGATCTTTAATACGGTGCAAAAAAAATTAAAAAATTATTTTTCATTTATATTATTTTAGAGTTTAAAAATGTGAAATAGGTACTTATTTTTTAAGAAGGTGTTCTGGAACGGAGCCTTAAATAAATATAAACTAAAATGTGTGTGATGAGAGTGGTGGTATAGTGCTGGTAGTGGTGGTGGTGGTGGTGTAGTGATGGTGGAGTGACGGTGGTGGTGGTGGTGATGATTGTGATGATGGTGGTGGAGTGGTGGAGCTGGTGGTAGGAGCAGTGGTGGAGTAGTAGAGCTGGTGGTGGTGGTGGAGTTAGTGGTGGTGGTAGTGGAGGAAGTGGTAGTGGTGGTGGAGCTGGTGGTGGTAATGTGGTGGAGGTGGTGTGGTGGTAGAGTGGTGGAGGTGGTGGTGGTGGTGGAGTGGTGGTAGTGGAGGTGGTGGTGGAGTGGTGGTGATGGTAGTGGAGGAAGTGGTGGTGGAGTTGGTGGTGGTGATGTGGTGGTGGTGGTGGTAGTGGAGGAAGTGGTGGTGGTGGTGAAGCTAGTAGTGGTGATGTTGTGGTGGAGGAGTGGTGGTAGTAGAGGTGGTGGTGGTGGAGTGGTGGAGGAGGAGTGGTGGTAGTGGAGGTGGTGGTGATGGTGATGGTGGTGGAGGTGGTGGTGGTGGTGGAGTGGTGGCGGTGTGGGTGGGGGTGGTTGTGGTGGTAGTATGATGGTTGAATGTAAGTATATAAAAATTCAGCAAGAATTAAGTAGCTCAAAGCTACTTAATTTTTTTCAACTTTTTGGCCTATATTTTAAGTGATACTTAATTTGTTAAGTAATATAAAATATGGTTATCAAACATACTGAATCACTTATTACTTAATTGATTCAGTATTAAATATTAAATTTAGATTATCAAACAAGCCCAAGTCAAGGTCTAACTTCCCTTCGTACAAGGCGAAGGTCAATCTCCCTAGCTAGGCCACATTTCGCACTTCGTAGAGTCTTTCGAGGTAATAACGAAATGAAACAATCACACACGTAACACGTTTGATCAATTTGTCAAGCTCTGACTTCCCTTCGTGCAAGCCACAAGGCAAAGGTCTATCTACCTAGCTAGGCTACATTTCCTCCTTCTCTCTTTTTCCAATTATAATATAGGTTTTGTTAATATGCCTCCAAGGCACCTGATAGTAATGCATTAAATCCACTATTTGATTCCTTTTTTTTTTGGGAAATCTAAGGGTAAGACTTGAGTAATAAATTCTATTTTTAAAGAGGGTAACTGTTTGCGAAATGGACGGAAATGCCCAACTTTAATGTTTGTAATGTTAGCTTGTTTTATAATATTGAAAGACCAATCATCAAACATAATTTCACCCGTGTTCTCTAACAAAATTTACTTATCAAAAGAAAACAAAAACTTGGGCCATTGAACGACACCTACTAACTTTCTTCAGATCAATTGAAATTTTTTCCGTTTTTAATGTAAGAAATCTTCAACAAATGCATATGAAAAGAGCAAATAGCTTAGTTGTTTTGTCTTATTTTTATTTAATTTTTTACACTAACCCATAAAAAATATTTTAAAAATACATAAATAAATAAATAGGAGTATATTTTACAATTTACTGCACCAGTTGATCGCTCCATTGAACTATTTATTTCTTTTGTTGCTATTTCTTCATCATTTGAGTGAAAAATTACTTAAAATCAATTATCAATAAGTGCTTAATCAACTACCTTTAATGTAAAATATATTTATTTTTAGAACCGATGCCACCCCCACCCCCATATACCTCGTCCCCTGTCAATGACGGACAACATCAAAACATAAATTAATAAAAAAAAATGAAAACGTAGCGGACAACATCAAAACATAAATTAATTATAAAAAAATGAAAACGTAGCCTACCCATACACTAATCTAATGCTAGAGCAAAGAAGTAAAGCACTTCAGAAAATGTAAAACAGCAAGAAAGGCGGAGGCCGTGGAGTGGAATGAAATGAAGGGGAGATGAAGTAAAAGGGTATTTGAGTCAAAATATAGGAAAAAAATTCCTTCATCCAATATGACAACTAGTGTTACTACTTTCTACGTGAGTGGGATTAGTTGAACTCATTTATTGAGTATTACATTAACAAAACCCTTATAATATACCAGAAATACACTGAAGTGGAGGGAGTGGGTTTTATTTGCATCTTTGATTTTTTGATCCGCATTTGCATCTTTAATTAGCTATCTGAAATTTGTACATTGAAACAAAAAGAGCCAAGATACAAACCAATAAAATTGGGTCTCAGAACACCGCCTATATATCCTTGTAGGTCAAAAAATGAGAAATCTCAGGTTCGACTCTGCTGCACTGCAAAGAAATCCTTAAGGCCAAATGTGCTTAAAAACCCTTTGGATTAGCCAAGACTGGCGGAGACTGTAGAGATTTAGTTCCATGATGCCCGCATATTGACCCTGGAACACTCTGCGTTACCAAAAAAAAGAAAAAGAAGAAGAACAAGTAAAATGACTTTTTTAATATTGCATAAAATGGCTTGTTTTGGCTCAATTAAGGGTGATTATTTAGCCCGAAGGCTAGCGGCCCGCCCAAAGCTCACCTGACCTATCGGGCTTTTAACCGACCCTAGTCTGTCCAACAGGCGGGCTAGCCCAGCCCGTAGTTTTCAATGGGTGGGCTGGGGCCTAAGTATTTTTCTTTGACTTGCCCGCCCATTATACTAATTTATTATGCTCCACTAAGCAAATAAAGGAAAGAAGAAGTTCACTTGCCAAGAAAGAGAAACAAAAGTCTGGTCTTGAAAGATTAGAGAGGTTTGTGGGGTGCTCTATGCATTTGTGATTGGCTGTAGAAGCCTTGTTGGCTGGAAGAGTTCTTTTTATGCTCTCAATGCTATAATATATAGTATATACATACAATCTATAATGTGTGTGACTGTATTGAGTGTTGATGCTAATATTATATACATTTTTTTATCGTACTAATATAATGTACATTTTATTGTGAGGCCGGGCCCGTGAGCCTGCCTGAAGTTCGGCCCGCCAGCCAGCAATTGGTCTAGGCCGTGGGCGGGCTTCGGCTTCAACTTAAGAAACACAGCCTGGCCCGCAAAAAGAAAACCGCAAGCGGGCTTGGGTAGTGACTTGGCGGGCTGGGCCGGACCGGCCTGGCTCGGTCCGATGATGACCCTTAGGCTCAATAAGTTAAAATGATTTTTCTTTGGGTCTTTATTCAAAAAAATTCTCATTTGTTAATATTACCTGAGACAGTTCAACCAAGCCAGGGCGATTGCACGGTTCAATCACTAGGGGTTTTTTTTTATAAATATTGAGCGATTCTGTACCTGTGACAATTTAAGATGACTGACCATATTAGAACATGGACCGATCGACGGTTCAATCAGTTGAACCAACTGGTCCGGTCCGGTCAAATTGTTAAAACATTGCCCTACTCATTTCCCATAGAAGTGTATTAACGCGACAAACTAATCTAATCCCAGTTGGTTTATACTAGTAATTACCGCTTGTTTGCTGTTGGGATATTTTGTACACCAACCATAATCACCCACAAATGAAAATAGAAAAATGCACTAAATACGTATCCTAAAATATTTAAGGGCACGTCCCTCTTCAGCAGTTATTCTCAAAGAAAATGATTGTCCAAATATCTTTCTACAGTTATCAAGAAAATGTCAATTATATACGTGCTATTTTTTTGGTCTCAAGTATGAGGCTTTATAAGATCTAATAATGGAACCATGAGTCAGTGATTAAGACGGAAAGTCCCATCATTCAAATGATTCTAGAAACTACTCCGTAGACCTCACTAAAAAGTCTTCTTTTCTTATTCCCTTCTCCATTTTGGGGTTTTAATTTTTTAATTTTTATTTTGACAAAATCAGAGAAATACATAGCTAGAGACAATTGGGGTGAACTCAGGTGAGGGGTGGGGTCCGAGCCAAGTTGAGCCTAGGTTCAAACCCGAGACCTACTAATTTTTTGAGCTCGAGAAGCTGGTGAAGAAGATGACGTGGGATTGCATGGTCCGGGCTATTTAATTTGCTTCTTCACAATTTGTCTTCCCAACAAAAACAGAATCTTTTAGGGTGCAACCGCGCTTGTTAAATCCAATTCCATGTGTATAGGCTATATGGGATAGTAAATTTGTAAATTTATGAAGGAAATTAACGATAGGGATTTATTTACCTTAAGTTAAGTCGTCTTTTTTTTAGAGATTTCACCTTTCTTCCCATAAATTCATGATTTAAAAATAATTAATAGCCTTCAAGTAATCAACAGCTATATCGTCCATTTTTCATTAAGGGATCATTATTGTGGGCACGCGCCCCGGAAAATCGCCCCGATTTTGGTTTCGAATGGATGTTTGTTTGGGGGGCGGCCCTTTTGGAAAATAGCGCGGCGAAACGCTTCGATTCAGAGTCGCCACTCGGGTTTTAGCGGAAGAATACCCAAGGAACCGAACTCGAGAACGTTTGCTACGTTTTCGCTTTGATTTGGAAAATGTTTGATTTGACTTGAAGAAGGCGTAGACCGGTCCGTCGTCACCTTCGATATCTGAGGTTCGGGAGCCAGGTTACGAGAGGGGAAGGGTTTTATGGCACCCCTCTCGCCCAATCCGGAGATCGGTCTCTACTCAGGCATTTTTGTAAAACGTTTGCATTTTCTCTCATTTGATCATTTTTGGCCAGTTAGGGCGGGGGAACAGTTAATAGGGATTAAAACGGTAACACGTTGCAGTTATGTGACAAAATGTTTATGAATGATGATTTGCTTGAATCGATAAAATGAATATAGATTGAAAACAAGCACTGAGAGCAGTTTGAGCAGCATGGTGTATGCTGTCTCTCAGGTGCGTGAGCAGGCAACATGCTGGCATGCAGTGGCCGAGCCTCTGCACGCCACCATACCCTGCGCACGCCACCAAGAAGCTGGCGTACACCACCTTTTGTCACTCACAGCCTTTGTTCTCAACCCTCTGGGCTCTGGAATGGACCAGTGCACACCCAGGATAAACCACGCAGTTTATAATATAATCATATTTACAGATTATAGACAGCTGAAATGGCTTGAAGCCATGAAAATAGACTGGAAGCCCCATAAACAGAGTGGGGAGATAACAAGAGGCCAGGATTGAGCTATGATGCAAGGGCCAGCCACTGGACCTTGGTATGAATGCCGTACGCCACTCATGAGAGGCCGTACGCCAGTTGTACCTCTTGTTCAGTGATTGGCTTTACATCATCTGGGCTCTGGAACATGACCAGAAAGATCCCAGGGGCCTTTGAAAGCAAAAGAAAACAAGTATTGCAATGCTACACCTATACAGTTCTAAATAAAGAAAGCTGGAAATTGGTTGTTAGCATGCAATAAGGTGATGAATAGACAAGAAATAAAGCATGAAACAAAGATCTAGACCCCATTTCACAACTGGAGTACGCCAGTTTTGGAGGACTCGGACCTGCGGTACGCCACCTAAAAGGTGGCGTACGCAGGGTCCAGACAGATCCCAGACAGATCAAATTTTAAAACTGTACGTACTGCCACGGATCGGCGTACGCGGGCCTATGACCGGCACACGCCGATTCTAGTTAGAAACGATTTTTTTGTTTTTGAAACTTTGATAGCTTTAGGGCCAGGACTGGTATTGATTACCAGCCTTGACCCTGTTAGCTCCCCTCAGGGACCAGAACAGAAAAACAGTACCAAAGTGTATACCTTTGGCTTTTGAGATTTGAGAGATGTTTGAGCTTTGAACTTGAGGGTTGGATGATGGAGGGTGATAGATGTTTGACTGTGAGAAGTGTATGGAGGGGTCTCTTGTATACTCTTTCAATGAATGAAAGAAGAGCAAACAAGGAAACCAAGAAAAGAGAAAGAAATGGGCTTGAAGCTTAGGGAGCTAACCCTTTGGAAGACCAATGGAGGGGTTATATATAGGGGAAGAGGGAGAGAGAGGGGCTGAGGTCAGTCAAAGGGACTGGAGCCTTAGCCCTTAAGCCTTCATTCTCATTGGATGAGAGGGAATATGATGATGGGATATGTGTAAGAGATGTCCCCCCGTCCGAGATTGCTTTTTCAATGAATTGGAAGGTTCCCATGTGTTGTAGACCCCTACCCATGGCTTCTGCATACTGAAAATGCTGAAAAACACAAGTTTGACCGAAAGTTGACTTGGCGTACGCCACTAAATACCTGGCGTACGCAAGGTCAACTCTGGTCAACGGTCAAAGTTGACCGATGATTGACACGTGGCAGAGGACCAGTGCACGCCAATTGAGTACTAGCGTAAGCAAGTAGGGTTTTGTTGAGGCCTTTTGGTTCTGGTTTAGAGAGTTTGAAAGGGATTTGAAAGGGTTTTTGGAATGCTCAAAGCTCAAACACACTAACATTTCTGGGGTGTTCTTGATCCGTTTCATCACCGGGGCAACAAAAGACAGTAAAAGAACTAAATCCGGATAGTCCAGAATGGGGTGTCTACAGAAGCCCCCCTTTGACGGCACTTGGAGCACCATTTGTTTGAGTGGAGACAAGTAACGTCAAAGGTTGTCTAGACACCCTACTCTCGACTATCCTGAGCAAGATAAAGAAGGCATGAACCTTAAAGAACCTGGTCGGTGAGTTCAGCCCGACATATTATTTGAGAAAGACTGCTGCTCGCGGAGGGCAAAAGTTGGACGGGTGGACCGTCGTTGATTTTGAAATTGGACGGGCGGACCGTCGTTGATTTGAAGTTGGACGGGCGGACCGTCGTTGATTTGAAGTTGGACGGGCGGACCGTCGTTGATTTGAAGTTGGACGGGTGGACCGTCGTTGATTTGAAAGTGGACGGGTGGACCGTCGTTGATTTGAAAGTGGACGGGTGGACCGTCGTTGATTTGAAATTGGACGGGGGGGCCGTCGTTGAATTGAAATTGGACGGGTGGACCGCCGTTGATTTGAAATTGGACGGGCGGGCCGTCGTTGATTTGAATTTGGACGGGTGGATCGTCGTTGATTTAGAATTGGACGAGTGGACCGTCTTTGATTTGAAATTGGACGGGTGGACCGTCGTTGATTTGAAATTGGACGGGTGGACCGTCGTTGATGGGGACCAAACCGTCCTCGATACAAAGAACTCCAACATCCACGGGTAAGTCGTGTCAGGTAGGTTAAATTCCATCTGTTGGGAATCAGAGCCAATCTCCTTATCAAAGACCATCCGAGACAAAGCAATAAGGCTGCTGGAAGATGCATTTGAAACAAGACTGAAGGGAAGGTATTTGTTCAGGGCAGGCCGAGGCAGACTCTCCTGGGGAATAATCAGTCGCAGATGGACAGACCTATCGAAGAATGTTCTGATTGTCGAACCATCGCTGATTTGAGACGGTGGGTCATCGTTGAGGGACGACTCGTTAAACCATCGTTGATTTGAGACGGTGGGTCATCGTTGAGGGACGACTCGTTAAACCATCGTTGATTTGAGACGGTGGGTCATCGTTGAGGGACGACTCGTTAAACCATCGTTGATTTGAGACGGTGGGTCATCGTTGAGGGACGACTCGTTAAACCATCGTTGATTTGAGACGGTGGGTCATCGTTGAGGGACGACTCGTTAAACCATCGTTGATTTGATTGAAAGAGGGTTTGAACTTTGTTGGGAAACGGGGATGGGCAGACCATCATTGAATGCCGAGGCGGACTCTCCTGGGGATTAATCAGTTGCGGGCAAATCATCACCCTGGGAGATCGAACCTTCTTCGGCGTACAGAAACTTCAACAGCCACGGGTAGGTCGTGTCAGGTAGGTTAAATTCCATCTGTTGGGAATCAGAGCCAATCTCCTTATCAAAGACCATCCGAGACAGAGCAATAAAACTGTTGGAAGTTGCACTTGCTATACATAGATATGGATCAGGATAAGCGGACGGTTGTTATAGACTGATTGGACGGGCAGACCGCCGTGGTGGTGATTGATTGGATGGGCGTACACTGAGTTGAACGGTGGGCGATATTCTGAATGCCGTGAAGGGTTGGAAGCGGGCGATATGGCTGATCGCCGTTGATGGATTGAAGTGGACGACATTCTGATCGTCGTTGCACTGAATTGACTTTGAGGACGACATGGCTGGCCGTCATTGGATTGAGAAGGACGATATGACTGACCGTCGTTGATTTGAGAAGGACGATATGACTGACCGTCGTTGATTGAATTGATTTGAATGACGATATGGCCGACCGTCGTTGATTGGATTGATTTGAAGGACGATATGGCTGACCATCGTTGATTGGATTGATTTGAAGGACGATATGGCTGACCGTCGTTGATTGATTTGATTTGAAGGACGATATGGCTGATCGTCGTTGATTGAATTGATTTGAAGAGACGATATGGCTGACCGTCGTTGATTTGAGAAGGACGATATGGCTGACCGTCGTTGATTTGAATTGATTAGAAGGACGATATGGCTGACCGTCGTTGATTTGAATTGATTAGAAAGACGATATGGCTGACCGTCGTTGATTGATTTGATTTGGAGGACGATATGGCTGACCATCGTTGAAGTTGTGTGCTTGATATTTGTCATGGAGAAATGGATAGGGAGAACGACATGTGGCATCACCCTTTGCAATTGCACTATCCCAAAGCAGCAGCTCCGGTTTTAGTTCCAATAGTGACTAGATCCCAGGTGTGAACCCCCAAAATCCTGATTACTTGCTGCTTTCGATACTAGACAGGCATGCTTTAGCACTTGATAGACTTTTCCTGTTTTCAACAGTTGATATACAATATGCAATGATATGTATTCAATTGTATGCACAAATTGAAAATGCAGATGCAAGCTAACGGCGGCTCCTAAGAGGACGATGACGCCTGAGGACTACCACTGAGTCTCCTTACTTCACTGCCAGCTACTTTTGAGTTTCGGGTTTGCGTGCCAAAATAGAGGGGCATTGAGCGGGCTGGTGGGCTGGTGTGCCTTAGTTGACATAGTAACGGTATTGGGCCAGTGTGCCCCTTCCTTGATGCTTAGGCAGATGTGCCCCATAGATATGTTTTGCTTTGCCATGGGCTGACATACTCTTGTTGTTCACACGATTCCACTGCTTGGATAGAAGATAGAAGCTAGGGTAGCAATGTAAAAGTTACATTTTTCAGTTTATTGACTCTCCTTTGAGACAGAGTGCATAAACCCACCACTAATATCTAATTTGCATTGACAAGTGAGCTGAGTCGACACACAGACACACGTATATGTATAGACTTGCCTAGCTCGAATGAAAAGAGAGAAGGAGCCCCAGGATAAGAGGCGGACTCTTAGATTCGCGGAAAAATGAAATCTTGGGCTTTGATGAGCCAAAAATTCAAATGTCCAATGGACAGGTGAAACTGACGCTTACGTAAGGTCAAATAGATGTACAATGACCTGTACAAACAAACAAATAAAATTGAGAAGAAAGCCCCAGAATGGGAAACAGATTAAAGCACTCGAAAATTGTCGCAAAGATGGACAAAAAGACGCAAAGAGATGACTCATATAGGCCCAGACTGAAACCGACACCCCCATGCAGTCACATTAGGTCCGCATGACTTGCACGGCATAGAAAAACTTGGCAAAAGCCCCTTGAATGACATTCGAGGTACTTTTAATCTTGATGAATCGGAGGCAGTAGCTGACTGCTTTTTAATGCTGCCCGAATTGAAGAAGCGCACGGGTTTGAGACCAATGTGCATAACTTTGAACAAAAAGCGCGTAAACTTTGGATTAGCGCGCATGACTACAAATCCGCTGCGGCTACCAGACTTCGCTGAACTTAGAATAAACTGTGAGCCGTTAGGCCTCGCAAGCATTTTGTTCTGTTTTTGATGCTTCAGATATTTTAAGGCTTCTGCTCAGCTTTGAAATTGAAGAAGTAATTTGAAATAGAATCGAAAGACGAAAGCTTTTCCCCCTTCTGCACAACTGAAGCTTGTCACCTTCTTGACTATGGCGACGTTCCAAAGCCTTTGATCCAACTGACAGATTGCGACTGAACTTTAGGGAAGGATTTGTCAAAACATAGTCCATGCGGCCAATGTGGTACACCAAAGCCAAAACTTGAGATCCAGTTGATAGAATATGACCGATCTCGAAGAGAGAGACTGCCTACGTATCCCCTTCTGGGGAATTAGGTCAAAACGTAGTTCGGGCCAAGGTTCACTCGTGTATTTCACCTCTCCTTTTACTCTCTAACTTTTGCCTAGTGCCACCTTTCAGGTTTCGGCCTAGCGAGCTTTCGACTTTTTGCCTATTTATTTTTGCTTAGACCGCCTCCTTAGGTTTTCAGTCTAACAGGCTGCTCTAACTTTTGCTTGGAATCGCCCACCCTTGTGGTTTTCGATCCAACGAGCATCTCTCAAGGAAAAGTAGTACTTGAATTGATCCATGTAGACCACGGTATTGAATCCGTTGCCGTTGAGATTGATGAGCTTTGATTGTGGCCCCAGATAGAATGGCCTTGATAGTGAAAAGGGCATTACTGCTTTGGTTGGAAATGTCTCATTCCAAGTCACTTTTGCACCTTTTAATGTGCACTTGAGGGAACACTGTTGTTACTGTTTTGAACATGGTATAAGGCATGGAGGCTTCTGAGCTTTTGCTTTCTGGCTTGGCATCCGGTAGTAAAGGACTCAATGCTTCTTTATCTCATGATCGACACCAGGTGTGTCTTTGTGAGACTATGCCAAGATGTTGTTGAATTCATTGAACGGGCACAATGCTCTTCTGGGGACAGCGCCGTAACAATTTTGAAACTTCTGGAGGGGTTTACCTCATCTTTCAAGTTTATTAGAAATTACTTCTTCTTTTAGAGGCTGAGCATGCCTTTCGTCTTCCCTTTCGGCGAGGGAACACATTTCCTTTGGGAGATTCCCATCGAAATCTATCCCTTCGTCGTCAGGGTCGACACAGTTTATCGAAAAGCCAGCAAAGTACTTAGAAGCAGGATAATGCATATCATAAAGCCCTCGGGGTTGCCAAGTACAACAAAAAGACTCGAGTTGAGGATAGAAGCTACGACAAGGAGGGCCAAGAGGCACAAACTCCGACTCAGAGCTAGACTTAGACGACTAGACAGACACTGTGTTAGACCCAGACTAAAAAGTGTCAATGCAAATTAGACGTGACTTGAAAATGCAACTTTTATAGTTACCCTTGACTTCCTTGCAGAGAGGTGGGAGTTAGAGGACAACAGGCCCAAGCAACAGCACTTCATCCTCTTCGGCCAGACCCATTTGAGGGAACAGTCCCAAATTCTCATGATTGAAAGATCTCAGCCAGTCCGCTTTCTCCTTTGATCGATTAACCTTCCTCTTGAATTCCTCCTTTGTAGGCTCCTCATCACTGTCAATCCTGGTGTTGGCAGCAAGGACCTTGATTGCATCTATGACCATCAGGTTAACCTCGGGCTCGGATGGGGGAGACACGACTGGTTTGGATTGATTGAATATGGTGGAGGTAGGGTTGATTTGAGTGGAGCTGATGGATATCTGGCTAACATGTGGGTTAGAAACATGTTGAGGCAGGGGCTCAGAGATGACACTGGGCCTTGATGGGAGCGGAGCTGGGATGATGCCATTGTCGATGAGATCTTGAATGGCATGTCGAAGGCGGAAGCAGGCATCAGTGAGATGGCCAGGCATTTGATGGAAGGCACAATAGGCATTTGAATTGTAGGATGCCGGGAATGTTCGAGGCGAAGGAGCTGGAAGAAGTGGTTTGAGGAAGCCAGCTTCGAGGAGCTTCTCATAAACTGAAGACAACGGTGTGGAGAAGCGAGAGAAGGTCCTTGGTGGGTTCCGACGATCGGATTGAGGAACATGATGCACCCTTTTGCCTTTGGGATTGATTTCTTTATTGCACATATCCTCCCTTTCAGCATGGGCTTTGAAAAAGGATCCAACATTCTCCTTCGGGTAAGTCCTGCCTTCATGAAACTCAGCCAGGTCTTTGAACATGTCCTTCGAGCACTTTCCGACGGCAGGAGCGTGGCAGGCTTGAGAGGATTCCTTGATTAGCCCCTGATCCAGCTTTGACACGACGGAAGTAAAAAGGTCAACCAGCCCCTGGACCATATCCATTTGCTTGTCCATTTTCTGGTTCAGTTCCTGTATAGCCCTTTTCAGCTCAGCCAGTTCTGCTTGTGCTGCCATTTTGGATTGATGATTGATGAAGGTGATGGCCTAGAGCTTTGGACAGCAAAGTAAATGAGAACTCAGTGGCGTTCCTGCAGCAAGCTTTTGAAAGAATTTGAAAGAATGCAATGCGCATGTCATCGTCGTCAGTGTCCTCCTAGACTCTAGAAACGAGTTTGTCTCATGGCGGTCGGATGCTGCCAGAATCCTTGGATTTCTTTTCGACGGTGTATCCATGATTGAATCGACTATCACTAAGAGATGTCAAAACAGTCTAAGCCTTTGACTACTCCGTTCTCGAAATTTCAACTTTGGAGGTCGGAACAACTCGGTGTAGATGACGTGATACCGGAACCGAAGTGGCGTAAGCAGCCTTGATGGTGTAAGTGATTAGCACTTTAACTTGGATGGTGTAAGTATCACGGCATTCTCTCCGTTGTTCCTAGTTTTCTGTTTGAAACTTCGACTAGGTTTAGACAAGAGATTTAAACAGTCCTGATTTCCCAAAGTCTCGCTGACCCAAGGATTTTGGAAATTGATAACGTGCAACATCGGGATGCATGACTCGTCATCGGTCCATGGCAGGGTCCTAACAATCACGAGACGAACTCGAGACAGACCTAAAAGCCGCCCTAGCATGCTCCTACGCAAAGCGGGATGTATGTATGTACAGGCATGCGATAAGGAAAGCAGTAACACATAGACAGTTTATGGGGGTTAGATGCAAGTAATCCTACCCTGTAGGTTCCTGTCTTAGGTTGAAAGGTTCTAGTGCTTTGTACACATGATGAGGCTGGTTTTGGTTTAAGGGGTTCCTCTGACTAGAGCCGCGGTATACCTCCCACTGCAATGCGTGCAGCAAAGCAATGGTCAAACGGTATTACGACTCATCATCGTCCAAGGTTGTTGGGCATTCGAGGACCCCGGGCTCCAGTAAACTGTGCCGGTTACCCAAAACACCTCAACGGGGCTTATCCAACATCGATGCAAATGAAGAACGCCAAAGTTTGACCAAATGAGAGAGAAATGCAAAATTTTTGAAAAATGCCTTTTGAAGCTTGGCCCACTTTTATTGATCAATACTTGGAGAAAACTACATAAGTGAGCAACAATAAAAGCCCCAGTTCGGATTGGTCGGATGCTGAGATCCTGTTACGTTACCATTCCGTTCTTCAGCAGCGCGGAGCGTACTGTTTTGCCAGACTTTTGAAGATCGTTCATTCATGTATTAATCGCCAAATATTAATCAATGCAATGGTCCCCAGCAGAGTCGCCACTGTGGGCACGCGCCCCGAAAATCGCCCGATTTTGGTTTGGAATGGATATTGTTCGGGGGGCGGCCCATTTGGAAAATAGCGCGGCGAAACGCTTCGATTCAGAGTCGCCACTCGGGTTTTAGCGGAAGAATACCCAAGGAACCGAACTCGAGAACGTTTGCTACGTTTTGCTTTGTTTTGAAAAAGGTTTGATTTGATTTGAAAAGGCGTAGACTGGTCCGTCGTCACCTTCGATATCTGAGGTTCGGGAGCCAGGTTACGAGAGGGGAAGGGTTTTATGGCACCCCTCTCACCCAATCCGAAGATCGGTCTCTACTCGGGCATTTTATTAAAACGTTTGCATTTTTCTCTCATTTGATCATTTTTGGCCAGTTAGGGCGGGGGAACAGTTAATAGGGATTAATACTGTAACACGTTGCAATTTTATATGACAAAATGTTTATGGATGCTGGTTTGCTTGCTTGAATTGAATTAAATGTAAGAACATAGATTGAGAACAGGCACTGCAAACAGTTTCAACAAGATGATGTACGCTGCTCGTCGGGCACGTGAGCAGGAGTCGTACTGGCACGCCATGGCAGAACCATTGCACGCCAACACACCCTGCGCACGCCACCTTCAGGCTGGCGTACACTACCCTATTAATTTCTTACAGCTCCTACTCTAAACCCTCTGGGCTCTGGAATGGACCAGTGCACACCCAGGACAAACCACGCAGTTAGCAACATAACTTAGGTACATATTACAAGCAGACAGGCGTAGGAAATGGCTAAGAGCCACGAAAATAGCACAGAAAACCCCATAAACAGAGTGGGGATGAATAAGAGGCCTAGATTGAGCTTTGACATAAGGGCCAGGCACTGGCCTTTAACAATCGTGCCGTACGCCACCTATAGGGGCCGTACGCCAGGTTTGTATGGTGACCAGTGTTTGGCTTTACATCATCTGGGTTCTGGAACAAGACCAGAAGTACCCCAGAGGCCTTGAAAACAGGAAAGTATAAGTATTGAAAGCTACATTTGAACAGTTCTAAAATACAGAAAGCAATAGACTGGTTTTTAGCATGCTAGAAGGTGATGACATGAAGTAAATAAGCAATAAAAGGACGTTTCATGATCCCCACGCCAGCAGTGCTCGTACTGCCAAAGGTGGCGTACGGCTTGCTAAGGCTGGCGTACGCCATGGAGTGTCCTCTACGACTGATTTATTTTACCAGAGAGGGGTCTGGACTAGTATCAGTTACTAGCCAGAACCCTTCTGGTTCCCCTCAGGAACTGAAAACAGAAAGCAACACAAAGGTGGTATACCTTTGGTTGCAAGAGATAGAAGGATGGATTGAGCTTTGGATGTTGAAGATGGAGGGTGTGTAGTGACTGGACAGTGGAGAGGAGTGCGTACTGAACTTCTCTTTCTCTCTTTCCTTCAATGGGAGAGCAAAGAACAAGAGAGAAGAGAGGGATGGGCTTGGGTTCTTAATGAGGTTAACCTTTTCAAATGAATGCAAGGGCTTGCATTTATAGAGGAGAGAGGCTGAGACTAGGGGCTGATCAGCTGGGGTTAGGGTGGTTGGGTTAGGTTAGAAGGGAGCTCCCATGCATTAAATGCATGGGACTAGGTGATGGGTTGTGTAGGAGAGAGAGGGGGACGTCCCCTGCAAAATGCAATGATCAGGGGACTTTGCGCCGTACTGAGACGGTTGCAAAGCTTCGAGCACGTGACAGAAAAGCAGTGATTTGACCGGTCTTGACCATGCGTACGCCATCTATAACCCGGCGTGCACCAGGTCAAACTGAGTCAACGGTCGATGTCCGACACGTGGCAATTTGCTGGCGCACGCCAAGAAGAACCTGGCGTAAGCAAGGTACGGTTTTGCTAGGGCTTGTTTGGCTCTGGTTTTGAAGGGTTTTGAAATGGGCTTGAAGGTGGGTTTGAAGGGAGAGAGTTCAACGCCCAAAGCTCAAATCCTTCCATCGACTCTGAACTGTTCTCGACCGTTTATCATCATCGGGTCAACAAAGAAAGTAAAAAGACTAATCTGGACAGTCCAGAATGGGGTGTCTACAATTATGCATCGTAGTGTAATTGTACATTTTTTTTATCCACAAAAATAACATTTTATTACAAAAAGCTTGACAAAGGATACAGTGAAATTGTACATTTGATAATCTTACTAGTGTATATCTCTAATTTGAGAGCTTTTCTAAATTTTACGTGATGCTCTTTGAATGTCACTGTCTTTATTTTAATTTGCTTTTATGGCTGTTGATGAGTGATGGTGGATTTGTTCTGTAGTACAGTTGTGCCAGTCTGATTAATAAATGAGAGAAAGTTCAATTGAAAAGTATGGTCAACAAAAGGAAAGTGAAGTGGTACTATTGAATTCCTTTTCATATGAAATGGACCTAATTAAGGTCAAAGGAAAGTTTCCTTAAAATTACTATACACGAGCCATATAGTTTTGTTTCTTTTATCGAGGGAAAATAAATTTCATTCATGAAACGTGCAACCGTGCCATCCAAAGTAAAAAAATAAGAAGCTAGAAATTAATAACCCAACAGACAAAAAATAAGAAAATAGTAGCATAATATATATATATATATATATATATATATATATATATATATATATATAAAAGAGAGCCTATTTGTTCCATCTCAAGCTCCTAGCCTATAAAAAGTTGGGTAATAGTGGCAGTCAAAGAATAATAATTTGAAAAAAAAAAAAAAAACCCCTCAAGTCCCTTAGGGTATTCTAGAAGATCACTGGATCACATTAGAGTAACAATGAAAGCATCAATAAAATCCATAACCAGAAAAAATAAACATAACTACTCCTTCTGTCTTTTTTTAAGTGTCTCGCTTCGTAACTTTAACTTATAAAAAAATATCATCATTACACATTTTACATCAACTTTTACCTCCACTTTTCCTACTTACCCTCTATAGAGACATCATCATTACATTTTTACTCATTAACTTTTCAAAATGGAATCTACTTGTAGGGGCAAAATGAAAAATGTACCAACTTTTACAACTTTACAAAATGGGCACTTATTAAGAGACAACCCAAAATGGAATACTGGACTTTAAAAAGGGGACGGAGGGAGTAATAAAGAAAATTTGTCAGAGACAAGAATCGAAATATTATCGGAAATGCCAATCTTTGAGCGTTAAATTTGCTTCGGCATGATTCAAACTCCACATCTCCAAGTTCCAAACTCCGATTTCCAAAACCTCACCTCCTCTACAACCAACGAGGATGGTGGAAATGAGGTGGTTGTTGGTGACGAAATTGAATCGACGGAACCTTCAAGATAGGTGAAAGGGTGGAGAGACGCGAAATACGTGCAAGAAGATGTGGGGGTTGGGAAGAATCGGACAAAGGTGAGAAACAACAAAAAAAAAAAAAATTGAACCTGGAAGATTCGGATGGGTCAACACACATGCTGTTCCGGAGGTTCCCAATTTCGAAAAGAGCAATACAAAAGGAGATGATGGGGACAAAATGCAAAAAGAGTTTACAGTCAAACACGACAAATAGTTGGGTTATTAGGGTAGATCGCCATAACAAGCAAATCGAAGGAATTTGTATGACCACCTAAATCAAAGGGCCACTGCTTCAAGGAGTATTGTAAATACTAGGTGGAAACAGTTCATTTTTTAAAGTTAGTCAAAAATATTCGTCCTTGTGAAATTATGTTCATCATACAAAGTTAGATATGTTTTCGGAACATGACTACGTTGAAGAAAATGAATTCCGATTCTAAGTGTTGCATTATTATTATTTTTTTTAAAGTTAATTGGTATTTTTTAAGACAACATCAAATGGTGTCCAATCAATATGATTTTCAGTTTTACTGATCATATTTCCGATAAACTCGATCTAAAAAGTAAACCTTTTCAATCACCGAATTGAGTTTGAAAAATAGCTAATTAGCAAAGTTTTGTTTTACCCCTACTGGAGAGAGGCTGTGGGTGTGTTCATCACTGAGGTGAGTTTGAAAAATGGTTAGAAAGTTCTATTTTCACCGCACAAGGGAAGGGTGTGGGTGTTTGTGGGTGGGGCTGTGGTTGTGAGTGGGGGTGTGGTTGTGTGTGTGCCCCTTAGACCTCTATATAAAGAGGGGAATGGGCTGAGGATGGTAACAGAGTTGTAATTAACCACTGAAAAACCAGATCATAGAAGAGATGGAGGCAAAGCAAGGGGAGAAAGTGGTCGGAGCCAAAGGCGGAGGAGCGACTGAGGCGGTGGTGGCAAATCCAATTGCGGGAGCGGCTCGAACCAAGCCCGCCGCCGCTAGCTTGATTCCACCCTAGAGGAAGTCGGTTAAAAATATGATGGGGGATGCCACGGTTAAGGCCGTTGCGTCTTGTTTCTATTCCACTGACCAGCAGAAGGATAAAACCCATTCGGCACCTAATCTCCCCCAGTAAGTGATTGATGAATACTAGTATGGAATATAGATTTGGAATGTGTGGAATAGTATGGATCAGGAAATGCCTTGTTTCTTCTTCTTGTATATATATATATATATATATATATATATATATATATATATATATTTTGTGAGCGTGGAAATAGCTTGTTGATTAATGCTATGCAGCATGTGTTAAAGAGCAGGAGGCTCATGTCTAGACGAAGGAGATGACTCTCTTACTTTGGTGCTTTGTTGTTTGTTAGTTGTTTCTCAAATCGTGATCCTACACTTTTATTATTGTATGTTGGATGGAACCCTCTGTAAGTGCCGCTGGACTTTATTGAATATGAAACTTTTTCTTCTTACGTAAAAAAAATAATTACGGAATATGGATCTTAGCAGTGTTGGTTTCTGTGAAGTGTTGGTTTTGTGCCTCTGAATGTCTTTTTTTTTTTAAAGCAACCATTTGGTTTGATAGGTTTGATAGAATTTTGTGCCTGCCCCAAACTGATGAATGCTTAAGTTAAATTTTGGGCGTGGCCCAATTAAGTCCAAATTCTTGTTCAAATCCAGTCAGTGTTAAAAAAAATGCCCCATTCTCTGACCAAAAAAAAAAAAAAAAAAATACCCAATTTAAGAAAGCCCAGCCATTTAAAAAAAAAACACCCAATTTAACCGCATTCGTTTTACGGACAGGTTCACCAGTGTATACGGTCTATTTAGGGCCCAGAAGTGGCCAACCCGATTATATCGAGTCGGGTGCCGGATGGGCTTCAAACCCAACCCGATCCATGCACACCTCTAGTTTAAGGAGAAATTTATAAAATAAATTAGAATACTGCTATTGTTACCAACCAATAGCGAATGGAAAATGCACCGACGACCACGTCAGATCGTCTCCGGCCACCGGACGGCCGATCTGAGTCATCCAAAAACTTTTAAAAAAGCATATACGAAAAAATAGATGTTTGGATCGAACATTTACGCATATCGGATGCCGTTGATTCCCGCATGAACCTACTCGTTTTTTTTCGTTTTAAATTTTTGGACGGCTCGGATCGGCCATTCTGTGCCCGGAGATGGCCCGGCGCGGCCGTCGGTGCATTTTCCCTATGGTACTGTCTGTACCAATATCATTTATGTTGAAAGGAAAATGAGTGAAATTTACCTTCTTGTCTTGTCTTGATTTTTTAAAACGATCACGGAGATAGCCCTGAAAAAATGTTAATTCTGAAAATGTCCTTGGCAGATATTAATTATTAGAACACGTCTTTGACTGTCATTTTTCCTCGCATTTTTATATCTTTTTAAGAATTTGTGATCCAATTCAAGCATATTCGTGGCTAAAGGGGGGGTGGGATCTGGCCCAATTGAATATCTTTGTCTCAGAGATTGTCTCCCACAAATCATAACCATATGATTGTCCGTACGGGAAAATGAAAATCTGATTAAAGTGGCGTGACAGCTGCGGCTTATAATTGCAGTGCGATTTTTGTTTTGTGATCTTAGTCATGGGTTAAAGACTTAAAAGTCTCTTTTTTTTTTGGTAACGTTGTGAAAATGTTTATGATTTCAATCGCAAATTGGAGCTTGTGTTGAGTCATGAAAAGCTAGACTCAGAGTTGGCACCGGGGTAAGCCCCGCAAGCCTCCGGGTTCCAGCAACACCCCACAATGGGGCAACAAAAAAATTATTATAAACCCAGAAAGAAATTTATATACATAAACTAAACTAAAGAAAAATACTTTCAGATTAAAAGAAGCCCCTTTCAAAGTTAATAGAGAGGAAAAGTGAAATCCTTCCATCATTTTTCTTGGATCGGATCGTGTTAATTATAAAGTAGTATAACTGGAATTACATTTTGATTTTGATTTTGTGTTTTTTTTTTTTTTGACTTGTATGTCTTTTTATTTTGTATGACCTAATAATAAATGAGCAACAAAATTTAGAGTTGGGCTTAACCTGTTCAAATATCAAAACCGGCACTAGCTGGACTCTATTTATCCACTTTTACGAACAACATTAACGGCCCATTTGGATGGAGGTTATGATCTTGGGATGTTGCTTCGTTCCGTCCAATATAGGAATACTACCCCAAGCGTAGGGCTTAATACGTCATTTGAAGCATAATAATCCGGAAGACCGGGATCGTACCCAAGGGAATAATTATATGGCTTGGTTGGATTTGTAAATGCAAGTAAGGATTTCGGCTTTTAGGCAGCCAACTGAGTTTTGCTTTAAGCGGTGGAAAATTAAAAGGCTAAATTAACTGCGAATAAACTAAGAAAAAGAGAGGTTAGGTCTAGGAATTTCTAACACCCACGACTCAAGCTAAATCACACTTTTGACCCAATTACGCAATTTAAGATACTTAAATAAAGTTCTTAAACCGGAAGATAAGATGGTTTGATTACCAAGCTAGCTTTAGAATTCATTTGGCAAACACCTCGAGCGACAGAGCTCTAAGCATCATATGTGGTGAGTAGGCGATGCTCCCACCTACACATGATCAAGAGGTAACACCTCGGCAATTTGACAAACAAATCTGAACTCCACATCAATTTTCAAACCAAAGATTAAAACTTTGTTTGGTGAAAGGTGCAATTTTTGCTCGAGTCATGAGGTGCTAGTCACCCCATGACCCAACCCTTCAAACTACTCACACATATCTATGAAGATAAGAAAAGCGAAAATCTACTTAGCATAATTGAAATTACAAGACTAGAAATAAACTAGAGATTAAGATAGATCGGGAGTAAAGCAACAACTTTAATAAAGACAAAAGTAGCAAAAGAAAACTAATTAATGCAGGAAATTAGAAAATAAGTGCTGGAAAATGGAAGAACAACAAGAACAATTCATTAGATCTTAGAAAATGTACTACTCAATCTATCATACTTGTTTGTACAAAAATGACATAAACTTTTATACTCCAGGGCTTTCACGCGCAGAATATACTGTGAGATGCTCTGAAGATTCGCCCCTAAGGCCCTCGGCATCGATGGCAACGGCCTTAAGCTACGCCACTAAAGGCCTCGGCATCGATGGACCTTTTCACCTTACATCGATGCTGAGCTGCTTGGGCCAAATTCCTCTTAACTGCCTCGGCATCGATGTAAACTCTAGCATCCCATCCATGCCGAACCCATTAGTCCCAGAACTTCAGCTTCATAGCTCCCAGCAGCTTCCACAGCACCAAACAGTTTTCACAGCATCTTATTTTCATTTTCTAAACTTAAGTAAAGATTGCATTTTAAATATTTCTTTTACCTTTTCTTTACTTTAATTTATTTAATGAAAATAAGGAAGTACTCCCAATTGGAAACAATGGCATTACCAGAATTTTGAGATTTCAATCCAATCAAAATGTTGACCCCCAATTTTTAGTGTAAAACAGAAAACAATACACTTTACTATCGAATAAATGGCTCAAAACATGACCTTGATCTTTGAATAAAACCTTGCAAATTTGAAGTTGCTCTTAGAAAAATTCAAGAATCAATTACCGCCATTTTTTATCTCGAAAATCGATAATTTTTCAAAAAGTGATTTTTCCATACTTAGATAGATTTTCAAGGGCCGATAGGGTCTTCATTGGTTCCTCGGGTACTTGGACACACTCGGGCCTTTCATGAAGTCAAAACATGCCTTATTCACATGATTTACTTGAAAACACTAAAAACAAACCTTACGAGTAAAAGCAGATAAAGATAATAAAATAAGCAATGAAATTATACTAAACTAGAGACCTAGCGCACAATATATTGCAATAACGGGTGCTTATCACACCCCCCAACTTGAGGTTTGCTAGTCCATAGCAAATAAAATGCAGAAAATTAGAAAACTAGCAACTATGCAATCCTTCCGAATTCACAACTTAGAACATGTTCAACATTATCAACTAGCAAGAGTTCAACAATCCGGCTTTTTATTTCATTTCTACAATCCACACTTTCAGCATCCAACTAAACATGCAAATTGAGAAGCACAAAGATTTCTTAGGAATGCCACGAACTCTTACCAACTAACAATTATTGAGCATGTAACAAGTCATGAACAAAACTAAAAACTATGAGAAAAGGAAGGAATTGCAAGTAAAAAGTTTTATTTATTTTTAAAATTTTCCATTTTCTCATTTTTTTGGTTTTTCAATTTTCAATGTTTTTGAATTTTTCAAAATTTTCTCCAAATTGAACACAAATCACAAAAATAGCACATAAGCTAACCCCTCCCCCCAACTTAAAATGATGTTATGTCCTCATAGCATGAGGAACAAGAGCGAAGAAAGGAAAAATGTGCGAATGTACCGTCCAAGGGGAATGTCAACCCCTAAATACCTCAGCCAAGTTGGAGGATTTTGTGTCAATGTCTTGCTCCAGCCAGATTAGATGCTTCCAGGGTTCACTCCTTCAGTTCTGTTAACTCGGAACCACAGCTAGTCACACATGGCCATATCCAAAGTTTTATCGGACTAACAACCGCGGCGCTTAGCCGCACCCATGCTCAGGGCTCCTGAACGCCTCACTCATCCGGCTTTAGACCCAAACCACCAAGGCTGGTGTGGTAGCACATAAACCCTGCAAGACTTAGAGACCGACTTTCCACAAAACAATTGACATTAGAAACACCGGCCCGTGCTATCCTGCTTCAAACCAAACAAAAATTTAAAAGACATAAAATAAAGGAAACACACAGAACACATTAAAACATGCAAAACATAATGAAATGCATCACCCAATCATCACGCGATCCCACGAGTCATACTTTTCTTCCCATTCCTTACCGGTGCGGTAAGCAATGGGTGGCTATACTAGACCGTCAAAAAATGTGTTATACTAGCGCCCGTAATAAAATTTATCGCTCGACCTCGCCAAACACTTAAGTCCAGCGTCCCCTGGATCAAACAAAGTAAGATATGATACAACCTAGCGTGCACTCCAGGAAATACCAAACCTCACCCATAGACCTAAACTGCCACCGATAGGGTCAATCTCGGAGTGCATGGATCATTAACGATAGACTATTACCAAGAAAGACTACTGAAAGCCCTTATTGAACTAGCACATTAGTGAAATCTTTTTATGTGATTTATCTCCAAGATTTTATTTCATGCAAAACACATAACAGAACAAAACAAACCAAACCAAACCTGCAGAACTAAACAAAAGCGAACAAAGCAAGAAAGAAAAACAATTATGCCATAAAGAGAGAGAGAGAGAGAGAGAGAGAGAGAGAGAGAGAGAGAATGAAAAATTAGAGAGAAAAAGAAAGAGAGGGTTTAGCCACACGTGGGCTACAAACATTTAGCATGCCATTAAGAACTATTAGCATAAACAGAGCACTCCAAGCTACAGTCTTTGCCAAAAATTGAATTCGACCATGCCATAAGATAAGATACTTTGAGTAAAGCAATTGCTGCCTTTGTTTCAAAAACTTAAGTTCCACCAAGTGCATAGCCCAAACCAAATTAATTTTCAATTTATTGACAAAATCTACAATATAAGGATGATAAACCACAAGATAATTGTCAACACCAAGAAAATCAATCTGTTCTATGATTGGTAACTTCTCAAGAATAGGCTCACATGGATCTTGTTTTTCTATCAAAGAGTATAAGAAATTTATCTCAGCATCCATCTCTTTAGCGGTGTGCAGATCAAGGCACGAAGGATTTGAATGGACAATTGCAGCTTCCATGGGTGCCAAATCTTCAAAGATTGGTCCATAAGCATCTTGTTTAGCCAACAACGAATACAAGTAATCCACTTCGGCATCCATTTCCTTAGCGGTGAGAGGTTTTGCCAATGGATCTTCATAGTACACGCCCGAAGTTTCAAGTATGTTCATCTCATGAGCAATGAGTAATTCCTCCGGGGAAGAATCAAGATACGAGCGATCAAAAGAGATAACTTTGGTAGTAAGGCGTTTCCCCCCTGGATCATCATATAGAGGAGGATCCACAAGAGAGGGAAGAACCTTCTTCTCTATCGAAGGTAATTCTTCAAACTTTTCAAATTTTAGGGTCCAAGCGTTCATAGCAGAAGCTTCATCCCCGTCTTCGAGCAAGGAATATAAATAACTGACGTCGGAAGATTTGAGAAATTCAGCCTCTTCGACTGTAAGAGCAACTTCCAAAGGATCACTATAGAGCAACTCGTCCACATGTTCTTCCACAAGAATATCAATAAGGCTCACTTCATGTATATTCTCGTCATCCCCCATTTGATTGCCTACATTAAAAATATTGACCTCCATCTTCATGTTACTGAAGGTCATATTAAGAAGTCCATTTCGACAGTTGATGATCGTATCCGCCATGGCTAAAAAGGGCCTCCCAAGAATAACAGGAGTAGAAGTAGAAGAAGAGTCATTTAGATTTGTGTCGAGAATTACAAAATCCACCGGATAAACAAACTGGTCAACTTGTACCAAAACATCTTCTACTACTGCCTTTGGTGTACGAACACTCCGATCGGCCAACTGTAACGTGACACAAGTAGGTCTCATCTCTCCCAAACCAAGTTCTTGATAAACAGAAAACGGAAGCAAATTAACACTGGCCCCAAGATCAAGTAAAGCTTGTTCGATACGCTTCCCTCCAATAGTCGCCGCAATAATAGGACTCCCTGGATCCTTGTACTTAGGCGCGATATTCGTCTGAATGATAGAACTCACTTGCTCAGTAAGGAATATCTTCTTTTGAACATTAAGTTTCCGCTTCCGAGTGCATAGATCTTTAAGAAACTTAGCATATGACGGAATTTGCTTGATTGCATCCATAAGAGGAATGTTGATCTTCACTTGATTAAATAACTCATGCAACTCCGCATTCAAATTTGGTTTCGCCAAAGCCCTCAAACGGTTGGGAAATGGTGCCGGTGTTGGAATAACTCGAGGATTCGGTACACTTTGTTCCTTCGCCTTTCCTTTACCATTTTCCTTTAAAACCTCTTTGCTTGCCTCCTTGGGAGATTCCCCAAGGGTTGATGTTGGAATTGAACGATCGCTAGGAGGAGGCAAATAAGTTGATTCTGGAGGCATTACCACTTGGTTGTCAACTGTCTTTCCACTCCGAAGTGAAATAATAGTCTTTGCTTGCTCAGAAAAAGTCACCGAAGAGCTAGCAAAGTGAAAACCTTGATAATTAGGCGGGGTGGACGACAATAGAGGGTTGGGTTGAGATTGTGTTGGAAACTTCCCTTTCTCTTGCTGAAGCATACCCATGGTAGTTGTCAACTTCCCCAACTGATTTCGGATATCATTCATCATCTGAGTTTGTTGCTCATTGATCGCAGTTTGATTTTGCAAGAGAGCACTGAATTGATCTTCCCAAGAACGCTTTGGTGGTTGTTGAAACTGCGTAGGTGGTTGCTGAAATTGGTTTGCATGTGAGAACCAGAAGAAGCAAATCCCAGCAGACCTTGAGCTTGAGGAAAACGGAAAGCATTTTGAGGTTGCTTCCAAGGCATTTGAGGAGCGGGAGGAGCTTGAGAAGAACCCCCCTCAACTGGTTGACTCCAACGGAAAGCCGGATGTTGACGTGTCCCTGGGTTAAAAGATTGAGAATAAAGATCAAAACGTTGCACGGCCCGAACTTCCTCCGAAGCAATCCCATTAATCACATTCTTCAAAGCAGGAATGTTTGGACAAGCATCGGTAGAATGGCCCACCATCTCACAAATGACACAAACTTCCTCCACTTGGCGTACTACTTTGACTTCTTGAGAATGAGCACTTTTAAGCTCCAACTTGTCAAGTTTTCGGGCGATTTCCTCCAAGCGAGTTTCAAAAGCGCTTTCTCAGTAATAGAAAACTTCCTCGAATCAGTGGGACCTTGATTGAACATTGCTCTTTCCCCCGGATCTGTAAACTGCCACGCTTGAGTTTTCTTGGCCAAAGACTCATAATAATCCCAAGCATCCTCCGGTGTTTTCCCCATAAAATCACCTCCACCCAAAGTGTCGAAAAGCTTTTTACTCTCTTGAGAACACCCCATGTAGAAATAATTGACTTGAAGATACAACGGAAAATTGTGATGAGAAACCGCCATAAGTAAGTCCTTGTACCGTTCCCAATACTTGTAAAAAGTCTCGTCCTCCCTTTGCTTAAAATTCTGAATCTGATCCATAAGCAATTTCGTCCGACTGGCCGGCAAGAACTTTGTAGTGAAAGCATCTTGAACTTCTCTCCAAGTACAAAGTGAACGAGGCTTCAATGAATTGAACCATTGTTTCGCCTTATCCTTCAAAGTGAATGGAAAAAGCCTAAGGCGAGCTTGATCAAGTTGATTCTGAGCAGGGACCAAAGAATGCAAAACGGATTCAAACTCCCGGATATGAGAATACGGATCCTCCAACTCTCGACCCCGAAATTCTGGAATTACTCGAAGATACTCAGCTTTGAATTCAAAGACATTCCCAGTAGCTAGAGTCGGAATAACGATAGCCGATATTTGAGGACCCATTTCTGGATTAAGATATTCGCGAAGAGTACGAACAGTAGCTTCTTCGGCCATTGGGCCTTTGCGAATAAGTTTGCGATTTAATTTGCGAGATGGAGAATGCGCAGGATAAGCCCGAGTGATACTCCGGATTCTAGGCGGAGAAGAAGAACGATGAAGCCGATTGGAAGTTGGACTTCGAAACATAGGCATACAAAAAAGAAATACTACTAACTAACTAACTACCAAAAAGCTACCAGACTAGAGGGGCTATGCCGCCACCTCAACTAAGCAAATAGAATATGCGAGGGGTTATGCCACCACCTCGGCTAATATAGGAATACTACCCCAAGCGTAGGGCTTAATACGTCATTTGAAGCATAATAATCCAGAAGACCGGGATAGGACCCAAGGGAATAATTATATGGCTTGGTTGGATTTGTAGATGCAAGTAAGGATTTCGACTTTTAGGTAGCCAACTGAGTTTTACTTTAAGCGGTGGAAAATTAAAAGGCTAACTTAACTGCGAATAAACTAAGAAAAAGAGAGGTTAGGTCTAGGAATTTCTAACGCCCACGACTCAAGCTAAATCACACTTTTCACCCAATTACGCAATTTAAGATACTTAAATAAAGTTCTTAAATCGGAAGATAAGATGGTTTGATTACCAAGCTAGCTCTAGAATTCATTTGGCAAACACCTCGAGCGACAGAGCTCTAAGCATCATGTGTGGTGAGTAGGCGATACTCCCACCTACACATGATCAAAGAGGTTAACACCTCGGCAATTTGACAAACAAATCTGAACCCCACATCAATTTTCAAACCAAAGATTAAAACTTTGTTTGGTGAAAGGTGCAATTTTTGCTCGAGTCATGAGGTGCTAGTCACCCCATGACCCAACCCTTCAAACTACTCACACATATCTATGAAGATAAGAACAAGCGAAAATCTACTTAGCATAATTGAAATGACAAGACTAGAAATAAACTAGAGATTAAGATAGATCGGGAGTAAAGCAACAATTTTAATAAAGACAAAAGTAACAAAAGAAAACTAATTAATGCAGGAAATTAGAAAATAAGTGCTGAAAAATGGAAGAACAAGAAGAACAATTCAAAAAGCAAATTGAATCTAATCTTAGATCTAGAAAATGTACTACTCAATCTATCCTATTTGTTTGTACAAAAATGACATAAACTTTTATACTCTGGGGCTTTCACGCGCAGAATATACTGCGAGCTGCTCTGAAGATTCGCCCCTAAGGCCCTCGGCATCGATGGCAACGGCCTTAAGCTACGCCACTAAAGGCCTCGGCATCGATGGACCTTTTCACCTTACATCGATGCCGAGCTGCTTAGGCCAAATTCCTCTTAACTGCCTCAGCATCGATGTAAACTCGGCATCCCATCGATGCCAAACCCATTAGTCCCAGAACTTCAGCTTCATAGCTCCTAGCAGCTTCCACAGCACCAAACAGTTTTCACAGCATCTTATTTTCATTTTCTAAACTTAAGTAAAGATTGCATTTTAAATATTTCTTTTATCTTTTCTTTACTTTAATTTATTTAAAGAAAATAAAGAAGTACCCCTCTTTAGAAACAATGGCATTATCAGAATTTTGAGATTTCAATCCAATCAAAATGTTGACCCCCAGCTTTTAGTGTAAAACAGAAAACAACACACTTTTCTATCAAATAAATGGCTCAAAACATGATCTTGATCTTTGAATAAAACCTTGCAAATTTGAAGTTGCTCTTAGAAAAATTCAGGAATCAATTACCGCCATTTTTTATCTCGAAAATCGATAATTTTTCAAAAAGTGATTTTTCCATACTTAGATAGATTTTCAAGGGCCGATAGGGTCTTCATTGGTTCCTCGGGTACTTGGACACACTCGGGCCTTTCATGAAGTCAAAACATGCCTTATTCACATGATTTACCTGAAAACACTAAAAACAAACCTTACGAGTAAAAGCAGATAAAGATAACAAAATAAGCAATGAAATTAGACTAAACTAGAGACCTAGCGCACCCTATATTGCAATAACGGGTGCTTATCAGTTGTCATAGAAGGATGGTGGATATGAGGGTGGATATATAAGGAGGGTAGATATGTAAGAAGGGTGGACCCACTTCTTAAGAAGGGTAGATTTGTAATTCAGTGTTTGAATGAGTTTTTTAGAAGAGAGATTTGGAGGGTGGATATGATGGGATAATATGTGAAATGACTTTATTGCCCCTAGTTTATTAATTTAATGGATAATATAGGTTAAATTAATTAAAATTAAAATAAATACAAATGTAGATACCCCAATCTGGGCTTTCAGATTAGTTTACTTACGATTTTTGATTCCCCAATGATGAAATGGATTAAGAACACCCTGGGAATGATAGCGTGTTTGAGTTTTGAGTGTTTGCAAAACCCTTGAACCTAACCTAGCCTAAGTCACTTCAAAAATAAAAAATCCAGCTGGTCTGCGCCAGGGCGCAACCATCCCGCGCCGGGGCGCACTATCGCGCGCTAGACTCACTCCATCGCGCGACAGTGCGCCGGGGCGCACCATCGCGCGATAGACTCACTCCGTCACGCGATGGTCCAACCTACCACCAACCTTTCTGAAGGAGGACAGTTGGCGACCAATGCAACTTCAACCAGGCCTCGTGGACAGACTGAACTCCTCTGTTTCCAACCAGATTCATCTCCATTCCTCTCTATAAATATCCCACTCTTTCTTCCATTGAAAGGGTTCCAAAAAAATTGAAAGGTTAAGCATAAGCTCTAGTGCTTTTCTTCCAAATTCACATTCCTCAAATACTCAAACACCTCAATCAAGCCTCAAACACATCCAAGCTCAACACCTTTCAAACCTAAAACCAAATATATAGCTTACCTTTGTTTTGTTTTGTTTCTGTTATGATCTCTGAGGGGGGCTGGCAGGGCCAAGATTGGTAATCAATACCAGTCCTGGTCCTAAAGCTGGCAAGGTTTCAAAAACCGTCATGGTAGGAACCAGCATGCGATGGTCCCACTCTCTCACGCGACACTCCGGTGCTGCACGCGATGGACCACGTGGGGATTGGTGTCCTACTGTTTTGTGCTTTATTTCATATAAATCACTGTTAAGCATGTTAAAAAACCAGTTTACTGCTTTCCTTAGTATAAACTGTTAGCTTTGTAGTTGATTTGTATGTCTCCTGTTTTGGAGTACCCCTGGGATCATTCTGGACCTGTCCCAGAACCCAGAAATGTGAAAATCAAGCACTGGTCTGGTTGCGCCAGGGCGCAACCATCGCGCGACAGACTCACTCCATCGCGCGACAATGCGCCGGGGCGCACCATCGCGCGCCCGACTGGCTCCATCGCGCTACAGTGCGCCAGGGCGCAACCTCGCGCAACAAAGTGTGTCCATCGCGCGACAGTTTGCCTCTGACCTTGCACGGGTAGCTCGGCCTTAGGCCATTATTTTGTCCCCACACTGTTTATGGGGTGTTTTATTAATTTGTAGGGCTTTACAGCCTTTAAACTATTTATTATGCTGCTATATAAACTGCGTAGTTTGTCCTGGGTGTGCACTGGTCCTTCTAGAGCCCAGAGCGTTTGAGAATAAGAGTTGTGAGTTTGAGCTCACCGGCGCGCGTGTGTCTTGGAGTTTTGCGCGTAGGAGTGAACAGCATGCTGCGACTTGTTCGGTGCATACTGGTTTTTCTTCCTGCTCACATCACTCCAAAACAGGGGCCTCCCAATTTGTTTAAACTCCCACAGCATTCTGTTCTCATCCTATATTAACTGTTCATCCATGCTATTATTCACATCTTGCAAACATGTTACAGTTTTAAATCCCTATTAACTGTTCCCTCGCTCTAATTGGCTAAAAAATTTATTAATCAAACAGAATAGCAAACAAACATCTTTCGCAAATGCCTAAGTAAAGACCAATCTCCGGATTGGGCGAGAGGGGTGCTATAAAACCCTTCTCCTCTCGTAACCTGGCTCCCGAACCTAGATATAGTTATGACGGACTGGTTCCTTAACTTTCTTAAATTAAATAGCGCGACAAGTGCTTCGAAATACAGTTCCTTAGGTGTCGGACCTTCAAACCCGAGTGGCAACTCTGTATTTTCGCGAGCGCTTGTCGTCCAGCTTAAAAGCGCTCCTGCGAACCGACATCATTTTCTCTTTTTAGGAGGGGAATAGAATCTCTTCCCAAAGAAAGAAAAATGGGGCACGCATGCCCACAACAAATTTATCAAAAAAATTGGATAAAAATAAATCAATTTATCTCTAAAATGTTTAACCTTAATTTATATTTTGTTTTTATTTTAAAAAAATGGATTATATGATGTAATATTTGTAAAATAATTCGATTATTATGAAAATTATTTTAAAAAACAGAATCCACAAAAATATCGCACGCCTATTTTTTTAAATGCCTACTAATTGTTTCCCCCGATCTCTAAAATTGGAAAGTCGTACGCATATTTTTTTATGGTGCGAAAAAATCCACAAGAATATCTCAACTCTCTCCATAAGAGTGACATTCCTAGACGCCTCTAGTCCATTTTGCTCAAGTAAATGACACAAAGTCATGAAGACATACCTATTTACCATCAATTGATTGTGACAGTTTTTGTCACTCCCGCATACCAACCTATTAAGTGCGTCTATTTGGTGTTGGTAAACATTAGGATTCAGACTCAAACGAGGCCTTTGCCGACCCCTTTCGCCAATCAAGTCCGTAATTAGCATATACAAGCTCAAAACATTATTGACTATTCTCATGACACATAGAAGTGCTAACGATGTCTCACGCTTTGCCTTCTTTCTTCGTTCACGTTTTGTTATTCTTGCCATCTATTTTAGGGTACAACTTATATTAGGCCAAATAAAGGTCACAATTTATGCGGAGTCAAAACTGAAATTAGGCCAACTAAATACCCAAAAAACAACACGACTTCATGTGTACATGCATATACCATGTCTAATTATAAGCTTGATTTGTTCGTATCCACATCGTGTCCTGAATAATTTTGGGCACATAATGCAATAGAACTAGAGAAATGTTTTGATTTCAAGCACTTCTCCAAAAAGGGGAATATGCAACTGTTTGCACCCGTTTTTGGCACCTAATCTTGGGAAAGCGTTGGAAGGCCATTTAATTATTTTTTAATTAAATTGGGCCAAAAAAATATAGATGTATTGGACTAAAATTAATGGGCCAAGATAGTCTTGGTTCGGCCCAATTAATTTTAGCCCATTTCGGTCTAGAGATTAGAGTTGTGGGCTATGGGCCATAGCCATATTCTGTAAAGATGAAAATGGGGCCAATTAATTTATTATGGTAACAAGGCCTTGTACATATTAATTTGTTTGCAAGGCCCATTATCATGATTTGTTTTGCATCAGATGAAGCCTCGTACAAGAAAATGTGGATGATTGTCACATGGCCCTTTGACAAGTCAAATAGTCCATTATTCCTTGATGCCCACAAAAAAAGGAAGTGGGAGAAGCCTACTAACTTTTATTAACTGCCCACGTACAAGAAAAATATGTGGTAAATATGCTTTGCATATATTAACTACCCATGATCCCATGAAGTGGAAGTTATTTTGGACACTTGACAACATTTGGAAGTTCATGGGACACGTGTCACGTTGCAGTGAAGTCAAGAGGTTTACCACATGCAAAGACCGTGGAGCATTTTGCCTATATATAGCAAAACTCAAGAAGAAAAAAGGGTCCACACATTAATCAAGCTCAACGCTTAAAACCAAAGCCTTCCTAGTGAATCAACTATCTCACTTCTTTCTCATTTACTCAATTACTTCCTCAAGTAATTTGAGTTTCTATGTCTCTTGTACCCCAACTTTATTACTACAACGTAATAAAGTTATTCATATCTCTCTTGTATCCCCAACTTTATTATCACGATATAATAAAGTTATTCTACGTTTTTCTCTACTTTTTCTCACACGGTTGAAAAATTATAAGTCCACACTCATTGTGGCAAAACCACGAACCTCATTGTGGCCTCACCGTTTAGGTCACATGCAGTCGCACTACATACGAAGTTAGATCAAGGCGCACTCCCGCCTTCTATATGTTGGACGTGACAAGTTCTGGCACGCCCGCACACACGCCATTGGATTTTTCGCTCACGCCTACCTGGCGGAAAAGTGGGAAACAACAACAGATTGGCAAAATCTTAATGTTGGATCATTAACACTTTGTCTACTTTAATGAAGTTTAGTTAGAAATTTGATTAGGATAATCTAAACTGAGCCAAACTTTAGGGAATATTCATGCCAGTCTCTCGGTACTTCAGACTTCCAAATGACATACCAGAGCCACAAAAACCAGAACTGAAAACTGTAATGATTGATCAAGAAAACTAACTTTGCCTTCGGATAGTAGCTCCCTCATGTTGGAGGGCTAACAAAGATCGTAATTTAAGGAAAGTCAGAAATTATGGCAAAAATCAGAAATTAGGGCAAATCAAAATCTACCAAGTACATGCGAATTTCCCAATTACCCAATATATATATATATATATATATATATATATATATATATATATATATATATATATATATATATATAAATTACTGGATGCATTACAAGGTTTTTTATAAAAATAAAATAAAAATGGTGCACTGAGCCCAATTTTGCTTGTGGCCGCAATCCAGAAAGTAGTAGGCTTTTTTATGTCCCCGTAGTACCCTACCCCAACATTTATCTCGTAGTGGAGTCAGATTTTTTCACCCTTTTCTTTTCCATTACCCCAGTCCTCCACCCACTAAACCCACTACCAATCCACTCTCTCTCTCTCTCTCTCAGTACTTCATCATTATCAACAGTTAATCCCATCTTTAACTCTTCACCCACCTAGCAGTATCATCTCTCCCTGCTTTCAGAAAAATCGGACGACGCGTAACTGAGATTTTTTTTGGATTACTCTTTTCTTCTTCCGAAACAGAAACCACAATTTTTTTTTTTTTTTGCGAAATTAGGGCTAACTCAGAAATTAGGGCAATATCAAAAGTTAGGGCTAACTCATATTGCATAACCAAAGGTTAACCAGTTCAAATACCTTATCCAAATTGTCAAAAATCAAAGCCACCATTTCGCAAATTAGGGCTTAATCATATCGCAAAAAAGGAGGAGGAAATCGACATAACCCATCCGTACAACAATGGAGAAGCCAACAATACCTGAGTATAAAGGAGGAAGACGAGGTAGAGACCTGAAACCGTTGACGTACGGTGGTGGAGTCACCAGGATACGAATCGGCGACCTCCTCTCTTTTCTCACTTCTCTCTCTTCTTTTCAGTCTCGTTTGTGGGATGAGAGACTGGCCCACAACCCCTGAGAAAGGAAAAAACAAGGGCAACAAAGTAATTTAATCCATCTGCATAACCAACGACAGGGGAGTACCCTGTCGTTACAAATCCACCCGTGGGGTGGATTACGAATCCGATCTTGGCAAATCAGGGGCGAAATCCAGGTAGGGTTTTTCTCTTCCAAAGACTGGAGAAGAGGAGGAGGAGGAGGAGAAGTAATCAGGCCGTATATCTTATCCACCTCTATATCCACCAACCAAACAACCCGTTTGTGGGCTCCCCGCACCGGCACGCGCACCCAAAAGAAGAGTCGCCACCCGGATTTTTGAGATGGATGATCCGAGGAACCGAGGGCTTGTTTTGAAAAGGCTTTTGGTCTAGCGAAAATGTTTGAGATTTTCGGGTTTGGGAGCCACGTTACGAACGGGGAAGGTTTCGTTTTAGAAAGAGCATCCCGCTCGCCCTATAAAAATCGGTCTCTACTAAACCTTTCAATAAGAGGGGATTTAAAAATATCTTTCTGAAAATCAAACTCTTAGATAAACAAGCAAAGGGAAAGGGGACAAGGGTAATAAATCACATTGGCGTGCTCGTGGTGTTAACTGTAAATGAATGATAAAGATGATGCAAGATGAAAGAAGCTTTCAACAAAACTGTCTGGATCACAGTGTTCCTGTGCACAGCATTTTGTAATACCGCGCACGGTTTTACAGAATGTCGTGCGAGGTTTCCTACGTGTTGTCAGGTTCTCACATGGTTTCAGGACGCCACCCGGTGTCTTGGATAGCATGCATGGGGTTTTAAACCAACATCAAACAATATTTTTATAACCAGACGACTCTGGAAAACACGATTCTTCCAAGCCATGAACAAAAAGAGATTTTTGTTCTCCTGATCTTTCAGAATGACCAAAGGAGCTTCATTTTCTTGAAAAAGGAAGGAAAACTATACATGGCTTGTAGATATGGTCTATTTTTGAGAAATATCTATGCCTGACATTTTAATAAAAGATCTGACAGAAAATAACAGTGATCTAGATGGTTTGAGCAAAGAAAGCAGTAAACTCAAAACGCCGTGCGTCTAAGTCAGATACGCCGCGCGACGTATTTAAGACACCGCGCGGTGTATCTTCCTTGGTACAGAGGCCTGCTTTTGTTTTGAAAATGGTTTTTAAGTCGGGATCTGACCCAAAGGGGGGGGGGGGGGGCTGACCCCGACCACAGCGAGGTTCCCTCAGGGGCATGGACGAGGCCTATCCCAAGGAAACTAGTTTATACCTTTGGATCTTCGAGCTTGGATGGAAATGGATGACTTCGGATGGACACGGATGGAAGAGGTCGTGGAGAGAGAGTGGGGATGATTTGATAAGAGAGGTCTTTTAGGAGTAAAAGGTCTTGAAGTGGGCGAGAGGACTCACTTAGGGATGACAATCTCGGCCGACCCGTTCGAACCCGCCCCGTTCCCCGTCCGAAAAATCCCCGAACTTCGGGGATTCGTTTGGGGATTGGGTAGGGTATGGGGAATTTTTAAAAAAAAATTCGGGGATCGGGTAGGGGACGGGGATAGGTCTGTCCCCGCCCCGAACCCTACCCGTCCCCGTTCCCCGTTCGATACCCGCCCCGCCCCGTCCCCGAATCCCCGAAATATATATTTTTATATATAAAAATAAATAAATATATACTAATACTATATTATATATAATGTAACTCCTGTTTTGGTCAAGATTCCCTGACTAAAAACTTCCATCCACACGGACCACACCCAACTTATAAGCCGTTGGATTTAATCCAACGGCTGGGGAAGGAAAATCCATTCTCGGCTTCCCACGTTCTCCCTCAAACAGTCAAACACCCAAACCCAACTCATTTTCCTTTCTTCGTTCAAAACTTCAGACGCCTAAACAGAGAGAGAGAGAGAGAGAGAGAGAGAGAGAGAGAGAGAGGAACGACGAACGACGAACGACGACGAACCAGACCCAAGCCCCACGCACGACGACTACGACGAACACGGCAAGGTATCTCTCTCATTCTCTATCTCTCGCTCTTTCTCTGTCTATCTAAACTCAGATTATCTGTACAGATCTCGATTTTTTCTCTTCGAACCAAAAATATGACTCTCTCTCTCTCGCTCTCTCTCTCTTCTCCCGTCGATTAGGGCTTTTTTCATGTCGATTTGGGCTTTTCAGATGAACCCCGTGTGTGAATCCGAGGAATCTCGAAACCCAAAAATTAGGGCTTTTTTTTTTTTTTTTTTGTTCACTGATTAGGGGTTTTTTGATTGAATTCAAAATTAGGGTTTTTTTTTTGAATCTCGAATTTAGGGCTGTTTAGGGGTTTTTTTTTTCTTTTGCTCGATTAGGGTAAAAGAAAGGCTCGAGTGATTCACCCAATCACTTCTGCTGTTTAATCATGGGAAATATGGACTAATCCACGACGACGACAGTAACTTCGATAACATTATTTTCAGTTTGTTTTGCGTTCGTGAAAAATGGATATGAGAGCCCCTGGTGCAAGATCCCCACGCTCGGCAAGGTAATCTCTGTCTCTCTAATGTGCTATGTATATTCATATGGCTTGTATATTAATGTGCTATTTATATTCATATGGCTGGTGATTTTTTCTTTTTAATGGCTCTTATAGAATGTATTTTTTTTGAACAAGCAGTTTGCCGTCTCAAGATGATCGCTCTGTCTCAACTAAAATGTCAACTCAAGTTGAATCGAATGAAATGCCAGAATCACAAATGAACTCAAATCCCCCTATATGTGATGATGTAACCAAGGAGTACACTTCTGAAGGTGATGAAATTGTGGACACAAGTTCTTTAAGGAGTGACGTATGGTCGCACTTTCAGAAGATAAAACTTAAGTTAACGGGTGAGCCAAAAGCTAGGTGCTTGTATTGTAAAAAGAAGTTGTCTGCATTGCCTAAGAGTGGGACAACACATTTGAAAGATCATAGAGACTCTTGTCCCCGAAAAAAAATGCTTGATAGAAAACAAAAGTTTTTAACACCTAGTCTTATGAAGGGGGAGGGAAAAAAAGTCAACCTTCAAACTTATAGCTTCGACCCAGAATTTGCTAGGAAACAACTAGCTTATATGATCATAATGCATGAATACCCTCTACGCATGGTGGAACATGTTTGGTTTAGGAAACTTTGCCATGCTCTTCAACCGGCCTTTAAAGTTGTTTCTCGAAATACAATAAAGAGCGATATTTTCAAGATATATGATGTTGAAAGGGGGAGGACAATGAGGCTTATGGAAAGGACTACAAGTAAAATTTCCTTGACTACCGATATGTGGACATCTAGCAATAAGAAAAGAGGGTTTATGGTGATCACGGCACATTTCATTGACGATTCTTGGAAATTACATAGCCGCATTCTAAGGTGAATTTTTAATTCTTAATGTTAATGTTTCAATTATATGCTAGTTTTTTAGCCTTATTGTTGTTCACTGAGTGTAACAAGTGTATTATGTAGGTTTGTTTATGTCCCATGTCCGCACACAGCGGAAGTATTGTGTGAGATGTTGATGGAGACGTTTTTGGAGTGGAATATTGATAGGAAATTGTCTACTTTGACAGTAGACAATTGTACTACCAATAATGCAATGATTAATATTTTGTTGGACAAATTTGGAGGTGATCATATTTGGTTTAAGGGTTTCTTCCATGTACGATGCGCTGCCCATATTCTTAACTTGATTGTGAAAGATGGTTTAGATGTTATTAAATCATCGATTGAAAAGGTTAGAGATAGTGTTGCATATTGGACAGCAAGTCCAAAGAGAGAGGAGAAATTTGAAGATGCAACACGTCAATTGGGAATTACATATGATAGAAAGTTGGCTCTTGATTGTCCTACAAGGTGGAACTCCACCTTTTTGATGCTTCAAAATGCCATAGAATATAAGAGCGTTTTTGGTCGATTAAAACTCAAGGATTCCCAATATAAATGTTGCCCAAATGATGATGATTGGGAGTTGGCTCAAGATATATGTGAGAGGTTGGAAATATTCTACAAGGTCACTTTGTTGTTTAGTGGAACTAGTTATCCTACTTCCAATCTATTTTTTTCAGATGTGTGTGATATTAAAGTTACATTGTCTGAGTGGGCTATTTGTGGGATTGGTCATGTGGAGGAAATGGCCAACAACATGATTGAGAAATATGACAAGTATTGGGATAATACACATGGATTTTTGGGAGTTGCTGTGGTGTTGGACCCAAGGTTCAAGATGTCCTTGATTGGTTTCTACAATAAACAAATATATGGGGAAGTACTTGGTACAGAGATGGCGGAGGACATTCGAACACGTTGTTATGACTTGCTTACATTGTACCAAGGAAAAGCCAACAAGAATCGTGGTGAATCGACAACTTCAACTTCAAGCCTCTCAACCAACTCAAGCAAGGCTCCCACTACCTCTTTCAAGTGTATAAGTCGCCTATCTCAATATGATTCCTATAGAGATAACTTGAAGAAAGCTAAAACTATACATGTGAAGTCTGAATTGGAATATTATTTGGAGGAGGAAGAGTTACCGAGACGTGAGGGTGAGGACTTTGATATATTAGCATGGTGGAAATCTAATGGCTTAAAGTACCCTACTTTGCAAGCTATAGCTAGGGATGTGTTGGCTGTCCCGGTGTCCACTGTTGCATCAGAGTCCGCTTTTAGCACTAGTGGTAGAGTGGTGTCTTCGAGTAGAAATAGACTTCACCCTAAGACTTTGGAAGCATTGATGTGTACTCAAAGTTGGCTGAAGGCCTTCGAGGATGGAGGTAGTTTTTTTAATTAATCTCTTATTTTCATGCATATTTTTGTCTTTGCTAATATGGTATATAACAATTATTGGATTTAATTATGTCTAATTTTTCTTCAAAGTAGAGGTTCCAACTATCAATGACGAGGATATGGACGTTGATGATTGTATTTCGGGTGTAACATTTGTTGATGATTGATCAAGTAAGAGTTCTTTTAATTTATAATCATCTCAATTGAAGATATTTATTAGAGAATAGAAAGTGATGATACATTTCTGTTTTACAGGTTGCACTACTTTGGTCCTTGGAATTGAGAACAATCAGGGATGCTTTGGATGATGATGCTTTGGATGATGTGTTTTTTGTTCATGACTATTTTTTGGTCCATGACTGTTTTGGTTGATGACTGTTTTGGTTGCACTACTTTGGTCCAGGACTGTTTTTTGTTTGGAACTATGGAATTGTGCACTGTTTCTTTATTTGCTTAATGTTTGCTCTGGTTATGAGCTGTTTAGAACTATGGAACTATGAAATTAGTGCTGGAATTAACTTAGTGCTGGAAAAACAGTGCCGTAGATTAATTTATGTGCTGGAATTAGTTATTTTGTGTGCTGGAATTAGTTATTTTGTGCTGGAATTTGATAGTATTTGCTAAAATAGTGAATAACAGGTGTTGTTATTCGCTGAAAATTGGTAGTATATGCTGAAATTGTGAAATACAGGTATAGGAAATGGAGGTACTATCATGTGCCGCAAATACAAATCCTGGAATTCCCAAATCCCCGAATCCCCGTTTGGATCCCCGTTTGGATCCCCGTTCCCCGTTAGGGTCGGGGATGGAGGCAAAAAATAAATCCCCGTTGGGGATCGGGTCGGGGATGGGGATGGGGTAGGGGGTAATGGGTAGGGGGTGGAGGTAGTACCCCCCGTCCCCGACCCGTCCCCATTGCCATCCCTAGACTCACTTCAATGGTGAGGAGAAAAATGGAGGACTTTGAGGAAGAAAGAGTCTTGAGAATATTTTTGAGAGCACTTTCTCAAGGCTTTGGAGTGAGGAGTGGGTATGAAAGCATGATGAGAGAGAAAGAGAGTTCAGGACCCTTTTCTGTTGAGTGGAGGGTTGTATTTATAGGCAAAAGCCAATGATTTTGAATTTCAAATGGTGGAGGTATTTTCTGTGCGGGTCAAAAGTGCCCATTCGGTTGAGCTAGCTTGTAGGAGTGGCTCAAGTGGGCGTGGCCGACAGCTAGCTGAGCCAGTCAGAACTTTATCCAAAATGCCGTGCGGTTTACCTCATGACCTCGTGCGGCGTATTGAAATCAGTTATACCGTGCGGTGTATAGATGTGCTGTGCGATATTAAGGGTCCAGTCCTGGGCTTTTGGGCTTGCTCTGGGCTTTCGGCTTTGGGCTTTTGGTTTGGCTCTGGGCCTTTGGGTTTTGCTCCGGGCTTTTTGGTTTGGCTTTGGGAGAGTCTCATTTCCAAGCTCTCGGAGGTATTCGTTTCCTTTGTTTCATCATCGAGAAATTAAAGTACTTTCGACGCCCGGATTGGGGTGTCTACACCGTTAAGGCATCCGCATTAGACTCAACAAATTTTGGGCCAAATTACATCTAAAATGTCACTTTTCTATTTCAATTACTCACTTTTTAAGAATACACTGCATCAGACTCTCTATTCTAACTTTTATTTTGTTAAACTACTATTTCTTTATACTTATAATTTTAATTTAAATGTTATTTTTTTTATTTTTAATAATTATTTAATAACAAACAACCGTTCACAAGCAATCGTAAAAAAACTAAATACTTCAATTTTCAGTCCATTTGAAATGGTGTGAAAATTTTATTTTTCTGATCATATTACTCTAAAGAGTCATAATTAATTTATTTTTTTGATCATATTACTCTAAAGAGTCATAATTAATTTTTATCTCTAGAGCTTTCATAATTTAGTATTTGCTTTTTATTTGAGACCATATAGAGTAGAAACTTGATTATAAGAGCTCTGAAGACAAATATATAAATAGCTAAAAAAAATTAAGTGTTCCAATTTTCAATCCGTTTGGACCGGAGCGAAGATGTTTTTTTTTTTTTTATCATTTTATCCTAAAAGATCATAATTAATATTTATTTTTAGGACTCTCATAATCAAATTTTTTCTCTCTATGGTCCCATAACCATTTTAACCAAGGCTCTCGTAATCATTTTAAATAGTAAAATATTACATAGTTCATAAATGGTGCCTCGCTCCATTAAAAGAGCCACTGTAGTAAAACTAAACTTTTGTAAACTAACGAGGAAGTAATTGAGGCTGATGCAATGGATAAAATTGGATTTCACTCTTTATTATAGCATGGAAGGAGAAGTAGAGAGTGAGGTGTGGATGCTCTGACGACGGTGGATGTGTGTTTTTTGGGGGGCAAGTGACGGTGGATATGTTGGTTAGGTGAGAACTGAGAATTCCAGTTGAGAAAGAATGCTAACTAGATAGAGCTGTCACTTCCTTGATAGATTTAATTGCTGCTTTTTTCTGCTTTTGATTTTTGCCTCGCTTTGTTTCAAAAAAAAAGAAGAGAAACAGACTTGAAATTACTTGTGCTCCGCTAAGAGTTCTTAAAAAATAAGTATTTATTTATAATTTTTAAACTTAAAAATAATAAAATTACTGAAATAATTTTTCGTGCAATATGGATTTTATTTGATAGTTTTCATCTTAATTTTTTTGTGTAATATGGATTTCCATTTTCCAGAGGAATATTTGAAAGACATTATTAAAATTGAAGCAAATGTGAGAGATTTATGCTATGTTCGTCTTGATTTATCTCAATCGTGTTGTCTTTTGGTTTGCTTTTTTTTTCTTCTTCCCGTTTTCTTATTTCCTCTTATCTATTTATGATCATATTCAACACCAAGAGATGGGCCCAATGGTCAAGGCCCGGAACTTAGAGATATGTTCTCTCCTAAGCTCCGTTCAATTGTTGAGAATGTTATACAAAAAATAGGTTCCCAGAAAAAGTGAAGTGACGTAGAGTAAGGGAAAATGAATTTTAGTTTCCTGTATGTGTTCTCTTGACAAGAAGTCTTGCAGGAAAACAAGAATTTTTTTAAGGTTTTATGCTAGAAATTAACCTCTTGATGTTATTGGGACCCGACAAGTAGGGCTGTAAGCGAGTCGACCTGAGTTTTGTCGAGTTCAAGCTCAGCTTGTTTACTAAATGAGCCAAAATTTGAAGCTCGAGCTGAGCTTAGTCATTTACTAAATGAGCCTCTTTAATTGAGCCGAGTTGCTTCGTTTCTTCCGATATAAGGAATAACGCCCCAAGCGTAGGGCTTAATACGTCATTTGAAGCATAATAATCCGGAAGACCGGGATCGTACCCAAGGGAATTATATTATGACTTGGCTCGGATTTGTAGAGTAAGCAAGGGTTTCGGCTATTAATTAGGTAGCCAACCGAGTTTTACTTTGAACGGTGGAAATTTAAAAGGCTAAATTAAAATGAATAAACTAGGTAAAAGATAGGCTAGGTCTAGGAATCACTAGCCCTCATGACTCGGGCTAAATCACATTTTCACCAATTCACGTGGTTCAAGATACGCAATTAAGGTTCCTAAACCCGAAAATAGAGATGGTTTGAAAATTAAGCTAGCTCTAGAATTCTCTTGGTAAATCCCTCATGCGACAGAGCTCTAAGCATCACGTGTGGTGGGTAGTCGATGCTCCCACCTACACGTGATCAAAGAGGTTAACACCTCGGTAATTTACCAAACGAATCCGAACCCCACATCAATTTCCAAATCCAAAGATTAAAACTTTATTGATGAAAAATGCAATTTTTGCCCAAGCCATGGGATGCTAATCATTCCACGACCTAACCCTTGAAACTACTCACACATATCTATGAAGATAAGAGCAAGCAAAAATCTATTTAGCATAATTGAAAAGCAAGACTAGAAGAAAATTAGCTTAAACAATAGATCGGGAACTAAGCAACAACTTTAATTAAAGCAAGAGTAGCAAAAGACAACTAATAAAGGCAGGAAATTAAGAAATAAGTGCTGAAAATGAAGAACAAAGCAAGAACAATTCAAAAAACTGAAAAGTAATCTAAGCTAGATCTAAAATTATGGGTACATTTCTGTCCAAATCGTGCAAAGGTGACATAACGGGGTATTTATACCGCCTCTGTTTCGTGCACAGAATATCCCAAAAGATGCTCTGAAGATGCCCCGCTAAGCCCCTCGGTACCGATTGCCAAGCCTTACATTACTGAGTTAAGCTCTCGGTACCGATTGAACTAAAAACCTTTGATCAATACCGAACTAGTTAGGGCCAACGTTAAGCAGCTCGGTACCGATTGGAAGGATTCTCTTCGATCGGTAGCGAGCTCTTATCAGTTCTGAACCTTGGCTTCTTTTCCTACCTTGGCCACGCCTTGGCCACACCTTGGCTGGAGAGTTTCTGCCCAGGCTGTTGCCTTGTCTTTGCTCTTCTGCCTTGGCTGCGCCTTAGCCATCGGGCCATTCTCAAGCCATGGGATGCTTTGGACCTTTAAAGCTTCTTATTAGGCGAATTACCTACAAAACAACATCAACACATTCTACGAGCACAAAATCATTAAAAATAACTAATTAGCAACTAAATTAACCTAAAACTAGACACTAGCGCACTCCCTCATTACATTCCCGGGTGCTTATCACGCCCCCCAACTTAAGGTTTGCTAGTCCCTAGCAAAAAACATATGAAAAGAAAGAAACTAGAACTATGCAATCCTTCCGCTATCATAACTTAGAACATGCTCAACATTACCAACTAGCAAGAGTATAACAATCGGGCTTTTTATTTCATTTCTACAACTCACAATTTTAGCTTCCAATTAAACAGGCTAAGTAACAAGCAAGTTAAGGAGCAAGCTAAAAAGGTTTGTGTCCTCGAACAAAGGGAGGATACGGGACATAAAACTTGCGAATTCAAACTAAACCATATCCACCGAAAGAGTGCTTGACCAACAGGCAATAGTGAACAAGAATTACTATGCCTCAAACAACTACAGCACTTTATTCAACAGAATTAACAACTAGGAGATGATATTTGGATAACGAAAGGAAAACATGCCATCAACTAATTATGCAACTATCAGACAGTCAATCAAAATGGAATCCAAGAGCACAAAAGATCAACTAAGGACTTTCTAAGCTTTTAATGACCTTGGTTACAAAGGGAAGGGACTACAAAATAGTGTAGTGGCCATATGCTAGCATGGTTCATCTACCCTTGGCCACTACCAACCCTAAACTACCCAAGACATGACCACACGCCGGCCAAGCACCAACAAAGATACGAAGAAGAAATAAAGAAAACTACTAGATAAGTACTACTAAAAACTACTACCACCGACTCGATCACACCTAGTCGCCATTCTCATCCGGCTTCCCATGGTATTGAGCCTTGAGCTTCCCCTTTCCATTGTATTCTTTCTCATCCGGAATGAATTCTAAACCAATTCTCTATCAAAGTATTCAACCCTCTTTTGAATCCACTTTTGCTCTTTCATAGCATTTCTTTGATTTCTTTTCTTTGAAGAATATGGTCATTTGAGGTGAGATTAGTAGCGAGAGAGATTGAGGAGCCAATTTTGGGGCTTTTTGGAGAGAGAGATGAAAATTTGGGGCTTTTGCTTTTGTAGTGAAAGAGGAAAGATAGGGAATCATGTATCAATTTTTCGCCTTTTCGCATTCCAACCACTTCTATCACATTCACACCACCACCAAATCTCCTTGAATCATAAAAAAACCATTATCAACCCTCCAAACATCCGGCCACCTAGGTTAAAGAAAAGAACGGGAAATAGACTAGGATGCAAAATAGGACTAGATGATATATATGTGGTATGATCATGCAAAGAATGCCTTGTATCCTCTCCTAAGTGCGCTTTGGATTCCAAAATGATTGAAAATCGACATTTAAGCACCACTAGGCATGGACATGTGATTATTCACCTGACTACAAGTAATTTATTGGAAAGGTGGGGATATGGGCAAAAGCTTGCTTAAAAATTTGCTCAAAACTTAACCGATTCAATCTTCAACTAAGCATGCAAATCGAGAAGCACAAAAATTTCTTAGGATTGCCACGAACTCTTGCCAACTAACAATTATTGAGCATGCAATAAGTCATGAACAAAACTAAAAATTATGACAAAAGGAAGGAATTGCAAGTAAAAAGCTTTTATTTATTTTTGAAATTTTTGAAATTTCTCAATTTTTAGAAAAAATTTCAAAATTTCTAATGTTTTTGGATTTTTGAATTTAACACAAAACACAAAAATTAAACAAAAAACACATAAGCTAACCTCCCCCCAACTTAAAGCGATGCTATGCCCTCATAGCATTAGGAACAAGAGCGAAGAAGGGAAGAGTGCGCGAATGTACCGTCCAAGGGGAATGTCAACCCCTAAATACCTCGACCAAGTTGGAGGATTTTATGTCAATATTTTGCTCCGGCCAGATTAGATGCTTCCAGGGCTCACTCCTTCGGTTCTACCAACTCGGAACCATAGCTAGTCACACAGGGCCATATCCAAAGCTTTATCGGACTAACAACCGCAGCACATAGCCACACCCATGCTTAGGGCTCCTGAATGCCTCACTCACTCCGGCTTTTAGACCCAATCCACCAAGGCTGGTGTGGTAGCACATAAACCCTGCAGAAGACTTAAGAGAATGACTTTCAACAAAACAAATGACATTAGAGACCACCGGCCCGTGTTATCCGGCTTCAAACCAAACAAAAACTAAAAGATAGAACATAAAGAAAATGCAAAGAACAAAGAACAAATGAAAACATGCAAAACAGAATGAAATGCACCACCCGATCATCACGCGATCACACGAGTCATACTTTTCTCCCCATTCTCTACCAGAGGGGTAAGGAATGGGTGGCTATACTAGACCGTCAAAAATTTGTTATGCTAGCGCCCGTAATAAAATCTATCGCTCGACCTCGCCAATCAATTAAGTTCAGCGTCCCCTAGGATCAAAAACAAGCAAGGAGAAGATACAACATAGCGTGCACTCTAGGCAATAACAAACCTCACTCATAAACCTAAGTTGCCTCCGATTAGGGGCAATCGCGGAGTGCATGGATCATTAACGATAGACTATTACCAAGAAAGACTACCGAAAGCCCTTGTTACACTAGCACATTGGTGATATCTTTTGATATGATTTATCTCCAAGATTTTATTCGATGCAAAACAAGGAACAAAACATGACAAAAACAAAACAAAGCATGCATAGCTAAGCTAAACGAGAACAAAGCAAGAAAGAAAGAAAGAACATGCATAACTAAACAAGAGAAGCAAAGCAAAAAGGAAAAACAAATATGCCATTAAGAGAGAATGAAAAATTAGAGAGAAAAAGAAAAAGAGGGTTTAGCCACAAGTGGGCTACAAACATATAGCATGCCATTAAGAACTATTAGAAGAAACAGAGCACTCCATGCTACACTCTTTGCCAAAAATTGAACTCGACCATGCCACAAGATAAGATACTTTGAGTAAAGCAATTGCTGAATTTGTTTTAAAAACTTAAGTTCCACCAAGTGTATAGCCCAAACAAAATCAATTTTCAAGTTGTTGACAAAATTTACTACAAGAGATCTGTAAGCCAAATCAACATTATCAACACCAAGAAAATCAATTAGTTCTATAATCGGCAACTTCTCAAGAATAGGCCCACATACATCTTGCTTTCCTAACAAATAGTGTAAAGAGTCTACCTCAGCATCCATTTCTTTAGCAGTGAGAAGATCAAGGCATCGGGGACTTGAAGGGACAATTTTAGCTTCCATAGGCTTCAACTCTTCAAAGATTGGTTCATAAGCATCTGGTTTAGCCAACAACGAATACAAATAATCCACTTCGGCATCCATTTCCTTAGCGGTGAGAGGTTTTGCCAATGAATCTTCATAGTACACGCCCGGTGTTTCAAGCATGTCCATCTCGTGAGCAAGGAGTAAGTCCTCCGGGGAAGGATCAAGATACGAGAGATCAGAAGAGACAACTTCAGCTGTGAGACATTTCTCCCCCGGATCATCACAAAGAGGATAATCCACAAGAGGAGATCTTTGGATCTCAGTTTCACCAATAGGCTCATCACTCCATGCAGACTCTGAGGAGCTGTCACAATCTAAACTAACAGTTTCAACAAAGATATGCGGCTGAATTTCCTCTTCCATGGCATCCAAGTTGGAATCCTCAAAATGTTTGTTAAAAGCCCAAGTTTGTAAAGTTTCGGCCAAACGATCAAAGAAATCCAAGGCTTGAGCGGGTTCTTTATCAAAAAGTTTTCCATTGCACATCATGTCTATGAAATGATGACTCTTTTGAGAAAGTCCGTTATAAAAATAGTTAGCAATTTGAAAGTTTTCATAGCCATGATGCGGGATTGTATTGAGCAAATTCTTGAATCTTCCCCAACATGCATAAAATGATTCATTCTCTTTTTCAGCAAAAGTTCAAATCTGTTACTTGAGAGCCCATGTATAATATATGGGAAAGAACCTTTTTAGAAATTCCCTTTGCAAATCAATCCAAGTCCGCACGGATTGAGGGTTTAAAGAATCGAGCCAAGTTTTGGCACTATCCCTTAAAGAGAGCGCAAAATAATTCATTCGTACAGACTCAAATTTCACAAAGGTACCAACTTTTTCCTCGAAAGCCCTAATATGAGAAGAAGGGTTTTCGTGATCCATGCCATGGAAGTGGGGAAGCCAATTGGAAAAGCGCATTTGACCTCTAAAAACATTGGAATCATGAGCGGTTATGCAAGGGAGTGTGAACGTGTGTGCAAGATAACGTAACTCCTGCATAGTGCTCGAAAGTATTTCCTCAGGTGTTGCTGCCATTCTATTCTAATGATAAAAACATAAAATAAACAGACATACACAAACCAATACTACCAACTAACTACCAACAAACTATCAGACTGGAGGGGCTATGCCGCCACCTCAACTCAGCAACAGAAAATGCGAGGGGTTATGCCACCACCTCGGCTAAGCAATGCAATCAAATAAAGTAAATTAACTAACTATACTAACTAAGAACAAACTCAATATTTAGCTTGGCTTCGTTACACCTCAAGTTTGACAACAAGGTCAGGTTAGAGGTATCCACCAAACTAAATACAAGCAACTAACACGTAAACTACTATACTACTACTAAAAGACGAAAGCGGGATACTTACAGTGGTTTGTCGAACCTCCAAGAAAGCCATAATAAGAAATCCCCGGCAACGGCGCCAAAAATGCTTCATTTCTTCCGATATAAGGAATAACGCCCCAAGCGTAGGGCTTAATACGTCATTTGAAGCATAATAATCCGGAAGACCGGGATCGTACCCAAGGGAATTATATTATGACTTGGCTCGGATTTGTAGAGTAAGCAAGGGTTTCGGCTATTAATTAGGTAGCCAACCGAGTTTTACTTTGAACGGTGGAAATTTAAAAGGCTAAATTAAAATGAATAAACTAGGTAAAAGATAGGCTAGGTCTAGGAATCACTAGCCCTCATGACTCGGGCTAAATCACATTTTCACCAATTAATGCGGTTCAAGATACGCAATTAAGATTCATAAACCCGAAAATAGAGATGGTTTGAAAATTAAGCTAGCTCTAGAATTCTCTTGGTAAATCCCTCATGCGACAGAGCTCTAAGCATCACGTGTGGTGGGTAGTCGATGCTCCCACCTACACGTGATCAAAGAGGTTAACACCTCGGTAATTTACCAAACGAATCCGAACCCCACATCAATTTCCAAATCCAAAGATTAAAACTTTATTGATGAAAAATGCAATTTTCGCCCAAGCCATGGGATGCTAATCATCCCACGACCTAACCCTTGAAACTACTCACACATATCTATGAAGATAAGAGCAAGCAAAAATCTACTTAGCATAATTGAAAAGCAAGACTAGAAGAAAATTAGCTTAAACAATAGATCGGGAACTAAGCAACAACTTTAATTAAAGCAAGAGTAGCAAAAGACAACTAATAAAGGCAGGAAATTAAGAAATAAGTGCTGAAAATGAAAAACAAAGCAAGAACAATTCAAAAGGCTGAAAAGTAATCTAAACTAGATCTAAAATTATGGGTACATTTCTGTCCAAATCGTGCAAAGGTGACATAACGGGGTATTTATACCGCCTCTGTTTCGTGCATGGAATATCCCAAAAGATGCTCTGAAGATGCCCCGCTAAGCCCCTCGGTACCGATTGCGCCTTACATTACTGAGTTAAGCTCTCGGTACCGATTGAACTAAAAACCTTCGATCAATACCGAACCAGTTAGGGCCAACGTTAAGCAGCTCGGTACCGATTGGAAGGATTCTCTTCGATCGGTAGCGAGCTCTTATCAGTTCTGAACCTTGGCTTCTTTTCCTACCTTGGCCACGCCTTGGCCACACCTTGGCTTTGGCCGTCGGCCTACTCCTGCCTTGGCTGGAGAGTTTCTGCCCAGGCTGTTGCCTTGTCTTTGCTCTTCTGCCTTGGCTGCGCCTTGGCCATCGGGCCATTCTCAAGCCATGGGATGCTTTGGACCTTTAAAGCTTCTTATTAGGCGAATTACCTACAAAATAGCATCAACACATTCTACGAGCACAAATCATTAAAAATAACTAATTAGCAACTAAATTAACCTAAAACTAGACACTAGCGCACCCTCTCATTACATTCCCGGGTGCTTATCACGAGTCACCTTTAACGAGCCGAGCGTAAACGAACTCGTGAGCTGCTTAGTTCGTTTACAATCCTGCCGGTAAGTGGTCAGTAGGATTAGTATTCTAAAATTAATTGAGCTGCGCGTAAGGTTGTCCGAATACATAGATATCAAAAAAAAAATTTTGATCATATTCTCGCATCTTTCATGGTAGAAGGCGGCTTCAAATCACGGGGCAAGGTCTTGTCCAGTTTACCTTGCAACCAGTTCGATTCAGTTTGGACCCTTTTTAGGTTACAATAATGATCGGAACCGTTCACTCTTTAGAGCTCGTCAAGAACATTGACCATGCCAAAAATCACATTGATCGGATTTTTTTTAATATGATTTCGAAATGTATTTATCTTTTGATAATTGTGTCAAATGAGTTGCAATCCAATATTACATTTTTTTTTATAATTGTGTCAAATAGATTGCAATCCAATGTTGCACTTTTTTTTTCAAACTTAATACATTTCGAAATCATATGTGATTTTTGGCGTGGTTCGATGAGCTCTAAAGAGTAAACGATTCCGATCATTGTTGTGGGCCTAGAAAGGATCCACAAAGAGTTCAAACTGAACCGAATTGATTGCAAGATAAACTGGACAAGACGTTGCGCCTCAAAGCATCTTGCCCCTCAAATCACTTATAGACCAAACCATCCGTACCGTGCTTAACAACTGACATCCTTCAAATCTTATACGGCCCGTTTGGATGCGGTATAAGGATTGGGGGTATTAGTTAATAAGAGAGGATAAGATAGTTAGAAGTAAACATTTTGTCCTTATTTAAATTTTTTTTGCATTTGTTAGTTTTGCGTCAAACTTTTATAAATTATTGATTTATCTCCGCTAGACAATCGGAAAAGTAAATTTTTTTTACTTTTTATCCAAATATTTTGAGAATTAATCACTTTCAAGTAAAAAAAAAGTCCACTTTTTTTAAAACTTTTTTTTTGGTTAAAAGTGGTTATTTCCCAAAATATTTGGGTAAAAGTAAAAAAATTTTCTTTTTCGATTTATCTCGTTGAGACGAATCAATAATTTACAAAGTTTGGCAAAAAACTAACAAACACGAAAAAAAAATTATAAGGACAAAATGCCCACTTTTTCTGAAAGTAAAATAAGTGTTAGTGGATGTAAATTCTTTAAAATAGTACATTAATAAGATGGCATGAAAATTTAATTATTTAATTTAAAATAGTTCATAATTTTTTACTTCTTAAACTTCTCTCATCAAGAAGGATGATTGATCCAAAAAATAGAACATTAATGTGACAAAATTTTTAAAAAGTCGAACAAAAAGACTAAAATGGCAAAAAAATTAGGGGGAAAATGTGAAAAAATTAGTTTAGTTAAACATCAAATAAAAACTAAACAACTAACCAATGTTTAAAAAAATATATATATTATTAGCATACTTTACCTCCACATACTTGATACGACTCCAATTATATTTTTCTGGAATTTCATCAATTCATGTTTAATTATTGATTATACCTGTATCTCAATCTTAAAAGTAAAGGATTTTACAAAAATTTAAAAAATATCACTAACATTTTAAAAAATACTATTCAAAAAAAAGTCAAAGCCAAAATGCCAAGTCAAAGATGGCTAATTTTTTTAATGTTTGCAAATTTTTAGTGAATTTTATTTCACTTTTTATTAAATTTGTTAAAATATAAAAAAAGTTGACCAATACATAACCCAATTGAACTTTTTTCATCTTCAAAACTCATTTAATTTTAAAAACACAATACAATTCCTCAACTTCTGGTACGGGCAGTGGGAAGCAGTGGCTAATGAACGAGGGTGAGACGGTAAAGGAAGATTAAAAGATTGTAAGGGCATTGAAGTCTTTTTCATTCAAAATTTGACACCGTTCTTGCCAAATTAGCTTGAAGGGGGAATCAATAGATTACCTTGAAAAGTATGGGAGGATAGTGACATTTTAGAAACCTCAAGGGAGGTGTCTGCACTTGTAAGAAACCTCAGGGGAGGTCAATAAAATTTACCCTACCTAAAATTAAAGTTAGTCTTTTTTTCATACTCCATATGCAAATGAAAAACATTACTTATTTGTTATGTTATTTTAATTTTTTTCTGGAGCCGATGACTATTAATATTGTAATGCATCTTTTTATTTTTTTAGTATACATTTCGTCACTGCTAGGATAAAATTCTAGTTCCATCGTTGTTTAACGAGCTGAGCGTAAACGAGCTTGTGAGCTGCTCGGTTCATTTACAACCCTATCGGCAAGTGGTTGGTAAGATTAGTATTCTAAAATTAATTGAGCTGCACGTAAGCGCGCTCGAATACGTATACTCCTTCCATCCCAAAGTCTTTGTCCGGTCCGCAAAACGGAGCGTTAAAAATAATGTTATTTTTTCAAGAAAAAATTTAAAATTTTTTTACAAATTAAAAATACTCATTGATATCTAGAAAGTTGTTGAAAAACTTTTGATTTTTTCTTGCAAAAATTGTATTTTTTTAACACTTCATTTTACAGACCGGAGGAAGAATTTAGGACGGAGAAAGTATATCAATAAAAAATTATGATCATATTCTTGCATCTTTCTTGGTAGAAGGCAGCTTCAAATCATGGGGCAAGTTGTTGTCCAGTTTACCTTGCAACCAGTTCGATTCAGCTTGGACTCTTTGTGGGCCCTTTTCGAGCTATAACAATGATCGGAACCGTTTACTCTTTACAGCTCATTGAGAACATTGACCACGCCAAAAATCACATCGATCGGATATAGTTTAATATGATTTTGAAATGTATTTATCTTTGGATAATTGTGTCATATCGGTTGTAATCTAGTACTGTAATTTTATTTTATTTTATAATTGTGCCAAGTAGGTTGCAATCTAGTATTACACTTTTTTTTTTCAAACTTAATGCATTTTGAAATCATATTAAATGTGATTTTCGTCATGATCAATATTCTCTATGAGCTCTAAAGAGTAAATGATTTTGATCATTGTTGTAAACCTGGAAAAGACCCACAAAGAGTCCAAACTAGACCAACTTGGTTGCAAACTTGCAAGGTAAACTGGACAGGACCTTGCCCCTCAAATCACTTAGACGGTTAGACCAAACCATCCGTACCGTGCTTAACAGCTTGACATCCTTCAAATCTTATAACTCTACCTTATAATCAGTGTTCCTCCTCTCCCTCTCAGCAATTAATTTATTAGAACAAATTAAAGAAATGAAAAATCAAAACCCCAATTATACGCCTCATCAATTTTACCAGTTGTATCACCTTCATCCTAGTTTAGTACAGTATAGAATGGCTGCAACTTACTTGATGGGTTTTTTTTTTTTGTTTTTGGGTACTTCGGATTATAACTTGATGGTTTCTGTCATCACACGATAAATAATTATTAGTTTCATTTCATTTATATAAAAATATACTCCAATCCTCAACCTTTGTTTGGCTCAATAACCCTTCGTTTTGTGTTAATTCTTCATGGATTACTTGGGACTTTGGGGGATGGGCTGGGGATCAAGGTTGGAATTTTAGGGGTTCACTCTCCTCTGATCTGAAAGTCTTTTGTATTCGAAACCTCACACATGTTATGTATCAATTCCTTTCGGGGGCCAGTCATTGAAATTTTATCTTGGCTTTAATTGGTTGGTTTCCTCTCTGGAAACGGTGCCGCTGGGAATTAACTAAGGTGAACTTAAAATGATCCGAACACCTTAAATTCTGACCCAATAGCAAAGGCGGAAAAAATTGTAAAGAATCCAGAAGAAACATTAAACAAAAGAGTTCAAACACCCATGTTATCTCGTACGGAAGATAGACGAGGTTTGGGGGCAAGGACGGAACCAGGATTTTACCCTAGCAGTGGCGAAATGTATTCTAAAAAAATCTAGTAGTGGCGAGACTATATAAGTTGGGCATAATTTTTTTTTTTTACATATAATAATTGCATTTTCTAAAATTCTTGTCGTGACGGTCGCCGCCACTAGACCCCCCTGATCCCATCCTTGTATTGGGGGTTTGGATAAAATATTTTAAATACTACCAGTAGTTTTGTACGCGGTCTGATCGCAATGTTATCGTACGAAATCAAAGCAATGGGAGATTTGTTTGCGTCACAGATTGCGTAGAAAACTGGGCGAATGGAAGTTATGTGCGTCACAGATTGCGTCACAGATCTTGTCTTCTCCCAGCTCATCAATCCATATTGCATCCAGTAGAAACAATAACCCTGCATCAATGGGATAAATTAATTACTATAACACTCATTTTGGTTGCTATTTCAATTAGCTCAGGGCAAATTGATTCTTGGTTCCGTCCTTGAGTGTGTGTACACACACTTTATTTTTGTGCTTTTCTCTTTTATTTATTTTTGAACTTTTGCGTATTTATATACAATCATTTTGGTTCCTATTTCAATTAGCTCAGGACAGATTAGATTTCTGGTTCCATATTGAGTGTATAAACACACTCGACCATTGTTATTTGTTTAAAGTTTAATTTTCAAATTTGACCCACGAAAATGTTATTATTCCGGGTAATTCATGGGTTCTCAATTCCGGGTACGTAGCATTTCACTTTGTGTAACCCTCACGCCTACCAAGCATCGTTGCCTTCGTATAGAAGTCTGATCGAGAGAGAGATAGGGTGCATCTCACTTTGAGCAAAAAAGAGACTGTCAAGGGGTGTTGTCCTAAATGAACCAATCGAAAATCAACATGTTTCAGGTGTGCACGTTTCAACGGTGTTTACGTAACACCGTATATTTGCCTTCAAGTCTATATAGGAGTAATTTTATTGGATGGATGTATGCAAGTGGTGCTATTTGCAAGAAAAAATAAGTCATGGGAGCGAACCCGGTGGAGAAAGTGGCCGGAGCAAAGGACGGAGGAGGATCGACTGAGGCAGCGGCTGTGGCGATCGCACTTGCCGAGGCGGCTCAAAACAAGCTCGCGACAAAGTTGGCTGCCGAGAGCTTGGTTCCATCCAAGAGGAAGCTGGTCAAGAAAATGGTCTGGGATTACATGGCTGAGGCCGTTGTTTCTGCTGCTGCTGCTGCTTCCACTTCCTTCCAAAAGAAGAAAATATCCCCTGCCTAAATTGCCCATGGAAATGCTAGCAATTCCTCCTGTTAACTCTTATGTTTAGAGTCTTTAGACCCTGAATTTTTTTAAAAAAGGGAGAGATTTGCTGTTGTCTGTCTGTTTGTTTTTTTATGTTTTCATCTTGCTTTAGCAATGAAACTATGATCCTTCATCATCGTTATTTGTAGTGCCTTTTTTTTTGGTCGTGGTTGTTTGTCTATGAATTAAAAGATCCCTTTTCTCAGATATTGCAAACGTAGATCTAGCTGATATTTCCGCCTTTCAGTATGGTTTTCTCTGTTTCTTGTTGTTCTCTGTTTCTTCTTTTTTGTCGCAAGTAAATTTCATTAAGAAACACTAACCGAAAAAACATGGGCCAAGGAGGGTATGATCTTGAGAGCCGTACAAACACCAAGGAGGAAAAAAGTAAACAAAGGGAATGATCAAAGCCCAGGCCCTACATTTGAGAAAAAAAGGTTTCAATGGAACGTTATTTGTTGTGTCCTTTCACGTGATGTGGGCGCCATATATATACGAGGACCCCATATGGGAGAGGGGTTACAACGTCTGCTGCTGCAGAGAGAAATCAAAACAAAAAAAACGAAGGGAATTAAGTCTCTGTTTCTTGTTGTTCTTGTTTTGGTCTCCGTTCTTCGCCCCTCTTTACGTTCTACTTTGCTTACCAGATGAAAGGAAAGGGAAAAAGAAAAGGCAAAGAGAAAGATAGGTAAGAAAGGGAATAAAGAAAAATTGGACTTGATTGATGATTAGTGAATTTGTGTTCAATTCAAAGGGGCCCAGAAAGCTAGACAAAATATTCCTTTTTTTGGGGGGGTTTCGAACTTCCTCATTTCAGTCCATGTTAATGGTTTTTTTGTTTAAAAAATGGAAGGGGCCAGCCATCGAATGTTTCTGGGTTTACCAGAAACTCTCCCAGAATTCAAACGCGGCACGGTGGCAGTCCACATCACCTGCCCCTAACAGCTCTCTCTCTCTCTCTCTCTCTCTCCTGAATTGGCCGGAAAGTTCTGGTTATTGTCCATTCGCCGGACAAAAAAAATACTCCCTCCGTCCCATAATATTTGTCCGGTCCGCAAAACGGAGACTACAAAATAATGCATTTCTTTCAAGAAAAAATTCAAATTTTTTTCACAAGTTAAAAGAACTCGTCGAGATCTAGTAAGTTGTTGAATTTTTTCCCAATTTTTCTTACAAAAATAGAATTATTTTTACGTATCCGTTTTGCGGACCAGACTAATTTTATGGGACGGAGGGAGTAGTATCAAAAGAGTTTCGAAGGCTACAGACGAGACTTCGCTGAGATTCAAGGACTTTGGAGCTGGGTTTTTCCTTTTTCGTTTAGGAATTTTTGTTCTGTGTGGAATTTGTTTTCATTTTTATGATTAGTTGTAGAATGCTCAGGTTTTGGGGATGGATTTTCAGCTCTCTGTCATTTTCGAGAATCTAAGGAAAATGGGGAAGTGGGCAATTGTGTTGTATGAGCGCCTTAATGGCTTACAAAAGGGAGTGTTAAAAAATCGTCGGTATCTTTCCTGGTTCTTTCCTGATGACACTCCCTATCTTTCCGGGTTACTGGTGAGCGTCATAAGCGCATCTGGCAATATAGATTCCAAAAGAGATACAGAAAAGAACCAAAACAACCAAAACATTTTAGGCATTTATTGCCGAAGCAGACCCGGCAAAATTGTCAGTACATAAGAATCAATCTAGGTCTTCGGATCTCTGTCCGATTAAGTCTATCCCAATCCTTTGTCATACACCTCTCCACGGGGAGGCTCCCATCCAGTGTGGTTCGGTCTAGTCCCATCCAATCTCGGCCAATTGTGGGCTCTTTTCGGGTTCAAAGCAATGATCTAAAGTGTTTAATTTTTAGAGCTTTCCAAGAATACTGGCCACCCTAAAAATCACTTTAATTGGATATCGTTTGATATCAATTCGAAATGCACTAAACTTGTAAAAAAAAAGTTGTGCAACACTGGATTGCAACCCCTTAACACATTTTTTTGAAACTTAAGTAGTTCATTCCAATTGATATCAAACGATATTCGATTAACGTGATTTTTGACGTAACAAATGTTCTCGACGATATCTAAAAAGTGAACGATTTTGATCATTATTTTGGACCCGAAAAGAGCCCACAATTGGCCGAGGCTGGACGGGACTGGACCACACCTATACTGGACGGAGCCCCTCTCCCTCTCCATCTGCCATGTCGCGTGGCCAAAATTCAATTAGACTGTATGCATAGATAATTTGTGCATAGATCACAATGTGAGGCCCATCACGGGTCTCACAAAAACAATTCAAGTCGTTCATTAAACTTAAAACATTTTTTTGAGGGCCCTTCTTGAAAAATCAGTTCAATCCGATACCTATAGGTACTCGATCCAAATATGTATTGAAATTACCAAAACAGAAGTAGTAGAATTGAATTTTGCACATAATATTTATATATATTCCTATATCACCAGCCTTCTCCTACAGATGCCCCTAAATAGCCAAAATGCGGACATGTATCCATGCTATTGGATTGTGTTTTAAATGGTCCGGATCTGCAGATATGCGGGCGCCCTTACCTGAAGCGGACTCATTTTTATATAGACATACTTATTTGACATGAATCAACTAAATGAACCAATCAAACCTTAACTCATATCAAAATGAGTTACAAGAGCCCTAAAAAACATGTTTTAAATAAATTAAACGATTCCGATCATTTGCGTGGGAATCCTATGCAAAACTTGTGTCAAGTGTCGTATCAAATATTTTCTGAGCGGAACTGGCCCCTATATATATAATGTTGCATGATTATTATTATTATCTTTTGGATAAGCACAATTTCATTGAAAAAGTTCAAACGCATACAAAACTAAAAGGGGCATACCCAAGTATAACTATCTATTCAAAAACTACTTCAGCAAAAAACCTAGCACCACTCAACACCATATATATAAACAGAAAACATCTCTCCCTCCTACCCTCTTCCTTTCAATAGGCGATTTGAAACCCTTGGTTCCTCGCCGCCGCCGCCTGCCTGGGGGGACATGACCGGCCTCCTTCCCTCCTCCCTCGGGCCCGATCTCCTCTTCCTTTCCCCTCTATCTCTCCTTTCTACCCTCTCCTCCTCCAGATCGTGCCCTCCCTTCTCTCCTCTGATTTTTGATGAGTCTTCGCCCTCCCCGGCGTGGGAGGGTGAGGCGTTCTTTCGTCTCCTGCCGATGGTTCCTTGGCTCCGCCGGTTTGCCTAGCGGCGTGGGAGTCTCATCGGTCGTGGTGGTCCGGGGTGGTGGCGTTGTTTGGATTTGGTGGTCGTTGGGGTGGGGTGGTGGAAGCGGTGTTCTTATAGGTGTTTTTTTCTTCTGATCTCTGTTTTGCAGGTCTTTCTAAAATGAATGGCGAATCTGTTGGGTTTTGGTGGTCGGGGCGGCAGCGGCGGTTATGGTGGTGATGTTGGTGGTTGTTTGCGGAGGTGGTCGGATCCCCTATGGATGGTGCTTAGGCTGTCGAGTTTTTGCCCGTTACGAATCTGGGCTGCTATTTTGCTCCTCCGGCGTGGGGATCTCATTTTCTGTTTATGATCACTATCGTTCTTCTGTTTGCTTGCTGCTGTATGTGTTTCGCTTGGTGGTGGTTTGCCCGAGCCTAGTTTCTCCGTTCCCTCGTTTTCATAGGCCGGAGCCCTCCGCGGCACCTACATCTTGGAGTCGCCGACGTGGCTTAATGGCGAGTTGTGGCTTCGGTGTTTTGTACGGCGACGGCGGTTTTGGAGATTCTTGGGTTACGGTTTGGTTAGGGCGCGCCGGCCTTTGGTTTGGGCCGGATTAGGTGTTGGGCTTAATGTTTATCTAGGTTGCAGTTTGGGCTCCTGCTTTTTGTTTATTTGATTGTAATTGCTTAGACCTCAGGTGTTAGGGCTTTGTCCCTTGTCATGTACTATTTTTCAACCTTTGGTTGGATTCCTCTCTCCTATTCCCGTTTTAATAAATTTTTCACCGTTCAAAAAAAAAACAAACAGAAAACATTTGGCGTCGATGCCTTCACTTTCCTTCTAGCTAAAGCTCAGAAAATGTCTTAACAGCATTCACAAGCTTAAGGGAGACTTGATCAACTGAAGAGCTAGATTTTACCTTGAAACACTCCGCGATTTCTTTCCATTCAGATAACATAGACAGCAGCAGCAAGAGCACTTCTTTTGACCAGATTAGAAAAAGCCTTTGCCTTTCACATTCAAGATAAACCAATTCACCACATCAAGCAACCTGTTAGGGATACCCGATCGAATTGGGGATTCGATCTTCTCCAAGCACCAAACCAAATATTGGAAGATGAGAGAAGGGGCATTGGAAGAAAAGATGGTGGTGGGACTCCTTGCCACTATCGCACAACACGCAATATATCCTGTATCCTCATTCCCCAACTGACCAATCTATCCCTAGCGCTCAATTTATGTTGCACAGATAACCATAGCATGAAGGACCACCTGGGAATAATGTTATTAGACCAAACCACTGCTGCCCATTTTTGAAGAGGAAGCCTACTTCTAACTGCTCCCCAAGCCATCCGCGAACCGATGAGTGGCTAAATACTTTTTTATTCTTTTTAATCATTCATCGGCGAACCAAGAAGACTGCTACTTGTTTAGTTTATTAGGCGGCTGGGAATAATGTTATTCTTTTTTATTCTTTTTTTTTTTTTGGCTGTAAACTTTCTCTCTAGAGTTTCGTATTTAAATTTGGTGTATATCTTGTTTAATTTTCCAGTTCTTGTCATTCTGACAAACCAAGAAGACTGCTACTTGTTTAGTTTCACATCTCATTTGTTTAACATTTGGATCAACGCGGACACAATTGAGTTCAGATTGAACATGATTTTCAACAAATCAAGATGCCAAACCTACTTAACTTTGGACCGCCAAAAGTTTAAAAAAAAAAAAAAACACTTTACAAAGATTTTATCTTTTTTATTTATGCCAGTGATTATGATTCAGATATAAGTGAGACATTCAATTCAAAGATGGGAAGTTTCCTTAGAAGCTTCCCAACTTTCTTTTTGATTATAATCATTTGGCATTGGGTTTAGACCATACAGATATGATACTCCGTCACATTCACCATGGAGTATTATCATGTCATACTATATCAATATTTGTAGAAAATTCCACTACACTTATGTTAGAGCGAAGCTAAGATCTCATCACGTGTGAATATTGTTAGTAGTATGTTAATTAATTTAGCCCCAACAAGGAACTATGATAACTTAAACCTCAACATTGTCAAACCAAGTCCAAGTTTTCAACTACCGAAAAAACCCCTCATCTGTGCTAGCCACAAACTTTCACCTGCTCGTTAAGGTGAGTATGCAAATTAATGAATCTCTGCATCAGATACGTTAACCGGATGACCACACGGTATAGTACAACCTAACAAGCAATCAGGAACTTAACATTCGGTTGGACCTCTTCAAATTGTCTCAACTTCATTTCAATCAACAACGGCTAGCAAACTGGGTGGATATATGAATTTCTCAACATATTTTCCCTTTCACAGTGAGACAGGAGATTTTCTTTCCAACCAAACACGATAAACACTAGCAGCCAAAGCCAGCTTGATCAGCAGAGACTTGAAACTTTTTCCCCTGCAATTCCCCATGGCTCAATAATATTACAGAAATGCATAAGGGTATTTTGGTCATTGAAGTTATTTGTTGTGTTAATGTATCTCACACGTGAGATAGATATTTTGATTGAGGATGGGACCCAGACCCAGTTGGATCCATCCCTAACCATGACCGGTGGTGATGACAATTGAATTTTGATACGTTCCGTAATAACTACTTAACTAAGTCCACTTTTTATCACGGCTAGTGTATACTCTACTTCCAATCAAGCGTGCTTGTCCCTAATGAGTCCTCGTGGCTTATTTTTTTTTATCTTTATTTAAAAAAAATTCGCATTTATTAATCTTTCTTTAATTTTTTGGGAATTATTGCTTCTTCATAACAAGAGGAATCTAAAAAGTAAAAAACTACATAAAAATTCCTTGTGTTCGTTTGATTTGTAGTTTTTGCATTTGGATTACGTTTGCTATGGTTTTATTATTTCCTTCGTGGTTTACTTATGGGAAATTTCGCATATTTTTTTCAACAAAAGTTGGGCTGTAAGCGAGCCGACCTGAGGTTTGTCTAGCTCGAGCTCGGCTTGTTTACTAAACGAGCCAAAAATTGGAGCTCGAGTTGAGCTTAGTTATTTACTAAACGAACCTCTTTAATTGAGCCGAGCCACCTTTAAGGAGCCGAGCATAAACGAGCTCGTGAGCTGCTCGATTCATTTACAACCCTACCGGCAAGTGGTTGGTAGGATTAGTATTCTAAAATTAACTAATCAGCGCGTAAACGCGTCCGAATACATAAATATCAAAAAAAAATTATGATCATATTCTCGCCTCTTTCATGGTAGAAGGCCGCTTCAAATCACGGGGCAAGGTCTCGTCTAGTTTACCTTGCAACCAGTTCGATTCAGTTTGGGCCTTTTGTGGGCCCTTTTCGGGCTACAATAATAATCGGAACTGTTCATTCTTTAGAGCTTATTGAGAACATTGACCACACCAAAAATCACATTGATCGGATATAGTTTAATATGATTTCGAATGTATTTATTTTCAGATAATTGTGTCAAATGGGTTGTAATCTAGTATTGCACTTTTTTTTATATTATGTCAAATAGGTTGCAATCCAGTGTTGCACTTTTTTTTTCAAACTTAATGCATTTCTAAATTATATTAAATATGATTTTTGGTGTGGTCAATGTTCTCAATGAATTCTAAAAAGTAAACGATTTCGATCATTGTTGTGGGTCTGAAAAGGACCATAAAAAATTCAAACTGAACCGAATTAGTTGCAAGGTAAACCGGACAGGACCTTGCCCTTCTAAGGATCTTGCCCCTCAAATCACTTAGACCAAACCGTCCGTACCGTGCTTAACAACTTGACATCCTTCAAATCTTAGACTCTATCCTATAATCAGTGTTCTTCCTCTCCCTCTCAGCAATTAATTTATTAGAATAAATTAAAGAAATGAAAAATCAAAACCCCAATTATACGCCTCATCAATTTGAGAAGTTTTTCTGTGCAGGATGAGCACGGGCCACGTGGTGCCAAACACTATCTCGGCCGTCCAAATATGTTTTGAACGGATCAGATCTATTTGGATAATTTTTTTAGTGTAAAATTACCAAACACCACCTCAAGCCCAAACAAATTTGGATCGTTCAGAATACGTTTAGACGGCCGAAATGCATGCTCGACACCATGTGATCCGTGCCAACACGGCACTGAAACTGAAAAATTTCTCCATCAATTTTACTAGTTGACCTTCATACTAGTTTTGTACGCGGTCAGATCTCCATGTTATCGTACGAAATCAAACCAATGGAGAGATTTTGGTGGTCCACGACCACGAGATCAGAGAGAGCGTAGAAAACAAAACAGGGAGAATCCAAACCAATGGAATTTGTTTGAGTCACAGATCTTGTCTCCCACTCATCAATCCATATGCATCTAGAAACAATAATATTCCTGCATCAATGGGATAAATTAATTACTAAATAACACTCATATTTTGGTTGCTATTTCAATCAGCTCAGGACAAATTAGATTTCAGGTTTCGTCCTTGAGTTAAGTGTGTATATACACACACTCTATTTTTGTATTTTTCTTTTTATTTAGTTTTGAATTTTTACGTATTTATGTACAATCATTTTGATTTTTATTTCAATTAGCCTATGACAGATTAGATTCCTGATTCCGTCTTGAGTGTATATGCACACTCAACCATTGTTATTTGTTTAAAGTTTAATTTTCAAATTTGACTCACAAAAATTGTTTTATTGCCGAAAGTATTTGATATAGTAGTAAGTTTTTGACTTGCCCCAACTAGTCCATTCAAATTATAGAAGTGAGGAAAAATTACTCATAAGACACTTTACTTTGTAAATTGTGAAACACAGACAGCTCCAGCAATATTATCTAGCGGTGACAGTATTTGTTCTAGTGAAAAAATCAAACTACACATGCATGTTTTTCATCCATATATATTTTTAATAGAAAGACAAACCTCAAGAAAAAAGCTCCCAGAATATTCTGAATAAATAGAAAACTCTTGTATTCCAAGTTCCAACTGTATTGTTTTTCGCACAAAAAATGTACACGAAATTTCATTTTATTCCCCCAGAGTTTTTGAAAACAAAAATATGAGATGTTGCATCGTAGTTCCATTATAAACACTATTGATCACATTCTAAGAATTTGGAAACAAAAATGCTAGGTACACTACACATTTACACTACATTCACGTGGGGCCCACACTAAGTTCCACAAAAAAAATGCTCATAAATTCAATTTTTTTTTTAAGGGGCCCTAGAAAAAAAAAAACCAGTTCAATCCGATATCAGGGCTGTAGGGTGGCTGATCGGGCAGTCTATTTTGATGCTGATGGTTCGGATTTAATCTGAACTCTTATTGGTCCGAGCCATCCATTATTCGGATTAAAATTCGAGGGCCCCACCCTACCGGATTCTCTTGTCCGTCATCACATGACAAACAACATTGTCCTACCATGTCAATTTTTCCAATATTGTCTTCTTCTTGTGTTTCTATTTCACACCTCTCTTGCCCACTAAACTCAGCTCATGGACCCGACCAAATATGTGGCTCCTAGGTCCATTATTAATTACTATCCCAAAAGATCAGGTTAGATCCAGATATATTGTTTCTCCGAAATTTTATATTCCCATCAAGAATACTTGCACCAAGAACAAAATCTTTTCAGGCGAAGTCGTCCTGCTCTATATATCCAATTCCTAGTGATCACATAGGCTGTGTTTGATTTATGAAGGGAACGATAGGAATATATTTATCTTACTTCCCTAATTTCTAGTCACTTTCGTATGATTTTCCTCGTGCTTTGTCAACCTCTCTCTCTCTCTCTCTCTCTCTCTCTCTCTCTCTCTCTCTCTCTCTCTCTCTCTCTCTCTCTCTCTCTCTCTCTCTCTCTCTCTCTCTAAATACCCTTATTCCACCTCTCTATAGAATGTGCAACTTAACATTCTTAAACTGTGATTTCACCTTTCTCCCCATAAATTCAAGATTCGAATATAATTAATAGCCTTCGAGTAATCAACAGCTATATCGTCCATTTTGGGACGGAGGGAGTAGTTGCAAAAAACATACAGAAAACTAGGGAAAAACGATGGGGGTCAAGCCAGAAGAGAAAGCGGTGGGAGCCAAAGGCGGAGGAGGAGGGACTGAGGCGAAGGCAGGGAACCCAACTGCCGGAGCAGCTCAAACCAAGCCTGCCTTTGTGAGCTTGGTTCCACCCAAGAGGAAGCTGGTTAAGAAGATGATGTGGGATTCCATGGTCCAGGCCATTGTGTCTTATTTCTGCTCCATTAACAAGAAGAAGAAGGAGGACAACAACAAAAACAAAACCTTTCCGGCCTAAATTGCCCCCGGTAAATGAAGTAATTCCTCGTGATTGCTTAGCTTATGTTTAGGCCTTGAAGGAGTATCTTTTTCTCGAGGAACTTGTAGAAATAAACTTAGTATAAGGGAAATGAAGGAGATTTGCTTCTGGGCTTGATTTATCTTTGAGCTTGTCTATAGTTTTTTCCCATTTCTCTTTTCTTTTTATCACTTCATGATCCAAGTCAAGCATAATTCATGTTATATAAAGGGGAAAATCAAATCCAGTTTGAATTATCTTTGTTTCGAAGATTCTCCCACAAATCAAAACCATATGGTCGTACCTGTTCCTCCAGCAATTTGAGAATCCAATTAAAGCTGCGGCATGACATCGTTAATCATGAAACCTATTTTTACCACTTTGGAAAATCATGGTAGCTTTATTGTCATTGTTTGTGCGATTTTTGTTTTGTGGTCTTAGTCAATAGTCATTGGTTTATGAATTAAAAGTCCCATTTTTTCAATAATATCAAAAACGTTTTCGATTTCAATCGCAAATTGGGTCGTATTGAGTGTAAGGCTTTTATAGTTGTCCGTTTTTCGGACGATGATGGTGGATGTATTCGTCTACTTATATGCCATTCCAATGATTCCATTAGTGCGGATCAAAAAAAACAATGATTCCATTAGAGGTGAGAAGTCTCAGTTGAGAAGGACTGCTAACGAGCTGTCGCTTCCCTGACAGATTAGTTGCTTTTTCTTGTTTTGACTTTTGGCTCTGTTGTTTTTCTCTATTCTTGCCCTGTTTTGTGTGTGTGGGGTGGCGGCTTTTGTTGTTACCCCGTTATTTTTGCATCCCTAACAGAAAAAAAATCCTGCAATATATAATACACAATTGCTTAATCGCAAACGAGTTCTAAATACGCACCCGATCATACCAAATTATTCGTCTCTATGGGACGATTCCAATGTGGGATGTTTTTGAATTTGTTATTGAATTTTGGTTATTAGTAAAAGTTGTTAGAGCATCCGCAATGTAATAATCTCTATTATTAGCAATGTGTATTTAAAAAAGTGCTCACATTGTAATAATCAAAGTTAGCAATCTCCTAACCAATAATCAAATTTGGTCATTTAAATAATCAAAAGTAATAATGTAAGATTTTACATTGCTAACTTTAACGACCCTCTAAATAAATAATCAAATACTGACGTGACAAGTTTTGATTATTACATTCGGATGCTCTTAGGTTTGGTTATAGAATGGGTGGAATTTGATTATTTTCCAAAAGACTTGTAACATTGCTTATTACAATGTGGGATGTTTTTTTGAGTATTGTTAAATTCGTTTATTTACACTCATTTGTTTATTACAATAAGAATGTTCTTAGGTTGGCATGTAAACTCCCTATCCTAGTTAGGGCTAAACAAAAGAAGGGCGTAAGATGTTGATTTCCGAATTACTTCTTTTCCATATCATGGCATGTTGATTACCATGTTAACGAGGTTCTTTTATTTCATCCAAGCTAATTAAAGTAACATTTATGTGTAGTTCCTATTCTTTTCTTCTTTTTTATTCGAAGGACACAATCTTCAGTTGTCACGTCTATTTTTGCATCAAATTTTATCCGATTACTCTTTCTCGAGTCCAATTACTAATCTACAAAAGTTTAACGTAAAACTAACAAATCACGAAAAAATTAGAATTAAATAAGAACAAAATGCTGAGAAACTCCTAAAAAGAGACCTTCCGAGGAAAAATCTACGTGTTTTTCCGGAAACTTCGTAATAACGAAATGAAACAATCACACACGTTTGACAAATTTGTCAAGCTCTGACTTCCCTTCGTACAAGGCAAAAGTCAATCTACCTAGCTAGCTAGGCTACGTTTCGTACTTCGTATAGTCTTTCGAGGTAATAACGAAATGTGAAACAATCATGCACACACGTTTGATCAATTTGTCAAGCTCTGACTTCCCTTCGTACAAGCCGCAAGGCAAAGGTCAACCTACCTAGCTAGGCTACATTTCCTCTCTCTCTCTCTCCCTCTCTCTCTCTCCCTCTCATGTTCCAATTAACATACCAGAAACACACTGAAGTGGAGGGAGTGGGTTAGCTCAAGCGGAAAGGAGAGCAAAATGTGAGAGCTTTTATAAGTTCAAGCATGTAGTTTGATTCTTTAGAGCATGTAAACCAATGGGTAGTTAAACTACCTAGTGAACAGTCAGCTTTGATGTTGGATATTCGGCAGTATGTCAAAGAATGAGCGTTTATCTTTAAATGGGCTTGGCGACCCATTAACAAGGTCGCGTATGAAGTAGTCTCTCTTGGTTTACGTAGTTTTCTACCTTGTAATTGGATTTTGAATCCACCTTTATCTCTTATATCAGTTTTAAATTTAGACTTTAATGAAAGCCAGTGAAGACGTATTTGCAGATCAAATGGTCAAGAATAGCTACAAATGGTCATTTGGCTACTCTAGTGCCCATGCTCTTATATTTGCATCTTTAATTAGCTATCTGAAATTTGTACATTGAAACAAACAGAGCCAAGATACAAAATAAAATTGGGTCTCAAAACACCTCCTATATATATCCTTGTAGGATAGAAAGTGAGAGGTCTTAGGTTCGATTCCCCTACACTGCGAAGAAACCCTTAGGAGTTAGGACCATCCATGCGTAAAAATCCTTTGGGTTAGCAAAGGTTGGTGGGAGCCGTAGAGATTTAGTTTCATGATGCGCGCAAGCTGACTTTGGAACACTTTACGTTACCAAAAAAAAAATAATTAGAAGAACCAGTAAAATGACATTTTTAATATTGCGTAAAATGTCTTGTTTTGGCTCAAACTCAATAAGTTAAAATAATTTTTTTTTAGGTCTTTATTCAAAAAATTCTCATTTGTTAATATTACTTGAGACAGTTCAACCAAGCTAGGTCGATTGCACGATTCAATCATTTGGGTTTTTTTTTTTTTCGATTTTTACAAATATTGAGCGGTTCTATACCTAAGATGGTTTAACATGACTAACCAGATTAGAACATGGATTGATCGACGGTTCAATCAGTTGAACCAACTGGTCCGGTCTGGTCAACCAAGCCAGGTCGATTGAACGATTCAATCATTAGGGGTTTTTTTTTTCGATTTTTACAAATATTGAGCGGTTCTGTACCTAAGATGGTTTAAGATGACTGACCAGATTAGAACATGGATCGATCGACGGTTCAATCAGTTGAACCAACTGGTCCGGTCTGGTCAAATTCTTAAAACATTGCCCTACTCATTTCCCATAGAAGTGTATTAATGCGACAAACTAATCTAATCCCAGTTGGTTTATACTAGTAATTACCTCTTGTTTGCAGTTGTTCTCAAAGAAAATGATTGTCCGAATATCTTTCTATAGTTATCAAGAAAATGTCAATTATAAACGTGCTATTTTTTTGTCTCAATTATGAGACTTTATAAGATCTAATAATATAACCATGAGTCAGTGATTAAGACGAAAAATTCCATCATTCAAATGATTCTAGAAACTGCTCCGCAGACCTCACTAAAAAGTCTTCTTTCCTATTCCCTTCATCATTTTGGGGTTATAAATTTTTTTTTGACAAAATCAGAGAAATATATAGCTAGAGACAATTGGGGTGAACCCAGGTGAGGTGGGGTCCGAGCAAAGTTGAGCCTAGGTTCAAACGCAAGACGTACTAATTTTTTGAGCTCAATTCCACCGAAAAAGAAGCTAGAAATTAATAACCCAACAGACAAAAAATAAGTACATAGTAGCATAATATTTATAAGTGAGCCTTTTTGCTCCATCTAAGACAGCCGTCAAGCTCCTAACCTATAAAAAGTTGGGTAATAGTGGCAGTCAAAGCTCAAGTCCCTTAGGATATTCTAGAAGACTAGATCACATTAGAGTAACAATGAAAGCATCAATAAAATCCATAACTAGAAAAAATTAACATAACTAATAAAGAATATTTGTCTGAGACAAGAATCGAAATATTATCGGAAAATGCCAATCTTTGAGCGTCAAATTTGCTTCGGCATGCTTGCAACTCCGCATCTCCAAGTTCCAAAACCTTGCCTCCTCTACAACCAACGAGGATGGTGGAAAAGAGGTGGTTGTTGGTGACAAAATTGAATCGAGGGACCTTGAAGACAGGTGAAAGGGTGGAGGGGATGCGAAATACGTGCGAGAAGATGTGGGGGTTGGGAAGAATCGGACAAAGGTGAGATACAAAAAAAAAAAAAAAAAGAACCCGAAAGGTTCGGATGAGTCAACACACATGCTGTCCCGTAGGCTCCCCAATTTCAAAAAGAAGAATACAAAATCTAAGGTATTTTCGACAAACTGCAAAAGAGTTTACAGTCAAACATGGCAAATAGTTGTGTTATTAGGGGTAGATCGCCGTAACAAGCAAATCGAAGGAATTTGTATGACCACCCAAATCAAAGGGTGTCGCTGCCACGGTGCCACCGCTTCAAGGAGTATTGAAAATCCTAGGTGGAAACAGAGCACTTTTTAAAGTTAGTCAAAAATATTCGTCCTTGTGAAATTATGTTCATCATACAAAGTTAGATATGTTTTCAGAACATGACTACGTTGAAGAAAATGAATTCCGATTCTAAGTGTTACATTATTATTATTATTATTATTATTATTATTATTTTGAAGTTAATTGGTATTTTTTAAGACAGCATCAAATGGTGTCTGATCAATACGATTTTCAATTTTACTGATCATATTTCCGATGAACTCTAAAAAGTAAACCGTTTCGATCACTTAATTGAGTTTGAAAAATAGCTAATTAACAAAGTTCTGTTTTACCCCTATACTGTAGAGAGGCTGTGGATGTGGGAGTGTGATCACTGAAGTGAGTTTGAAAATTGCTCAGAAAAGTTCTATTTTCACCGCACAAGCTAGGGAAGGGCGTGGGTGTTTGTGGGTGGGGCTGTGGTTGTGGGTGTTTGGGGGGGGGGGGGGGGGGGGGGGGGGGGGGGGGGGGGGGGGGGGGTTGGTTGTGGTTGTGTGGGGGTGTGGTGCACTCAGTCTGAGGTTTGCCCCTTAGACCTCTATATATAGAGGGGAATGGGGATAGTAACAGAGCTGCAATTAACCACTGAAAAACAGATCAAAGAAGAGATGGAGGCAAAGCAAGGGGAGAAAGTGGTCGGAGCCAAAGGCGGAGGAGCGATTGAGGCGGTGGTGGCAAACCCAATTGCAAGAGCGGCTCGAACCAAGCCCGCCGCTGCGAGCGTGGTTCCACCCCAGAGGAAGTCGGTTAAAAAGATGATGGGGGATGCCACGGTTAAGGCCGTTGCGTCTTGTTTCTGTTCCCCTGACCAGCAGAAGGATAAAACCCATTCGGCACCTAATCTCCCTCAGTAAGTGATTGTAATACCCGTCCCAAATATTAGAGTATTTAATTTACCTTTTTAATTCAATTATATGATTCGGGGTAAGATTGCATGCATTAGAAGTTTGAGGGTCTTGTGTGTGTTTTGGGTGGTTGCATAAGTGGAGGGGTGGTGTGGTTATACCATATAATTTTCTTGAACCAATATCAAAATATCTAGGATATTTTAGGGGATATTTTCCTCCCCTTGTCTTTGTTCCAACGTAGAGAGAGAGAGAGAGAGAGAGAGAGAGAGAGAGAGAGAGACGCCAGAAAGAAGAAGAGGAAGAAGAAGAAGAAGAAGAAGAAGAGAGGAAAAGGAGAAAGAAGGAGAAAACCTTGGATTGTTTTTCCTAGCTTGAATGGAAGGTAATTCATGTTTTCGTATACTTGAATTCCATGTTTTTGTTGTTGAATTTCGTGTTTGAGTAGTGAATTCGGGGGTTGGTGATTCGGTTGGGATGGAGTTGGGTTTTCGAGTTGGATTCTTGATGAACTCATGATTCTAGTCTTGAATCCTTGGGTTTGATGTGTAGGACTTAAATTGATTCTTGTGTTTGATAGTTCTTGCGAAACCCTTTGTTATAAATGAGTTTGAGCATGATTTGGTGTAGTTTGGATGAGTTTTTGATGTGATTTGAGTGGTGGAAAAGGTTGGAAATCGGAGGAGGATCAAGCTGTGTATTTGCTGAAAAACCCAGGTTGAACCGGTACTGGGTTTTGGTTGTACCGGTTCAAGGTGTCCAGAGAAAGTTATTTCGCTGTTTTTGGTTATGAACCGGTACTGGGAATTCGCAGTACCGGTACATAGGTTAAAAATCAGCATTTTTGAAGAAACTTCAAACGGGCATAACTTTTTCATTCGGACTCTGTTTTGGACAAATTTTATATCAAAATCGATGTACTCGGAACGTACTTTCTAATGGTGGTGGTTTCATAATCTAATTATAATCCTAAAAGAAGTTATGGTCAAAATATGATGGAATGGTTATACGTTTCTAGATAGATTTTGGAGATTAAGTGCTACTCTAACTTTATGTATGTTTTGGTACACATATAGGTCTTGAGATGGACATGTTTGTAATTGTGGGGCATTGTTTAATACCTAGTTAGCTTTGCAACTCGATATTAAATATCCGTTTGAATGTCTTAAGGGTCGTTTTGGTGATTTGGTTAACCTTTTGGCATGTGTTAGTCTGGTAAAATGTTAGGGGATGTTAACATACATTTGTTTGAACATTCCAATGGAGTTGTATGCTAATATGAGTTAGCTTGTGACTAGGTAGCGAGTTGGTCAAATGAGAGGTGCTGAAATCGTAAGTTTGGAATATTCAGTCGAATCAAAGGTGAGTGTGTTTGATATGGTTTTTCTCCATATAATATTGCTGCGGTGGTGAGTATATATCTTGCTAATTGTAATTAGCTTTTGATATAGTTATTTTTAATGAGATATTGTTGTAGTGAGGGGGTATATCATGCTATTGATATTTAGCTTCTGATATGTGGTTAATGTATGCGTGTGAGGCACACCATGTCGTAAGCCATATTGTTCAATGGACGATGGTTGGGAGCATGGTGAGTGGGACACGAGATTTGATTGTGATAGGTGTGTTTGATGAATATGCATGCTGATGGGTGTTGTTTGAACCGCCGAAGGTTAGCGTGTGAGGCATATCATGTCGTATGCCATGCCGGCTAAATGTCGGTGGATGGGAGCATGGTATGTGGGACACCTTGTCTTGGGTACATGCGATGTGGTAGACGTGCCACTGCATGTGATGTGATTATATTCATGTTACTGTGCATCGTATGTTACTGCATAGTTGAGTGGGCAAGTTAGTTATAATTATTGTATGCAATCGAGTATTTCAGTTATGCTAGTGATGTATATTCTTGTTGATATCCTTCGGATATTGTGGTATTATATTGAGCGTTTCTATATCTTACACTCTCTGGCTTTCCTTTTGGTCTGCCAGGTAGCAGGTTGCTTAGACTGGGTCCACTACTGGTCAGCTTGTTGGGGTGAATTTGGATTAGCTTCGAATGTTGTTGATGAATGAGCTGGGTTATAGATAGTAAATTTAGAAGTTGATTTTGTATATTGTATTTAAGGAATTTGATAGTTTAGGTCATATGGGTTCTTATGAGTTGTTCGATTGTTGAGGTTTTGTAATAGTAAGATGTGAACCGCTTTAATTGTGCGAGGTTGTGTTTGGTTAGTTGATGCATTAGCATTTTTAAGTTTTATGGTGTTAAGTCTTCCGCTGGGTATTTATTCTGTCATGTTGTAGCGTGTGGCTTGGTCTTCTTTGTGGAATGCCACGTGGCCGTGTCGGTTCGGGCCCACTTTGGGTGTCGTTCCGGGGCGGGGCGTGACAGTGATTGTTGAATACTAGTATGGGATATGGATTTGGAATGTGTGGAATAGTATGGATCAGGAAATGCCTTGTTTCTTCTTCTTGTATTTTTTTTTTTTGTAATGGTGGAAATGGCTTGTTGAATGCTATGTAGTATGTATTAAAGAGCAGGAGGCTCATGTTTAGACGAAGGAGATGACCCTCTTACTTTGGTGCTTTGTTGTTTGTTAATTATTTCTCAGATCGTGATCCTAGACTTTTATCATTGAATTTTGGATGGAACCCTTTGTAAGTGCCGCTGGGCTTTATTGAATATGAATCGTTTTCTTCTAACATAAAAAAAAAATTACGGAATATGGATTTTAGAAGTGTTGGTTTTTGTGAAGTGTTAGTTTTGTGCCTACTGCATGAATGTGTTTTTTGAAAGCAACCATTTGGTTTGAAGATCGATAGGAGTAGAATTTTGCGCCTGCCCCAAGCCGAGTACGGTTTTACTGGTGATGGCTTAAAGTTAAATATTGGGCTTGGCCCAATTAAGTACAAATTCTTGTTCAAATCCAGTCAAAGTGTTAGTAAAAAAAAGGCCCCATTCTCTGACCAAAAATAAAACACCCAATTTAAGAAAGCCCAGCCTGTTTAAGCTCAAACCGAATCGACCCACCAACCGCATTCGTTTTTCGGACGGGTTCACCAGTGTATACAGTCTATTTCGGGCCCAGATATGGCCAACCCGATTATATCGAGTCGGGTGCCAGATGGGCCTCAAGCCCAACCCGATTCATGCACACATCTAGTTTAATGAGGAATTTATAAAATAAATTAGAATACTGCTATTGGTACCAACCAATAGCGTAGGGAAAATGCACCGACGGTCACGCCGAACAGTCTCCGGCCACCGGACGGCTGATCTAAGCCGTCTAATTTTTTTTTTTAAAAACAGTATATACGAAAAAATAGGTGTTTGGATCGAGCACCTACGCATTTCGGATGCCGTTGATTCCTGCGTGGACCCACTCGATTTTTTTTTTAATTTTTGGAATGCTCGAATCAATCGTCCGGTAGCCGAAGACGGTCCAGCGCAGCCGTCGGTGCATTTTTCCTATGGTACCGTCAGTACCAATATCATTTTTGATTGAAAGGAAAATGAGTGAAATTTACCTTCTTGTCTTGTCTTTATTTTTTTTGGAACCAGTCATTTATATAAGGGACAAAGCCCAAAACGATCACCCCGAAATTTACCTTCTTATCTTGTCTTTGTCTCAGATATTGTCTCCCACAAACCATAACCATATGATTGTCCGTATGGGAAATTGAGAATATGATTAAAGCAGCGTGACAGCTGTGGCTTGTTATCGTAGTGCAATTTTTGTTTTGTGATCTTTGTCATGGGTTAACGACTTAAAAGCCCCCTTCTTTTTTTTTTTAACGTCGTGAAAATGTTTACGATTTCAATCGCAAACTAGAGCTTGTATTGATTGAAAAGTTGGACTCAGAGTTGGCACCGGTGTAAGCCCTGCATGCCCTTGGGCTCGAGCAACACCCCACCATTGGTCAACAAAAAAATTATTATAAACCCAAAAAGAAATTTATATATATAAACCAAACTAAAGAAAAATAGTTTCAGATTAAAAGAAGCCCCTTTCAAAGTTAACAGAGAAGAAAAGTGAAATCCTTCCCTTATTTACGATAGTTCGATCCCATGCCATTCGAACTTGGAATTTCAAAGACTTATTGTTTACACCCGTTTTTGGCACTCAATTTCGGGCAAGTGTTGGATGGCCATTTAATTATATGGTAATTAAATCGGACCGATTTTTATGAGTTTCTTGGGCTAAAAATTAATGGGTCACATTAATTTTGTAATTTAGAGCAAGGCCCGATTAATTTTAGTCCAAAAGCTTGGCCCATGTTTTATTTTGTGAGAATTAGCCCATGATTTGTGGATAAACGGTTGTGGATTAACTCCAGCCATTGAGATCAAAGAAGATTGTGGGCCGTGATACATGGAATAATTGTTCCAAAGCCATGTGGTCAAATGGCCCACACGTTCTTTACTCCCTGGCATGAAAGAAGCAATTACCCCATGTTTTCTTTTTTACCACGTAAAAAGAGGTGGGCAAGCAGTTATTTAATTTTTAAAGGCTATTTGACTTGTCAAAATGGCCCACTACCTGTGGTAACTACCCATGATCAGAGAATACCACATGGGCAATTTAGCATAACTGCTACAAACCGCCAACTCAAAGTAGTGGGGAGTTATTTCGGACACTTGGCAACATCTAGAGCCAACATGGGACACTTGTCAACACAAGAGAAGAGCGGGAAAATCCATCTCATGCAGAACCGAAGACTCTTGGACTATAAATACTAGTTCACAAGATGGAAAAGGGGTCCACTCACCAATCAAGCTCAACGCTTAAACCAAAGCATTCCCAGCGAAGCAATTATCTCATTTCTCTCTCTCTTGTACCCCAACTTTATTATTATGACATAATAAAGTTATTCATATCTCTCTTATATCCTTAATTTTATTATTACGATATAATAAAGTTATTCTACGATGTTTTTTACTTTTTCTCACACGATTGGGAAATTCTAAGTCCACGCTCGTTGTGGCAAAACCACGAACCTCAATGTAGCCTCACCCTTTGGGTCACACGCAGTCGCACTACATACGAAGTCAGATCGAGGCGCACTCACGCCTTCCATACGTTGGACGACGACAAATCCTGACACGCCCACGCTCATACAGCACACGTGCCATTGAATTTTCCGCTCACGCCTACCCGGCGGAAAAGTGGGGAACATCTTTTGGCACCCCCAGTGGGACCCCAATAGTTTCAAGGGGCATCATGCCGATTCATTCACATGTCAATTCAATACATTGAATTGGATGTTGAAATTCGGCATCTTAATGCAGAAATTCGTTGGCGCGATGATAAAGTCGACGAGCTTGAAGACGAAATCTACCGCCTTGATTGTGAGAGGCGTTGACTCAAACCTACACAGGATTGGTTTCATGATGCACTAAACTCCTACAAACGATGCAATTCAAAGGCTTGAAGACGAAGTTGACAAGCTTGAAAATGAAGATCGCCAATTACGTCATGAGGTAAACCGTCTCGTTAGTGCCAAGTCACATGGCTATTCACATATCATGTCTTCCAACTTGCCCGAACAGCATGAATTCTAAATTGGTGGACTTGATGATTCTTTTGCTCAGACCTTTAGGGGTCAAATTGAAGAAAATATGAGCACTCAATCATGTACCGTTGCATCCAACAAAGAACTCTCACAGGAGTTCACGGATCCCTTGCATGCATATTTGCGTGAGATTAAAGAATTGGTAATCAGCTCCAATAAGGCCATTGAGGACTCTAAGAAAGCCCTTGAGGACTCCAACAAGGCCATTGAAAAATTAATGGCTAATCTTCAAGATAAGGAGTCAACTCCTATTCCACCACGGATATCACAATTCAGTACTTTAGGCCAAACTTCAGGCCTGAATGTCTTTAAGCAAGCTTCTAGCAAGTACTCCAGGCCTCCAGGCTTTTCTCAGTCCTTAACTTCTGAAAGCCCTGCACTCGGGGGGTAAGGAGGCCAAGGACTTGAACTCAGGGGGCAAAAGTCTCAACAAACTCCTAGCAAGCACATCAGACCTCCAGGTTTTTCTCGGCCCTTAGCTTCCAAAAATCCTACACTCGGAGGGCAAAGTTCTCAGCTCAGTCCTTTTGAGGATTCCTGAACAGTGGCAAGGTCTGGGTGTTAAACATCAAAATGATTAGGGCAATAGTCTCAAATCTGAGCGCAATAGCCAACATTCAGGAGTGTTCCAAAACTTTTGGATGGTAAGCTATTTCCATGCCTGAAGGAGCAAGAAGATAGGTCTGTCTCACGCAAATGGAGCAAGATCTCAGACCTGAGATAAGCCAGAATATATATAGAAAGTCCTATTTTGCGGCAAGATCAACCCATTCTCTTCTCTCAGAAGCTTTCTCAAGTGTCTGAAGAGTCACCACATCCAGATTCAGTCCTGAGCAGTGAGCAAGTAATAGATACAAATCAAGAACAATCCAGACCTGCCATCAGCCCTACGGGCAGGACTGAATTGCATATTGCACCCATTCTAGATCAGGACGAATTGAATGAAGAGGAGGAGATCGACGACACTCCAGAGCTTGATCCCGATTCATTTGTAATCGGTGATCCCCCTCTTCCCCCGATTCATGACGGCCTTTTACGCATTGTCCAAATTGCTAAAAGGCATTATCAGCTTAGGCCAATTTTAGGCCTAAAGTGTGTAGAATTGCGCCAACGTTGGATTTGTGGGGCACATCAAAAGCGAGTGTTGTTCACTTGGCTTACACAAAAATGCCAAAATGGTGTCAAGAAGGGCTAAGAACAAAGAAAAGTCCTTCATGGGTGTAGACACCCCAATCTGGGCTTCCAGATTAGTTTACTTACGGTTTTTGATTCCCCGATGATGAAATGGATCAAGAACGCCTTGGGAATTATAGCGTGTTTGAGCTTTGAGTGTTTGCAAAACCCTTGAACCTAACCTAGCCTAAGCCACTTCAAAAACCAAAAAAAAACCTACTGGTCCGCGCCAGGGCGCAATCATCTCGCGCCTGGGCGCAACCATCCCGCGCCAGGGCGCACCATCGCACGACGATTTGGCTCCATCGCGCGACGGTGCGCCCGGGCGCACCATCGCGCGCCAGAGTCACTCCATCGCGCGACAGTGCGCCAGGGCGCACCATCGCGCGACAGACTGACTCCGTCGCGCGATGGTCCAACCTACAACCGACCTTTCCTGAGATGGACAGTTGGCCACCAATGCAACTCTCAGCAGGCCTCGTGGACTGGCTAAACCCCTCTCCTGGCACCAACCAGATTCACCTCCCTCTCCCTATAAGTATCCCCATTTGTTTCTCTTTCAAAGGGTTCCAAAAATTCAAAAAGACTAGCACAAGCTCTAGTGCTTTTTTATCCAATTTCACATTCCTCAATCTTTCCAAACACCTCAATCAACTTCAAACATCAAAAGCTCAAATACTCTTTCAAACCCGAAGCCAAAGGTATAGCTTACCTTTGTTCTGTTTCTGTTCTGATCTCTGAGGGGGGCTGGCAGGGCCAAGGCTGGTAATCAATACCAGTTCTGGTCCTAAAGCTGGCGAGGTTTCAAAAACCGTCATGGTAGGAACCAACGCGCGATGGTCCCACTCTCTCGCGCGACACTCCGGTGCTGCGTGAGATGGACCGCGTGGGAATTGGTGTCCTACTGTTTTGCATCCATGTGTATATAGATCACTCTGCAAGCATGATAATAACCTGTTTACTGCTTTCCTTAGTATAAACTGCTAGTTTGTAGTTAGTTTGTGTTTTTGTTGTTTCGGAGTACCACTGAGGTCTTTCTGGATCTGTCCCAGTAACCCAGAAATGTGTAAACCAAGCACTGGTCTGATCCGCGCCAGGGCGCAACCATCCCGCGCCAGGGCGCACCATCGCGCGAGGGTTTCACTCCATCGCGCGACAGTGCGCCAGGGCGCCCCATCGCGCGCCAGACTCACTCCATCGCGCGACAGTGCGCCAGGGCGCATCCTCGCGCGCCAGAGTGACTCCATCGCGCGATACTTTGCCTCTGACCAGTGAATGGCCTTGCACGGGTAACTTGGATTTAGGCTATTATTCTGTCCCCACACTGTTTATGGGGTGTTTTGTCAATTTGTAGGGCTTTTCAGCCTTTAAACTGTATATTATGCTGCTATATGAACTGCGTGGTTTGTCCTGGGTGTGCACTGGTCCTTCCAGAGCCCAGAAGGTTTGAGAATAAGAGCTGTGGGTTTTAAGCTCACCGGCGCGTGCTTGTCTTGGAATTATGCGCGCAAGAGTGAACAGCATGCAGTGACTTGTTCAGTGCATGCTGGTTTCTTCCTGTGCACGTCACTCCAAAACAGGGGCTCCCCAGTTTGTTTAAACTCCCACAGCAGTCTGTTCTCATCCTATACTAACTGCTCATCTATGCTATCTATCGTATCCTGCAAACATGTTACAGTTTTAATCCCTTCAACTGTTCCCCCGCCCTAATTGGCTAAAAATTGATTAATCAAACAGAATCGCAAACAAACATCTTTCGCAAATGCCTAAGTAGAGACCGATCTCCGGATTGGGCGAGAGGGGTGCCATAAAACCCTTCCCCTCTCGTAACCTGGCTCCCGAACCCAGATATGGTTATGACGGACTGGTTCCTTAACTTTTTCAAATCGAACAGCGCGGCAAGTGCTTCGAAATACGGTTCCTTGGGTGTCGGACCTTCAAACCCGAGTGGCGACTCTGTATTTTCGCGAGCGCTTGACGTCCAGCTTCAAAAGCGCTCCCGCGAACCGGCAGCATCTTCGGGCAAAATCGCATTGCCCACAGTGGCGACTCCGCTGGGGATCGAATCAATATTGGTCTATACTTAGATTTTAATACACTTGGGAACAATCCCACAAAAGCCTGTCAAAACGGTGAGCTTCGCGCTGCCGAAGAAAGGATTGGTGATTTAACAGGACCTCGTGTCCGGCCATCCAATCTAGGGCTTTTCCGATCGTTCTCTCGTGTAGTTTCTTCTAAGTATTGATCAATAAAGAGAGCCAAATTTGAAAAGGCATTTGCGAATTTGCGATTCTATTCCATTAATCAACTTTTTTAGCATTCTTCATTTGCATCGATGTGGGATAAGCCTCGTTGGATCGTTTTGGCAAGCCGGCACGGTTTACCGGAGCCCGGGGACCCCGAATGACCAACAACCTTCGACGATGATGAGTCATTCTACCGTTCGACTGTTGCTCTGCGGTTACGCGGGCAGCGGGAGGTATATCTTGGCTCTAGTCCGAGGAACCTGTTACAAGCCAAAGCCAGCCTTTGCATATACAAAGCACTAGAACTCTCCAAACTAGGACAGGTACCTACAGGGTAAGATTACTTGCATCTAACCCCCATACTGTCTATGTGTTACTGCTTTCCCTATCGCATGTACTGTACATACATTATTTTGCATAGGAGCATGCTTAGAGTGGTTCTTTCTTTCGAGTTTGTCTTGCGCAGTCTAAGACGTTGTGGACCCGATGAGGAGTCGTTCATTCTGTCGAATGTTCGTTATCAATCGCAAAGTCCTTAGTTCAATGAGACTTTGAGAAATCAAAATTTACTACATCCTTGGCTCATGCCCGGTTAAGAATTCAACCGAAAATATGGAACAACAAAAGTAGTGATGCCGTGTCACTGGCACTACCCAGGTTGAAGTGCGAAGTCACTATACACCGCCGTGTTCAAAGTTAAGGTGCCATGTTATCACCACCAAGTTGTTCCAAATTCAAAGTTGAACCTTCAAATGGGACTAGTCGAAGATTTAGTCTATTTTGACATCTTTTAGGATCTGACGATCTACTCAAGGACACATGGCCGAAAAGAATTCTGAGGATTCTGGCAACGTCTGAAATTCGTGAGACAAACTCGTCTCTATTTCTGTACATACATACTGTTTTGCGTAGAAGCATGTTTAGGGCGGCTTCTAGGTTGTCTCTCTTTCGAGTCTGTCTTATGCTTATTAGGACGCTGCTAGGCCCGATGAAGAGTCGTGCATCTCGATGGTGCACGTTGTCAATTTTCAAAGTCCTTAGATCAACAGAACTTTGGGAAATCAAACCTTTTTAAGTCCTTGGCTCATGCCCGATTGAAGTTTCAACCGAAAATAAGGAACCACAAAGTATGGATGCCATGACACTGGTACTACCCAGGTTGAAGTGCGAAGTCACTATACACCGCGGCGTTCAAAGTTAAGGTGTCATGTCATCAATACTGAGTTGTTTCGTTTCGAACTCCAAAGTTGAAATTTCGAGAACGGAATAGTCAAAGGCTTAGACTATTTTGACATCTCTTAGTGTTAGTCGATCTATTCAAAGGATACACCCTCGAAAAGATTTCCGAGGATTTTGGCAGCGTCCAAACATCATAAGACAGACTTGTTTGTAGTTGTAGAGTCTAGGAGGACACCGACGATGTCAACATGTACATTGCATTCTAATTGCTGTAGGAACGCCACTGAGCTTTCAATTACTTTACTGTCTAGTTTGGAACCATTGCACCGAACAAGAGAGTACCGAAAGGAAGAGCCAAACCTACTTGGGAACGTCTGCACCAGAATCCGGTTCAAAGGCTTGTCAGGCTAAGACCCCAGTCAGTTACAACGGAGGCTTCTCCAGGTTCATTGTTGGCCACCCTGCAGTCGGGTTCGCCATCGATATTGCAAAAAGCCACGCCGCCGGCTTCCCCATCTTCAGCTTCTTCATCAAGCTCCATTGAAAAACCTGCAATGGCAGATCAGCCTCAACCGCTCACTCTGGAATCCATGCTCATGAACCTCCAGAACAGTATCACTGTTATGCAACAGAGAGCCACCCAGACTGATGCCTCCATCACTCGCCTGAATGACCTTATCAACACTCGTCTTCCACCAGCATCTGAAGAAGAGGACGAGGACGATGAGGATGTTAATGCAGAACCTGTCTTTATCGAGGATCCAAACCATGCAGGGCGTCTCATTGTTCAGCCCAACCCTAGAGAGGCTCGTGTGCCTGCTCCAAATCCAAACTCTACTGTTGTTAGGCCTGTTCAAAACCCTGACATAACTGCTCTCATGGCCAAGATGGCTAAGCTGGAAGAAGCTGTTTCAAAATCCGAGAAGATCACTGCGGGGGGAATTGACCTGGATCGTCTCTGTTTGTACCCTAATGCTAGGCTTCCTGACAAATTCAAGATGCCTGACTTGGTTAAGTTCGATGGGAGCAGTGATCCCAAGACTCATCTCTTTGGCTACCATGCTGCAATGAAGCTGCTAGGGGTGGAAAGTGAGGCCATGTCTCAGCTTTTCCCTCAAACTCTCTTTGGGCCTGCCTTCCATTGGTTCATGTCGCTCGACATCTCCAAAAGAAGGACTTGGGAGGATATTGGGGCTGCCTTTATTGCACAGTACAACTACAACTCTCAGCTCAAGATGACTACTCGTGAGTTGGAATCCACCAAAATGGAAGCAAATGAGTCCTTTGCGGATTTTGTTAAGAGGTGGAGAGCCAAAGCCGCTCTAATGACTGAGCGCCCGAGCGAGAGGGATCAACTCCGCATCATCTCCCGCAATCTCCAGCCAGATTATGCCAGGCACCTGGTTCTTGTTCAAGCGTCTGCTAACTTTGAAACCTTCTTCGAATCTGGCCTGGCCATTGAAGATGCACTGCATAGTGGAATTCTGCCAAGGGGAGAGTCCTCCTCACAGAAAGCTAAGCCGAGGGCTTACTCTGGAAACAGTAACACACTGTTTGGTAACAGCAACTACTCCAATACAGCTACAAGTGGGAGCGATGCTCCAGCTTTCGACTCTAATCGCGCTGCCGATGTCAATCAGGTTCAAAACGCCCAAAGCTACCGGGCCCGAACCCAACCTCGGAGTTTCTCTGCCTTCGAGGCACCTCTGTCCGCAGTGATGGAAAAACTTGTCAAGTCTGGGCATCTCAAACCTTTGACCCCAACTTCTCCGCCAAAAGTCTTACCTTCTGGTTACAAGCCTCACCTCTTCTGTGCCTTCCACCAAATGCCTGGCCATCCTACTGACTCATGCTATCGTCTTCGACATGAGATTCAAGATCTCATTGACAATGGCACGGTTCATGTTCCACCAAAGCCTAACGTCATTTCCAACTCCTTGCCTCAACACAACTCTGACCCTCTGGTAGGTCAGATATCTATCATCTCCACTCAAATCAACCCTAGCTCCACCATATTTAACCCTAGCCACTATATCATCCCAGAAAGCCAACCCAAACCAATCGTATCCATCCCATTTGAACCAGAGGTCAACATGATGGCTGTAAGTTGGGCAATTGAGGTCTTCACTGCCGACACCTGGGTTGACAGTAATGAGGGGCTTACAAAGGAGAAAACTGACTGGCTGAGGTCCATTGTTCAAAGGAGCACCGAGTAGGTTTGGTCAAAGAAGCTGAGGAAGCCGAAGTGCTGTTGCTTGGGCCTGACATCCGCTGGATCCTACTTCTTTTTGTGGAAGCTATGGGTAGCTTTTTAAATATTGCATTTTCAAACCGCGTTTAGTTTGCATTGGCGTTTTATCTGAGTCTGACACAGAGTCATTTGCGTTTGTCTAAGTCTAGCTCTGAGTCGGAGGTTGTGCCTCTTGGCCCTCCATATCGTAGCTTTTGTTTCAAGTTTTGAGTCTGCTGTACTTGGCAACCCCGAGGGGCTTTCTTTATACATTATCTTGCTTCTAAGTACTTTGCTGACTTTTGAATAAACTGTGTCGACCTTGACGACGAAGGGATAGATTTCGATGGGATCATCCCCAAGGAAATGTGTTCCCTCGCCGAAAGGGAAGACAAAAGGCTGTGCTCAGCCTAATAATTGAAATAGTAATTTTCAAATAAACTTGAAAGATGAAGTAGACCTCCGAATGGTTCAAATTGGTTCAAAGTTGTTCCCAGAGGAGCATTGTGTCCAGTCAGACAGGCTCGAAGGGTTCATCAATGTTTTGGCAGGGTCTCTCAAATGACATGCCTAACGTTGACCCTGAGATAAAGGAACATCAAATCCCCCTGCTACCAGGCGCCAAACCATACAAAGCAAAGCTCAGAAGGTCCAGCACCTCATACCATCCTCAAATTTGCAGGAACAGCGTTCTGCCAAGCACAGATTGGAAAGTTCAAAATTGGCTTGGAGCGAGGCATGTCAACTGAAGCACTTTGGACCTTGCATCCATTTCACCTGGGGCTGCGGCCATTTCATTGACCTCAACGGTAATCAAAATCAATACCTTGGTCAACTTGGATCAATTCACAAGCCTTTTTCCCTGAGAGAAGCTCGTTGGGCTGAAAACCCCAATGGTGGGCAGTTCCAAGCAAAAGTTAGAGCAGCCTGCTAGACCGAGAACCTATGAAGGAGGTCTAGGCAAAAGTAAAGGCAATGTTTGAAAGCTCGTTAGACCAAAAACCCGACTGGGCGGTTCTAGGCAAAAGTTAGAGCGTAAAAGGTGAGGTAAAACACACGAGTGAACCTTGGCCTGAACTACGTTTTGACCTGATTCCCTAGCTTGGGATACGTAGGCAGTTTCTCATTGAGACTCGGTCACAATCTATCAATTGGATCCATGGTTGACATTTGGTACACATCAAAGGTCGAAGAGGATCGAAGATCAAGCTGCATGGGAGGCGCCTGAAAGGGGGAAAATCCTTCGTCTTTCAATTTTATTTCAAACTACTAATTCAATTTCAAAGCTGAGCATAAAGCCTTAAAAGAATTTAAGCATCAAAAACAGAACGAAATGCTGGCGAGGCCTAACGGCTCACAGTTTATTCTAAGTTCAGCGAAGTCTGATGTGAGCAGTTGCAGTAGCTTTGCAGTCATGTGCGCTAGTTTGAGGTTCACGCGCACTTGATTCGTAGTTATGTGCGTTAGTCTCAACCCTGCGCACACTTTTTCAAGTCGCCCAGCAATCGATAGCAGTCAGCTACTGCCTTCGAGTCCTGTTCAAGGGGCTTTTGCCAAGTTTGGTCATACCGTGTAGAATTAATGTGACTACACGGGGGTGTCGGTTTCAGTCCGGGCCTATATGTGTCTTCATTTGCGTCTTATGTCCGTCTTTGTGGCATTTTTCTAAATTTCAATCCATTGTCATGTCGAGATGCTATTCTCGGTTCTATTTGTTCGTGCAGGTCATTGTACAGCTATTTTGACCTCACAAGTGTCAGTTTCACCTGTTTAGAACTATTGTGAGTTTTGGCACATTAATGTCCAAAATTTCATTATTTTCCATGTGTCTAAGGGTTCGCATTGTTCCCTGGGGCTCTTTCCCCTTTTTCGTTCGAGCTAGGCACGTCTGTACATATATGTGTGTCTGTGTCGACTCAATTCATTTGTCAATGCAAATTAGATATTAGCGGTCAGTTTTTGTCCATAAATTGCGGAAATGTAATTTTTACATTGCTACCCTAGCTTCGGTAATCTACAAGCAGTAGAGTCTCATCATCAGCAAGGGCACGTCAGCCCAAGGCCAAGCGAAGCATATCTCTGGGGCTCGTCTGCCCAAGCATCAAAGGAAGGGGCACGCAGGCCCACTGCCGCCCCTAAATGTCAACTTGGCACGCCGGCCCGCTCAAGTGTCTCTCTATATGGGTGCGCATCTCAGAAGCAAAAGACAGTAAAAGTAATGGGGCTCAGTGGTAGTCCTTAGGCATCGTTGTCCTTCTAGGAGTCGCCCTTAGCTTGCATCTGCATTTTCAATTTGTGCATTCATATTGTATACAACATTGCGTATTGTATATCAAATGTTTAAAGCAAGAAAATTCTATGCCGGAATCACTTCTGTGGGATAGTGCAAGTATGGGGGAATGCCACACGCCACCTTCCTTATCTCATTTGCCATGCATAATCTGCCCGTCTCGAATCAACGACAGCCGGTCCTGTCCATATCTCAACGGCTCGATCATTCTGCACACTGATCTACTCGTCTCAAATCAACGACAGCCGGTCCTGTCCAAATCTCAACGGCTTGATCATTCCGCACTCTGATCCGCCCGATCCAAATCAAAGACAGCCGGTCCTATCCAATCAACGACGGTCAGCAAAATCGTCCTTCTCAATTCAGTGATGGTCAGCCATATCATCAACAACAGCCTACCACATCGCCTGTCTCTGCCCATTCAGCGATGACAATCAACCATGTCGCCTGTCTCTGCCCATTCAGCAACGACAATCAGCCATCGCCTGTCCTGTTCATTCAGCGATGACAATCAGCCATATCGTCCGTATTCACCCCGATCAGCAACGATCTGAATATAATTCAATGGTCCTGTCCATTTCTCAACGGCTCGATCATTCTGCACACTGATCTGCCCGTCTCAAATCAACGACAGCCAGTCCTGTCCATGTCTACAATGGTTCGGTCATTTATACTGATGATTGTCCCATCCTGTCTGCAACGGCTTGGTCATTTATACTGATGATCCTTCCATCCAGACTTCAACGGCTCGATCATTTATACTGATGATCCTCCCATCCTGTCAAATTCCTCAGCGGTTTGATCACTCAGCTAATTGATCTCTCCGTCCGCACCCACGACAGCCGGTCCTGTCAAATCCATCAACGGTATCTAGCCATATCGTCCATACAATCCACAACGACGATTAGATTATCGTCCGATAGCTTGTTCAATGGTCCACCATCTGCAACTAGTTGTTCCCCAGGAGAGTCCGCCTCGGCCTGCCCTGAACAACTGCCTCTACATCAGTCTAGCTTCACATGCATCTTCCAGCAGGCTTATTGCTCTGTCTCGGATGGTCTTTGATAAGGAGATTGGCTCTGATTCCCAACAGATGGAATTCAACCTGCCTGACATGACCTACCCGTGTTTGTTGGAATACTTCGTGCCGAGGATAGCTTGATCCCCAGCAACGACGGCCTGTCCCGTCCACATCTGCAGCGACAGCCTGTCCTGTCCAACTTCGATCAACAAGCGGCGATTCGCTCGTCCACATCTACTTCCATCCCGGGCAATGGACAGCTAGTCCATTCCACCGATCAGGTTCCTTAAGTTTACTTGTCTACTTTGCTAGTATGCTTTGCTCTGGATTGCCTTGAGGGGTGTCTAGAATTCTTTGACGTTACTTGTACCAAGTCGATGGTGCTTCAAGTGCCGTCAAAAAGGGGCTACTGTAGACACCCCAATCTGGGCTTCCAGATTAGTTTACTTACGGTTTTTGATTCCCCGATGATGAAATGGATCAAGAACGCCTTGGGAATTATAGCGTGTTTGAGCTTTGAGTGTTTGCAAAACCCTTGAACCTAACCTAGCCTAAGCCACTCCAAAAACCAAAAAAAACCTACTGGTCCGCGCCAGGGCGCAATCATCTCGCGCCTGGGCGCAACCATCCCGCGCCAGGGCGCACCATCGCACGACGATTTGGCTCCATCGCGCGACGGTGCGCCCGGGCGCACCATCGCGCGCCAGAGTCACTCCATCGCGCGACAGTGCGCCAGGGCGCACCATCGCGCGACAGACTGACTCCGTCGCGCGATGGTCCAACCTACAACTGACCTTTCCTGAGATGGACAGTTGGCCACCAATGCAACTCTCAGCAGGCCTCGTGGACTGGCTAAACCCCTCTCCTGGCACCAACCAGATTCACCTCCCTCTCCCTATAAGTATCCCCATTTGTTTCTCTTTCAAAGGGTTCCAAAAATTCAAAAAGACTAGCACAAGCTCTAGTGCTTTTTCATCCAATTTCACATTCCTCAATCTTTCCAAACACCTCAATCAACTTCAAACATCAAAAGCTCAAATACTCTTTCAAACCCGAAGCCAAAGGTATAGCTTACCTTTGTTCTGTTTCTGTTCTGATCTCTGAGGGGGGCTGGCAGGGCCAAGGCTGGTAATCAATACCAGTTCTGGTCCTAAAGCTGGCGAGGTTTCAAAAACCGTCATGGTAGGAACCAACGCGCGATGGTCCCACTCTCTCGCGCGACACTCCGGTGCTGCGTGAGATGGACCGCGTGGGGATTGGTGTCCTACTGTTTTGCATCCATGTGTATATAGATCACTCTGCAAGCATGATAATAACCTGTTTACTGCTTTCCTTAGTATAAACTGCTAGTTTGTAGTTAGTTTGTGTTTTTGTTGTTTCGGAGTACCACTGAGGTCTTTCTGGATCTGTCCCAGTAACCCAGAAATGTGTAAACCAAGCACTGGTCTGATCCGCGCCAAGGCGCAACCATCCCGCGCCAGGGCGCACCATCGCGCGAGGGTTTCACTCCATCGCGCGACAGTGCGCCAGGGCGCACCATCGCGCGCCAGACTCACTCCATCGCGCGACAGTGCGCCAGGGCGCATCCTCGCGCGCCAGAGTGACTCCATCGCGCGATACTTTGCCTCTGACCAGTGAATGGCCTTGCACGGGTAACTTGGATTTAGGCTATTATTCTGTCCCCACACTGTTTATGGGGTGTTTTGTCAATTTGTAGGGCTTTTCAGCCTTTAAACTGTATATTATGCTGCTATATGAACTGCGTGGTTTGTCCTGGGTGTGCACTGGTCCTTCCAGAGCCCAGAAGGTTTGAGAATAAGAGCTGTGGGTTTTAAGCTCACCGGCGCGTGCTTGTCTTGGAATTATGCGCGCAAGAGTGAACAGCATGCAGTGACTTGTTCAGTGCATGCTGGTTTCTTCCTGTGCACGTCACTCCAAAACAGGGGCTCCCCAGTTTGTTTAAACTCCCACAGCAGTCTGTTCTCATCCTATACTAACTGCTCATCTATGCTATCTATCGTATCCTGCAAACATGTTACAGTTTTAATCCCTTTAACTGTTCCCCCGCCCTAATTGGCTAAAAATTGATTAATCAAACAGAATCGCAAATAAACATCTTTCGCAAATGCCTAAGTAGAGACCGATCTCCGGATTGGGCGAGAGGGGTGCCATAAAACCCTTCCCCTCTCGTAACCTGGCTCCCGAACCCAGATATGGTTATGACGGACTGGTTCCTTAACTTTTTCAAATCGAACAGCGCGGCAAGTGCTTCGAAATATGGTTCCTTGGGTGTCGGACCTTCAAACCCGAGTGGCGACTCTGTATTTTCGCGAGCGCTTGACGTCCAGCTTCAAAAGCGCTCCCGCGAACCGGCAGCATCTTCGGGCAAAATCGCATTGCCCACAATGGGCCGAACAAGCACCTCTAAAATGTTTGGCCATGGCCTATCAGTCCTTGAATAGGCCTTATCAAAGTTTTAGTAGGCCTTTTTCGAGAGGTGGAGGCCTTTTATTTCATTAAGCACACCTGAAAATTCAAAGCAGAGGTTCAGACCTTCAAATATATTTTCAGTCCTTTCCAGGCCTTTTTGAAGTTCTATGGTTTCTCTACAACCAGGCCTGGACGCAGGACTCTATTGGTGTAAACAGGCTTTTGCTACAGGTGTGAAGGCCCTTTAAGACTTTTGTTTGGGCCTGAAGCACTATTATAAGCATTCCATGTAAGAGTTCAAGCCTTTCAACATACTTCGAGTCCTTTTTAGGCCATCATGGGTTTATGGTTTCTCTACAACAAGGCCTGGACCGAAGACTCTTTGAGCTCTTTGTCTAGGCCCAAGCCAATACTATAAGCAATTCAAACAGAAGTTCAGACCGTTCCCGTAGAACTGAATCACTATTATGAGCACTCATAGTGGAGGTTCAGTCCTTCCAATATGAGGTTCAGTCCTTGCTTGGCCTTTTTTGTGGTTCGATCGTTTTTTCTACGATTAAGACATGAACACAGGCCTATGTTGGTGGAAATAAGCCTGATAAAAGGTGGGAGCATTGAGATTCACCTCTGAGATAGGCACGAGGATCATCAAATCACTCTAAGAAGCCCTGAAGAATGTAGAATGAGGCCTTTATCTCTAAGAGAGGCCTTTGAAAGGCCTGTCCAACAAAAAGACAGCTGGTAGATTCCTTCCAAGATCTAAATTCAGCGAATTTTGTCAAAGGTCTGAAAGGAACATGAAAAATGCCTAATGCTTACTAAGTCCATAGGCAAGGAAAACAAAAGAAGATATACTACAACAAAGGACTGTTTGGATGCCAAAAACAGTTTCATTTTTTATACATGCCTTGATCCTAAAAGTAAAGAATCAAGGCATGGGGGGGCATTGTTTACACGCATTTTTGGCACCCAGTCCTGAGCAAGCGTTAGATGGCCATTTAATTATATGGTAATTAAATCGGGCCAATTTTTATGAATTTCTTGGGCTAAAAATTAATGGGCCACATTAATTTTGTAATTTAAAGCAAGGCCCGATTAATTTTAGTCCAAAAGCTTGGCCCATGTTTTATTTTGTGAGAATTAGCCCATGATTTGTGGATAAACGGTTGTGGATTAACTCCAGCCATTTAGATCAAAGAAGATTGTGGGCCGTGATACATGGAATAATTGTTCCAAAGCCATGTGGTCAAATGGCCCCCACGTTCTTTACTCCCTGGCATGAAAGAAGCAATTACCCCATGTTTTCTTTTTTACCACATAAAAAGAGGTGGGCAAGCAGTTATTTAATTTTTAAAGGCTATTTGACTTGTCAAAATGGCCCACTACCTTTGGTAACTACCCATGATCAGAGAATAACACATGGGCAATTAAGCATAACTGCTACAAACCGCCAACTCAAAGTAGTGGGGAGTTATTTCGGACACTTGGCAACATCTAGAGCCAACATGGGACACTAGTCAACACAAGAGAAGAGTGGGAAAATCCATCTCATGCAGAACCGAAGACTCTTGGCCTATAAATACTAGTTCACAAGATGGAGAAAGGTTGTTTATGCCCATTTTTGGCACCGCGGATCGGGCTAGCCGTGATTGGCCATTTAATTAATTCTTTGATTAAATAGGCCCGAAAGCTAAGTAATTGATTGGGTAAATCTTGGGCTATGTGTATTTTCCATTTGGGCCCAAAAAATACGCAGCCCATATGAGGAGTACGGCCCGTGATTTGTTGGAAAATTGGCCCACGGGTGGGCCCATGAAGAAAGGGGCAGATCTGGTCCATGAGGTGCGGCCCACGTTTTTAGGGATTAAGTTGCAGCCGAGGCGGTTATTTCCTTCCAAAGTTCAAAGGCCAATTGACTTAGTCAATTGGCCATGTGTTAAATGCATGAAAAGAGGAAGATAATGGGTAGTTATTGCCATATCACCCATGAACCCTTAACTGCCAGAAAAACAGCCCACTACCTTACATGCATGAAAAGTGGAGCAGTCATGGGACACTTGGCAGCTTGTGGTGTAAAGCTGAATTCGGATTCAGGCCTGAATCAGCTTGTGACCAAGTCAATTCGCCATGTGTCAAGCTAGCATAAGAAGGGGAGATAGTGGGGAGTTATTGCCACATCACCCATGATCTACCAACTGCAAATAACTGCCCATGATTCAGCATGCACAAAAGGAGGGAGCATCATGGGACACATGGCAGCTTGTGGTGCAAAACTGGATTCGGATTCAGGCCTGAATCAGCATACTGCAGTGCCTATAAATACAAGTTCACAAGATGAAGAACGGGTCCAACACCAATCAAAGCTCAACGCTTACAAACAAAGCCTTCCCAGCGAAGCATACTTTCCTACTTTCAGCAAAGTAGCATATCGAGTACTCCGTGCTCAAACCCCCATTCAAACTAACTTCATCAAGTAGTTTGGATTTTATTTCCCTTGTAATCAAACTTTATTATCCCGGTGTAATAAAGTCTACGTTTTTCACGTTCCATTTCCTATACGACTAGGAAATATAAAGTCCACAACCGTGTGGCAAACCACGAACCTTCTTACGATCTTTAACCTTTGGGTCGTACACAGTCGTTCTACGATAGAAGTCAAGATTCACGGGAATCTTCACAACAAGTTAGGCGCTACAAGTCTTGGCACGCCCGCGCACATCGCATTCACGCCTGCTGCCAAAAACGCGAGTTTTCATTGGCACGCCCGGTGGGACCCTAGTCGTTTCAAAGGGTATTACGCTGATTCATTCGCATGTCAATTCGATACGTTGAATTGGATGTTGAGATTCGGCGATGTGAAGAAGAAATTCGTTGGCGCGATGATAAGGTCGACGAACTTGAAGATGAAATCTACCGCCTTGATTGTGAGAGGCTTCGACTCAATCATATGGAGGATGGGTATATCAACACAAACAACTACTACAACGATGAAATTCGAGATCTTGAAGATGAAGTTGACAGACTTGAAGAAGAAGATCGCCAATTACGTCGTGAGGTAAACGGTCTCTTTAGAACCAAGGCAAATGGCTATTCACATATCATGTATCCAGCCCTACCCGAACAGCATGAATTCCAAAATGATGGGCTTGATGATCCTCCTACTCAGACCTTTGATGGCCAAGTTGAAGACGATATGGGCATTCAGTCCTGTACTATTGCATCCAACGAAGGACTCTCACAGGAATTCATTGATCCCTGGGATGAATGTCTCCGTAAGGCTAAAGAATGTCTACTCAAATCCAGAAAGGCCCTCGAAGACATGAAGTCAACTCCAACTCTTACTCCACCACAGACATCACAGTTTAGCACCTTAGGCCAAACTTCAGGCCTGAATGTGTCTAAACAAGCTTTCAGCAAGCACTTCAAACCTCCAGGCTTCTCTCAGTCCTTAACTTCTAAAAGGCCCACACTCAAGGGGCAAGGAGGCCAAGGGATTGAACTCGGGGGGCAAGCGTCTCAACAAGCTTCCACGAAGCACACCAGGCCTCCAAGCTTTTCTCAACCCTTAGCTTCCAAAAATCCTACACTCGGGGGGCAAGGAGGCCAAGAACTTCGACTCGGGGGGCACACGTCCCAGTCCAGGCCTTTGAGGATTCCTGAACAGCAGCAAGGCCTGGATGATACAGATCGGGGCAACAGTTTCAGGCCTGAGCACAACAGCCAACAATCAGGAGTGTTCCAAAAACTTTTGGATGGTAAGCTATTTCCATGCCCGGAGGAGCAAAAAGATAGGTCTGTTTCAACGCAAAGGGAGCATGATTTCAGACCTAGAATAAGCCAGAACATGGAAAGTCCAATTATGAGGCAAGATCAACCCATTCTTTCCTCTCAGAAGCTTCCTCAAGTGTCTGAAGAGCTACCACACGTAGATTCAGTCCTAGGCAGCGATGCAAGTCAGGAACGATCTAGTCCTACCATTGGCCTTGGGGTCAGGTCTGAATTGCATGTCGCACCCGTTCTAGAGCAGGAGGAATTGAATGAAGATGAGGAAACTGACAACACTCCAGGGCTTGATCATGATTCATTTGTAATTGGAGAACCCCCTCCTCCCCCGGTTCATGAAGGCCTTTTTGGCATTGTCCAAACTGCCAAAAGGCATTACAAGTATAGGCCAACTATAGGCCTTAAAGTGGTGGAACTACGCCCGCATTGGATTTGTGGGGCACATCAAAAGCAGGTCTTATTCACTTGGCTTGTGCAAAAATATCGTGGTTGTAAAAAGGGCTAAGTAGCAACTGAAAAGTCCTTGATAGGCCGAACAAGCTTCTCTAAAATGTTCGGCCAAGGCCTATCAGTCATTGAGTAGGCCCTAATAGAGTTTTACCAGGCCTTTTCTACAGAGATGAAGGCCCTTATAGCCCTTTGTTAATGCCTGAACCACATTTCTAAGCATTTCAAGACGAAGTTCAGGCCTTCCACTAGTCCTTGTCAGGCCTTTTTCATGATGCTATGGTTTCTCTTCAACCAGGCTTTGATGTAGGCCTCATATTGGTGTAAGCAGGCCTTTTTGCTAGTACGAAGACCCTTTGAGCTCTTTCTTGAGGCCTGAACCACATTTTCAAACATTCCAAGAAGAAGTTCAGGCCTTCCAACGTATTTTTAGGCCTTTTTGACAAGCCCTTCATGGTTCAGGCCTGAAAACAGATTTCAAATTATCAAAGGCCTGAATGGAGCGTAACAATGCCTAATGCCTACTAAGTCCATAGGCAAGACAAACAAAAAAAAGTCATGCTACAACAGGATTGAAGATCTGCTTGGTATGCCAAAAATGGCTTTACTTTCTATTCACGCCTTGATCCTAAAAGTAAAGAATCAAGGCGTGGGGGGGCAATGTTTATTCCCATTTTTGGCACCGCGGATCGGGCTAGCCGTGATTGGCCATTTAATTAATTCTTTGATTAAATAGGCCCGAAAGCTAAGTAATTGATTGGGTAAATCTTGGGCTATGTGTATTTTCCATTTGGGCCCAAAAAATACGCAGCCCATATGAGGAGTACGGCCCGTGATTTGTTGGAAAATTGGCCCACGGGTGGGCCCATGAAGAAAGGGGCAGATCTGGTCCATGAGGTGCGGCCCACGTTTTTAGGGATTAAGTTGCAGTCGAGGCGGTTATTTCCTTCCAAAGTTCAAAGGCCAATTGACTTAGTCAATTGGCCATGTGTTAAATGCATGAAAAGAGGAAGATAATGGGTAGTTATTGCCATATCACCCATGAACCCTTAACTGCCAGAAAAACAGCCCACTACCTTACATGCATGAAAAGTGGAGCAGTCATGGGACACTTGGCAGCTTGTGGTGTAAAGCTGAATTCGGATTCAGGCCTGAATCAGCTTGTGACCAAGTCAATTCGCCATGTGTCAAGCTAGCATAAGAAGGGGAGATAGTGGGGAGTTATTGCCACATCACCCATGATCTACCAACTGCAAATAACTGCCCATGATTCAGCATGCACAAAAGGAGGGAGCATCATGGGACACATGGCAGCTTGTGGTGCAAAACTGGATTCGGATTCAGGCCTGAATCAGCATACTGCAGTGCCTATAAATACAAGTTCACAAGATGAAGAACGGGTCCAACACCAATCAAAGCTCAACGCTTACAAACAAAGCCTTCCCAGCGAAGCATACTTTCCTACTTTCAGCAAAGTAGCATATCGAGTACTCCGTGCTCAAACCCCCATTCAAACTAACTTCATCAAGTAGTTTGGATTTTATTTCCCTTGTAATCAAACTTTATTATCCCGGTGTAATAAAGTCTACGTTTTTCACGTTCCATTTCCTATACGACTAGGAAATATAAAGTCCACAACCGTGTGGCAAACCACGAACCTTCTTACGATCTTTAACCTTTGGGTCGTACACAGTCGTTCTACGATAGAAGTCAAGATTCACGGGAATCTTCACAACAAGTTAGGCGCTACAAGTCTTGGCACGCCCGCGCACATCGCATTCACGCCTGCTGCCAAAAACGCGAGTTTTCAGAAGTCCAGTTGAGAAAGATTGCTAAACTAGATAGTGCTGTCCAGTCCCTTCCTTGATAGATTCCTTGATAGATTTGATTGCTGATTTTGATTTTTGCCTCGTTTTGTTTTTAAAAGAAAGAAGAAGAAGAGAAATAGACTTGAAAGTACTTGTTTTTCGCTAAGAATTCTTAAAAAATAAATATTTATTTATAATTTTAAAGTTTAAAAATACTGAAATTATTAAAATAATTTTTTTTATGCAATATAAATCTTATTTGATAGATCTTATCGTAATTTTTTTGTGCAATATGAATTTCCATTTTCTAGAGAAATATTTGAAAGACATAATTAAAATTGAAGCAAATGTGAGAGATTTATGCTTTGTTCGTCTTGATTTATCTCCATCATGTTGTCTTCTGTTTTTTTTTGTTTTTTTTTTTCCTTCTTCCCGTTTTACTATTTCCTCTAATCTATTTATGATCATATTCAACCCCAAGAAATGGGCCCAGAGGTCAATGTCCGGAACTTAGAGGTATGTTCTCTCCTATGCTCCGTTCAATTGTTGAGAATGTTATATAAGAAATTGATTCCCAAGAAAAGTGAAGTGACGTGGGGTAAAAAAATATGAATTTTATTTTCCTGTATGTGTTCTCTTGACAAGAAATCTTGCAGGAAAACAAAATTTTTTAAAAGGTTTTATGCTAGAAATTAACCTCTTTGATGTTATTGGGACCTGGCAAGTAGGGCTGTAAGCGAGCTGACCTGAGCTTTGTCGAGCTCGAGCTCTGCTTGTTTACTAAATGAGCCCAAAATTGGAGCTTGAGCTGAGCTTAATCATTTACTAAATGAACCTCTATAATTGAGCCGAGCCACCTTTAACGAGCCAAGCGTAAACGAGCTCATGAGCTGCTCAGTTCGTTTACAACCCTACCGGCAAGTAGTCAGTAGGATTAGTATTCTAAAATTAATTAAGCTGCGCGTGAGGTTGCCCGAATACATAGATATCAAAAAAAAAATTGTGATCATATTCTCGCATCTTTCATGGTAGAAGCCAAAAGGCGGCTTCAAATCACGGGGCAAGGTTTTGTCCAGTTTACCTTGCAACTCGTTCGATTCAGTTTGGACCCTTTGTGGGTCCTTTTCGGGTTACAACAATGATCGGAACCGTTCACTCTTTAGAGCTCGTCAAAAACATTGACCACGTCAAAAATCACATTGATCGGATATAGTTTAATATGATTTCGAAATGTATTTATCTTACGGATAATTCTATCAAAGAAGTTGCAATCCAGTATTGCAATTTTTTTTTATAATTGTGTCAAATGGATTGCAATTCAGTGTTGCATTTTTTTTTTCAAACTTAATACATTTCGAAATCATATTAAATGTGATTTTTGGCGTGGTCAATATTCTCGATGAGCTCTAAAGAGTAAAGGATTTCCATCATTGTTGTGGGCCTGGAAAGAATCCACCAAGAGTCCAAACTGAACCGAATTGATTGCAAGGTAAACTGGACAGGACGTTGCCCCTCAATGGATCTTGCCCCTCAAATCACTTAGACCAAACCATCCGTACCATGCTTAACAACTTGACATCCTTCAAATCTTATAACTCTATCCTAAAATCAAAACCCCAATTATACACTATACGCCTCATCAATTTTAGCAGTTGTATCACCTTCATACTAGCTAGTTTAGTATTGTATATATATAGAATAGCTGCAACTTACTTGATGGGTTGTTTTTTTTTTTTTTTTCTGGTACTTCGGAATATTACTTGATGGTTTCTGTCATGATAAAAAATTATTAGTTTCATTTCATTTATATAAAAATATACTCCAATCCTCAACCTTTGTTTGGCTCAATAACCCTTTGCTTTGTGTTAATTCTTCATGGGTTGGGCTGGGCATCAAGGCGAAGGATTTAGGGGGTTTGTTCTCCTTCTAAAGTCTTTTGTATTCGAAACCTCACATGTGTTATATATCAACTCCTTTCGGGGGCCACTCCGTTTGAAACTTTGTCTTGGCTTTAATTGGTTTCCTCACTGGTAAACAGTGCACCCTAGGGATCAATTAATTGAGATGGACGTAAATTGATCCGAAAACCTTGACTGGTGATCCAATAGCAAAGGCGGAAAAAAATGGTTAAGAATCCAGAAGAAACGATGAACTCCGCTTGGTTTAGATCTCTGAGAATAACTTTTAATTCTCGGCATAGTTTACAATAAGCTTTTCTCTCTATTTATTATCACTCAACTCCCACCATTATGAGCATAACAAACACTCATGTTATCGTGCGGAAGATAGATAAGGTTTGGGTTTGGATAAAATATTTTACTACTACGCGGTCTGACCTACGTGTTATCGTACGAAATCAAACAAACCAATGGAGAGATTTGGTGGTCCACGAGATCAGAGACTTGGTGGTCCACGAGATCAATCAGAGAGAGCGTAAAAACTAGGCGAAATCCAACCAATGGAATTTGTTTGCGTCACAGATCCTGTCTTCTCCCCACTCATCAATCCATATGTATCTAGAAACAATAATCCTGGATCAATGGGATAAATTAATGGGAATGACTTTAATGTCTCCGGTTATTTTGAAGGCACCGTAACTTTGGAAAAATAAAATCATTATGAACATAACAGAACCATAACAAAGCATAACTTTTGGGGAAAGGCTTCAATACACACCTCTTTAATGTGTGTACCATATGCACCTATTGTGCCACTTCATAAAAAATTACTTGTAGAACCGGTCATTCATAACATTTTATTTTGTATCCTAACTTTTATACTAAAAATTTGTATCTTTTCATCAATATGATTCGTAACTTTTTATCAATAGATTCATAACATTTTGGGAATTATAACATTTTGGTATGTTTCAATGAGGGTGCATATGATACACACCCAAATAAGAGGTGTGTATTATATAGCATTTCTCTAACTTTTGTTATGCTTTGGTTGGTTTTTAAATATTCATTGGTTATGCATTGTTTGGGTTTTGTTATGCTTGTAATGAGTTTTAGTTATACTCATAATGGTAAAATTATGCCAAAAATTACGGTGTTTCAAAAATATCGGGAGCATCATCCTTAATTATAACACTCATTTTGGTTGCTATTTCAATAAGCACAGGACAAATTAGATTCTTGGTTCCATCCTTGAGTGTGTGTACACACTCTATTTTTGTACTTTTTCTTTTTATTTATTTTCGAACTTCTACGAATTTATGTACAATCATTTTGGTTCCTATTTCAATTAGTCTAGGACATATTAGATTCCTGGTTCCGTCTTGAGTGTATACACACACTCGACCATTATTACTTCTTTAAAGTTTAATTTTCAAATTTGACTCACGAAAATTGTTTTATTGCCGAAAGTTTTTTTTTTTGGATCATATTGCCAAAAGTATTTGATATAGTAAGTTTTTGACTTGCCCCAACTAGTCCATTCAAATTATAAAAGTAAAGAAAAATTACTCGTTAGACAGTTTACTTTGTACTCTGTAAATTGTGAAACAGGGACAGCTCTAGCAATATTATCAAGCGGTGACAATATATATTTGTTCTATTGAAAAAATCAAACTACACATGCATGTTTATCATCCATATATATTATTAATAGAAAGACAAACCTCAAGAAAAAAGCTCCCAGATTCTGAATAAATAGAAAACTCTGGTATTCCAAGTTCCAACTGTATTGTTTTTCACACAAAAAAATGTTCACGAAATTAAATTTCATTTTATTCCTGCGGAGTTTTTGAAAACAAAAATAGGAGTAGTTGCATTGTAGTTCCATTAGTGAAACACTATTGATCACATTCTAAGAATGAATTTGGGAAACAAAAATGCTAGGTACACTACACATTTGCACTACATTCACATGGGGCCCACCCCGAGTTCCAAAAAAAAATGCTCATAAATTCTAAAATATTTTTTTAACGGGCCCTAGAAAAAAAAAATCAACTCAGTCCGATGTCGATAAGCATTTTTTTAGAATTCGTAGGGGTGAAACTGATTACTGCTCTGTTTCGCCCTACAAATTTAGAATAAATACTTACTGATATTTAATTGAGCTGATTTTTTACAATACCCCCTAAAAGAATATTTTAAAATTTATGGTCATTTTTTTGTTATTTTGTGGGATTCAAGATGAGTCCCTCGTAGATGTAGTGTACATGTGTGAGGTAGTAGCAATTAAAACTCTAATACGTAAACCGGCCAGACAGAAGTTTATCATTGTGTACGTATACAAGTGTACACGTCAAATACTACGTGGGTGGTGAAAAAATAAAACATTTTTAAAGAAATGAAGGAGAGCCTACTCCGTTCCAAGCCACTTATTATTACTGTATATTACGCCCACTTATTACCAAAATAATAAAAATACAGTAATACAGTAATAAGTGGGGGTAATATATACACCCCTCCCGCCCACCAAGCATTGCCTTCGTATTGAAGTCTCATCGAGATCTAGAGAGAGAGAGAGAGAGGGTGAATCTCACTTCGAGCAAAAAAGAGACTGTCAAGGGAGATTGTCCCAAATGAACCAATCGAAAATCAACATGTTTCCGGCGGTGAAAGTGGCCGGAGCCAATGTTGGGGGAGGATCGACTGAGGCGGCGGCGGCGAACGCACTTGCCGAGGCGGCTCGAACCAAGCTGGCTGCCGAGAGCTTGGTTCCACCCAGGCGGAAGCTGGTCAAGAAAATGGTCTGGGATTACATAGCTGAGGCCGTTGTTTCTGCTGCTGCCGCCGCCGCCGCCGCCGCCGCCGCTGCTCCCGCTGCCTTCCGGAAGAAGAAAATATCCCCTGCCTAAATTGCCCCTGGAAATGCTAGTAATTCCTCCTGTGAACTCTTATGTTTAGAGTCTTTAGACCCTGAATTTCCATTTTCCAGAAGAGAAAAAGAAGAAAAAAGAAGAGAGATTTGCTGAAACTATGAACCTTCATCATCGTTTTTTTTTTTTTTTTTTTTTTTTGCGGTCGTGGTTGTTTTTCTATGAATTAAAAGATCCCTCTTCTCAGATATTGCAAACGGAGATCTAGCTGCTATTTCTGCCTTTTAGTATGGTTTTCTCTGTTTCTTGTTGTTCTCTGTTTCTTTTTCTTTTTTTTTTTTGGTACGTAAATTTCATTAAGAAACACTAACCGAAAAAACATGGGCCAAGGAGGATATGATCTTGAGAGCCGTACAAACACCAAGGAGGAAAAAAAGAAAACAAAGGGAATGATCAAAGCCCAGGCCCTACATTTGAGAAAAAAAATTTCAATGCAACGTTTTTTGTACTATCTTTTCACGTGATGTGGATTCCATATGAAAAAGGGGTTACAAATAACCGTTGCATTAAAAAATTTTCTACGTCTACTGCTGCTGCTGAGAGAAGTCAAAACAAAAAAAAACCGAAGGGAATTAAGGCTCTGTTTCTTCTTGTTCTTGTTTTGGTCTGTTCTTCGCCCCTCTGTTACGTTCTGCTTGCTTACGAGATGAAAGAAAAGGAAAAGAGAAAGATACTCGTAGGTAAGAAAGGGAATTAAAGAAAAATTGGGATTGATTGATGATTAGTGAATTTGTTTTCAATTCATAGGGGCCCAGAAAGCTAGACAAGATATTCGTTTTTTTATGGGGGGGGGGGGGGGGGGGGGGGGGGGGGGGGATCTATCTTCCTTTTTTTGGAGGTTCGAACTTCCTCGTTTCCGTCCCGTTTGGATGGGTTTCTTTTTTTCAAGAAATTGGTCTAACATCCAAAGGTAGGTACTCATTGGCCATTTAGTCTAAGCTAGCTTTTAGTAATATTTCGGGTCCATCGATTTAAAAGTATTACCATGTAAAGTCCTTAATTAGACGAGAATGCCCTGTATTCTGAGTTCTCTCGCGTGCGCCTCCCCCGTCTCTCTCTCTCTCTCTCTCTCTCTCTCTCTGGTTATATGGAACACCAACTCCTGGATAAATGATTAAATGGCCCACTGGTTCATCAGAGAAGATCAAGAGAGACAGAGGAGTGTCTTCCTTTCTCATTACTTCCTTTGCCACCGGTTCATGTGCTCAGCTACCGTAGTACTACTTCCTTTCTCCCATAGTAGTATCCCCACAGTTGGATATGCGGCAGTTCTACTTTATGACTACTACTTCTCCTAGGCTAGGCTACTGTCAATATGTGATGCTACCACGTGAGACAGGGGTCATTGAATGTGGTGACTAAGGGGGTGTTCTTCTAAAAAAGCCAATGGCTTTCCCGTAAAAAATGAGTCAAATAAAGCCACATAAAGACGAAAATAAACCAATAAGCCAATTTTTTCGTCTTTATTTAAAAAATTGGATTTCGGTCAAAAATTTTACTTTTTAGATTCCTCTCGTCATGAGGATGCAATAATCTCCAAAAAATTGACAATAAGCCAAGTGATATGAAAAAAATTAAAGAAGAACAAAAAATAAGCCACTTTGACTTATTTGTCCGAACACCCCTTAAATAATGGCCAGTTTTTAACAAAACCACTTGCCTTTTTGAACTCTTTTTTTTCTTTTTTCGCATTTCTTAATTTTACATTAAATTTTGGGGTAAATTGAGTAGGAGGACATACTACAATAGTTTTTACCATGATAAGGACATAAATATTTTCCTTTAAAGTCTAAAGGACATTATGTCCAAGATTTACAAATAGCCCCCCCAAAGTTGACCGGCGTTGACCAACGTTAACCGGCGTTGACTAACGTTGACCGGCGTTGACCGAGGTTGACCGGAGTTGACTGGCGTTGACCGGAGTTGACCGGCGTTGAAAGTGCCTAAAACCCTAGGGTACCCTATGAAAGTACCTAAAATCTTAGGGTACCCTATATATGAAAGTGCCTAAAACCCTAAGGTACCCTATGAAAGTGCCTAAACCGCTAAAACCCTATAATAGAAAAATGAACCCTAAAACCCTATAAAAGTGCCTAAAACCGTAGGGTACTCTATGAAAGTGCCTAAAATTTTAAGGTACCCTATATATGAAAGTGCGTAAAACCCTAGGGTACCCTATGAAAGTGCATAAACCGCTAAAATCCTATAATAGGAAAATGAACCCTAAAACCCCATAAAAGTGCCTAAAATCTTAGGGTACCCTATGAAAGTGTCTAAAATCCTAGGATACCTATGAAAGTGCAACAAAATCGAAAAACACAAAAAAAGACATATTTTATGTTAGCCAAATAAGGCCCTTGTCTCATTTAAAATCATTTAAATGAAAAAAGACATTTTTTGTATTAGCCAAACAAGGCCCTTGTCTCATTAAAGGCAATTTGGTCTTTTCACGAACCTTAAACTCTAAAATATTTTCATTAATGGACTTTACACATCACTGAAACTTAAGCTGGACTAAATCTACTTTGGTACCTCTTCTTTTGGACTTTAGACTAATTTGCTGTAAATTTTGACGAATTATTGATTTGTGTCAATGAGAGAAATTGAAAAAAATAAAAAAATTCTGACTTTTATTTATTTTTTATATATTTTTAAAAAATTATCCACGAAATAGCCCAAAAAATATTTTTTGGACTTTTCTTTTTCGGATTTTTTCTTGGATTATTTCAGAAGAGAATAGATTGGCACAAATAACATTATGTATTTTTTGAGTATTGTTGTTATTACAATGGGGATATTCTTACTTATTACAATGGGGATATTCTTAGATTGGCATGCAAACCCTCTATCCTAGTTATGGCTAAACAAAAGAAGGGTTAAGATGTTGATTTCTAAATTATTTATTTTCCATATCAGGGCATGTTGATTATCATGTTAACTTGGTTCTTTTATTCCATCCAAGTTAATTAAAGTAACATTTATGTGTAGTTCCTATTCTTTTCTTCTTCTTTTTTATTAGAAGGACACATAGTCTTCAGTTGTCACGTCTATTTTTTGTCAAATTTTATACGATTCCTCTCCTCGAGTCTAATCACTAATCCACAAAAATTTGACGCAAAATTAACAAATCAAGAAAAATTAAAATTAAATAAAAACAAAATGCTTAGAAGCTCCTAAAATAGACCTTCCGAGGATAAATCTTACTGTGTTTTTCCGGAAACTTCTTATAGTCTTTCGACGTAATAACGAAATAAACTATCGCACACGTTTGATCACACACACACGCACTCTCTCTCTCTCTCTCTCTCTCTCTCTCTCTCTCTATATATATCTCTCTCTCTCTCTCTATATATATATATATATATATATATATAATAAATACCCTTGTCCCACCTCTCTATAGCATGTGCAACTTAACATCAACATTTCAAACACCTATTCCTTATTTTCTTTCGTCAGCTTGTTCCATTTCTTAAACTGTGATTTCCCCTTCCTCCCCGTAAATTCATGATTCAAAAATAATTAATAGCCTTTGAGTAATCAACAGCTATGTCGTTCATTTTTCAATTAAGAGGTCCTTACGCATCGTAGTGAAATTGTACAATTTTTTTATCCACAAAAGTAATATTTTATTTCAGAAAACTTGAATGCCAGTCTGATTAATAGGTGTGAAAAAGTTCAATTGAAAAGGATGGTCAACGAAAGGAAAGTGAAGTGGTACTCCTATTGAATTCCTTTTCATATCAAATGGACCTAGATAAATTTATCAAGGGAAAATAAATTTCATTCATGAAAAGTGCAACCGCACCATCCAAATTAAAAATAAGAAGCTAGAAATTAATAACCCAACAGACAAAAAATAAGTAAAGAGTAGCATAATGTATACTACTCCCTCCGTCCCTTATTTATAGTCCAGTATTCTATTTTGGGTTGTCCTTAAATAAGTGTCCATTTTCTAAAGTTAGTAGGTAAAAGTTGGTGAATTATCTATTTTGTCCCTAAAAGTAGATTCCTTTTTGAAAAGTAAGTGAGTAAAAGTGTAATGATGATGGGTAAGTAGGGAAAGTGGAGGAAAAAGTTGATGTGAAAGGTATAATGATGATGTCTTTTTAATAAGTTGGAGTTACGAAACAGGACAATTAAAAAGGGACGGAGGGAGTATAAAGTTGGGTAAGGTGGCAGTCAAATTAATAATAATAATAAATAAATAAATAAATAAGCTCAAGTCCCTTAGGATATTCGAGAAGACTAGATCACATTAGAGTAACAATGAAAGCATCAATAAAATCCATAACTAGAAAAAAAAAACATAACTAATAAAGAAAATTTGTCTAAGACAAGAATCGAAATATTATCGGAAATGCCAATCTTTGAGCATCAAATTGGCTTCGGCATGCTTCAAACTCTGCATCTCCAAGCTCCAAACTCCGATGTCCAAAACCTCGCCTCCTCTACGACCAACGAGGATGGTGGAAAAGAGGTGGTTGTTGGTGACGAAATTGAATCGAGGGGACCTTCAAGACAGATGAAAGGGTGGAGCGGACGTGAAATACATGCGAGAAGATGTGGGGGTTGGGAAGAATCGGACAAAGGTGAGAAACAAAAAAAAAAAAGTGAACCCGGAAGGTTCGGATGGGTCAACATACATGCTGTCCCGCAGGCTCCCTAATTTCAAAAAGAGCAATACAAAATCTCATAAAATGTGATGGAAACAGTCATTGATGGAAGGAGGAAAATACTAGACGAAAAAGGTGAGCTCTCAGATTAAACCAGTTGATGCAATATTGGCGGCACCAAGATTTTTTATGAGAGTAGTTACTTTCGGAACATAACTACGTTGAAGAAAATGAATTCAGATTCTAAGCGTTGCATTAATTTTTTTTTTTTAAAGTTAATTGGTATTTTTTAAGACAGCATCAAATGGTGTCTGATCAATACGATTTTCAGTTTTACTGATCATATTTCCGATGAACTCGATCTAAAAAGTAAACCCTTTCGATCACCGAATTGAGTTTGAAAAATAGCTAATTAACAAAATTCTGTTTTACCCCTACTGGAGAGAGGCTGTGGGTGTGGCTGTGGGTGTGGGTGTGTTCATCACTGGGATGAGTTTGAAAAATGGTCAGAAAGTTCTATTTTCACCGTACAAGGGAAGGGTGTGGGTGTTTGTGGGTGGGGCTGTGGAAGGGTGTGGGTGTTTGTGGGTGGGGGTGTGGTTGTGGGTGGGGGTGTGGTTGTGTCCTGTGCGCGTGGGTCTGAGGTTTGGCCCTTATACCTCTATATAAAGAGGGGAATGGGCCGGGGATGGTAACAGAGTTGCAATTAACCACTGAAAAACCAGATCAAAGAAGAGATGGAGGCAAAGCAAGGGAAGAAAGTGGTCGGAGCCAAAGGCGGAGGAGCAACTGAGGCGGTGGTGGCAAATCCAATTGCGGGAGCGGCTCGAACCAAGCCCGCCGCCGCTAGCTTGATTCCACCCCAGAGGAAGTCGGTTAAAAATATGATGGGGGATGCCACGGTTAAGGCCGTTGCGTCTTGTTTCTGTTCCACTGACCAGCAGAAGGATAAAATCCATTCGGCCTAATTTCCCCCAGTAAGCAATTGTTGAATACTAGTATGGAATATGGATTTGGAATGTGTGGAATAGTATGGATCAGGAAATGCCTTGTTTCTTCTTCTTGTATTTTTTTTGTAAGCGTGGAAATGGCTTGTTGGATAATGTTATGTAGTATGTGTTAAAGAGCAGGAGGCTCCTGTCTAGACGAAGGAGATGACCCTCTTACTTTGGTACTTTGTTGTTTGTTAGTTGTTTCTCGGATCGTGATCCTAGACTGTTATCGTTCTATTTTGGATGGAACCCTTTGTAAGTGCCGCTGGGCTTTATTGATTATGAATCATTTTCTTCTGACAAAAAATAAAATATTACGGAATGTGGATCTTAGAAGTGTTGGTTTTGTGCCTACTGAATGTGTTATTTGAAAGCAACCATTTGGTTTGAAGATTGATAGGAATAGAATTTGGAAAAAAAAAACGGCCAAGGACGTATTTTGATAATTAATACCCACCAAGGACAAACTAAGAATATTTGTTAATACTGAAAATGTCCTTGGTGGATATTAATTATCAAAATACGTCATGGGCCGTCATTTTCCCATAGGATTTTGCGCCTGCCCCAAACCGAGTACGGTTTTCCTTGATGAATGCTTAAGTTAAATTTTGGGCTTGGCCCAATTAAGTACAAATTCTTGTTCAAATCCAGTCAAGGTGTTAAAAAAACGACCCATCCTCAGACCAAAAAACACACCCAATTTAAGAAAGCCCAGCCTGTTTAATTGACCCGGCAACCGCATTCGTTTTTGGGTCGGGTTCACCAGTGTATGCGGTTGATTTCGGGCCCAAATATGGCCAACCCGATTATATTGAGTCGGGTGCTGGACGGGCCTCGAACCCGACCCGATCCATTCACACCTCTAGTTTAACGAGGAATTTATAAATAAATTAAGGGAAAGAAAGGAAAATGAGTGAAATTTACCTTCTTATCTTGTCTTGATTTTTCTTTTTCTGTTTTGGAACCAGTCATTTTTAGGACAAAGCCCAAACGATCAGGGAGATAGCCCTGAAAAGATTACAACAGTGCCTAGGCTATCAACAAAACTCAACAGGCCCAAAACAGCCAAACTACTCTGAAAACAGAAATACAGGCAACCTATATATTTACGTTAACAATGATATTTGCTTCTACCAAAAATAGCAGCTGGAATCCCCCAAGCAAAGCAAATGATGAGGCTCATAACCACAGACTCGGCCACATTCTTCCAAGAGCATGCGCAGGCCTTCACTTCTTCCAGAATCTGGTTGATCAATGAGCTAGAATCAAGCCCAATCCTTCGAAAAATCCGGCTATTTCTCTCCCTCCCTATATAGTAAATGGTGGCAGGGCAGCTGAACAAAGTTTGAACAACTGAATTATTCTTGCAGCATTGAGAACCCCAGAGCACTCCAGAAGCTAGAGACCAGTCATGAGAGTGAGGACCTAACTTAGCTCTAACTCCTAACCAAACCATTGAAGAGAATTATTCTTGCATTTTTGTATCCTCTTATGAATTTGTGATCCAATTCAAGCATAGTCATGGCATTAAAGGGGGGGAAAATCGAGCCCAATTGAATATATTTGTCTCGGAGATTGTCTCCCACAAATGATCATAACCATATAATTGTCCGTACAGAGATTTTGAGAATCCGATTAAAGTGGCGTGACAGCTGCGGCTTATCATCGCAGTGCGATTTTTGTTTTGTGGTCTTAGTCATCGGTTAACGACATAAAGTTCCCTTTCTTTTTTTTTTGGTAACGTCGTGAAAATGTTTGCGATTTCATTCGCAAATTGGAAGCGTGTATTGAGTGAAAAACTGGACTTAGAGCTGACCCCCGGGATAAGCCCCGCAAGCCTCCGGACTTGAGCAACACCCCACCATAGGGCAACAAAAAAATTATTGTAAACCCAAAAAGAAATTTATAAACCCAACAAAAGAAAATTAGTTTCAGATTAAAAGAAGCCCTTTCAAAGTTTACAGTGAGGAAAAGTGAAACCCTTTCCTTATTTACGACTGTACGATCCCATGCCATTTGAACTCAGAATTTCAAAGACTTAATTTGCTTCAAAAAAAAATTCAATGAGGCATCGTTTTCTTTGCATCGGATTGTGCTAATCATAAAGCACTATAACCGGGATTACGTTTTGATTTTGATTTTTTTTAATGTAATTCAAGTTTTTTTTTTTTTATCAATTTGATGTAATTCAAGTTAAAAGCACAATGTAATTATGATATTTTTTTTAACTCGTATGTTTTTTTTAGTTTGTATGACTTAAAAATAAATGAACAACAAAATTTAAAACCGGGCTTGGGAAACTCGTATGTATTTTTATAGTTTGTATGAGTTAAAAATAAATGAACAACAAAATTTAAAATCGGGCTTGGGCAACTCCAATATCAAAGCCGGCAGTGGCTGGACTCTATTTATTCATTTTTACGGAAAATGACGGTGGATGTATTGGTTAGGTGAGAAGTCCAGTTGAGAAATATTGCTAACTAGATAGAGCTGTCAGTGGTGAATTTCCGTTTGAAAAAAAAGAAGCTGTCAGTGGTGTTTTGGTTTGGTCCTTTAAAAAATAAGTATTTATTTACAATTTTAAAGTCTAAAAATAATAGACTCATTGAAATCAAAAGATATGCAATATGGATCTTGTTTTATAGATCTCTCGAGATCTATCAAACCCTATAAAAAAATTGAAAAATAATATTCGTAAGTCTATTATTTTTAAATTTAAAAATAAATATTTATTTTTTAAGTACTTATTTGAGAAAGTACAACTGGGTGTGAGTCCTTGATAGATTTGCTACTTTTTTCTGCTTTATTTTTTTGGGCTCGGTGTGTTTAAAAAAAATAAAGAAACACAGTCGAAACTTCAGATACTAGCAAAAAGAGATTGGGGGGGGGGGGGGGGGGGGGGGGGGGGGGATGCCTGGGGAGAAAGTGGTGGGAGCCAAAAAGGCAGAGGAGGAGTGACCGATGCAGCGGAGGTTTTTGTGAAAATGAGTTTAAGGAGATAAACTTCATCCGTTTTAAAATATTTTGGACGGTCCAAATTTTAAAAACTTTTATGGGAAAAGGTTTTATTAAAATTCGGACCGTCCAAAACACTTTTAAATGATTGCGATTGGTTGATGCTGTAAAGAATCTGTTCACAATCCTGCCATAAATAAGTTTCTCTCCATATGAAAACATACTCCAACCCTTAGTGGCGGCTCCAAGAATTTGTTATAAGGTGTTCAGAAATTACCTTAACTTTATGAGCTGATGTATTGACCAATAATATATGTGCAAAACCTCATTTATTAGTATAAATGGTATAGGCAAAAAAAAAAACCATAATGTAAAAAATTAACTACGAGGCGAAACGAGGACTTAAAAATATATACTATATATTTTTAATTTTTTTTTTTAAAGTTTTCGTATTGCGTAGTAGACATTGTTTCGAGAATGGAGGGTGTTGAATTTTATAGTTGTCCTAGACGAATTCTCATATTCTGTGTCAATATTTAACCGGCGTATTAATCTACCAGAATTATTTTGAAAGAAATTGTAGCAAGTATGTTGGGGCCGACATTTTAAAAAATATATTACTGTATTCGTTAGGGTGACATGATGAGATTTTTTATCGTCGTCTTAAATTCGAAGGAATATTATCCAAGTTTAACGGGGACTTGCCATGTAGTTGAATTTTTTAAAGCTTTGTTTGTAATCTAGAAGCTAACTAGACAAAAAATAATAGAGTCGTTATTGTCATGAATGCGACATTAACACAATTAGACTATCGACAATAGAGATTGAGAGATCAGAATACAAAGTATAATACTTAAATCAATAGATTTCTGTTTTTAAATTTTTTTCCATTAGGATTGTGAGCTTTATTTGAAGTAATGTGTTAGGTAATCAAATATGAATTACCTGCATTGATGGGATGTAATTAAGGTGTGGTTGAGTGTTTAATTGGTTGGATTGGGTGTTCAATTATTTTTGGATTAGATGTTGAAGGCTTTTAGAATTGGGTGTTCAATTAATTTTGGGTTGGGTGTTCAAAACAAGATTAGTCTATAATTTTTACATATATTCTAAGCAAAATAAATATTATTGGGTGTTCATTTGACCACTGAATCCTCAATGTACAGCCGCCTCTGCGGCAACCCTCAACCTTTGTTTGGCTCAATCAGAGCCGGCCAAGGGCAAGGCCCAAGAGGCCGCCGCCTTGAGCCTCCACATTTTGGGCAAAAAATGAGGCACCCCTTCCGAGATAAGTATATATATTTTTTATGCGCAACCATAATGCAAACTCTTTTGATGGTTCAATGGTAAAGTGCTTGTTCTTTCACACAAGATACTTGGGTTCAAATCCTGGTAGGATACTTTTTGCCAAAAAAAAATTTTCTTTAGTCACACAAATTTGGGCGGGCTACTGTGATTCAAATATGAGTTCATTGAATATTATTTAATCACACAAATTGGGGTAGGCTACTGTGATTCAAATATGAGTTCACTGAATATTATTGCAACTGCAAAAGCCATTAAGGCCAAAATATTTACCATGTTGAATAGTATGAACGAAAATGATATATAGATAAGTATTTCTGTTTATTATTTTTAAATTATAATATTTATGCAGGGTACTATTCCACCACTTGACCTAGGGCATCCAAATATCTTGGGCTGGCCTTGGGCTCAATAACCCTTTGTTTTGTGTTAATTTTTTGAGGATTACTTGGGACTGGGGGTTGCTCTAGTGATCAAGGCTGAGGATTTAGGGGTTCACTCTCCCTTATATTCGAAACCTTACATGTGCTATCTATCAACTCCTTTTGGGACAAGCCCGTTTGAAACTTTCCCTGGCTTTAATTGGTTTCTTCGTGGTGGACGGTGTGAATGGGTGCTGGGATTAGCCTAGGCGAATGAAAATTGATCCGAACACCCAGACTTTATGACCAAATCAAGGTTATGAATACTGTTCCGCATCGGCCAGTACCGGTTTGAGTGGAAAATGGTACTGCAACCCTCTAATACCTTTCCAGCTCCAATACCGGGTCTTACCGGATAATACCAAAAATACTGGCCGAGTTGACGTTACCGGGAATTTCAACCGGTATTTTGCAAAACTGGCAGACACAAAAAAAATGCAAAAATCAAACGCAAACAGAACCTAAAAGATCCAAGCCCGATTTTCTTATGGATTTGGTCTCTTAGCAATTTTCCAGACCATCTTGGAGCACCTCCATTTTAGGTGAGCAAATTTTCAGATGACCTTTCTGCTCTGCCGTTTGGGAAAGGAGCACAGTAAGTGTCATCATTTAGCCCGAAGGTCCGCAATCCGTCCAAAGCCCGCCCGGCCCGAGCCCGTAAAACGGGCGGGCTAACCCGGCCCGTAGTTTGTAATGGACGGGCTCGGGCCTATAAATTTTTACTTGGCCCGCCCGTAGGCCCTGCCCGTGAGCCTGCTCATGGTACCCGCCCACGGTGGCCCGTCAATTAGCCCAAAATCCCACAAAATCCTTTCTTTTTTCCCTTAATTTAGTTTTGCCCAGGAAAATTTAAGCGCGCCCGCCTTTTGGCCTGCCGGCCAGCCAATTTGACTAGCCCGTGGGCCGGGCTTAGGCTTCAATTTATGATAGGTAGCCCGGCCCGTCAAAAATAAAAAGCCCGATTGACCCGTGAGCGGACTTGGGCAGCAACTTAGTGGGCTGAGCTAGGCGGCCCACCCCGATGATGACTCTTAGAGCACAGGGTGTGTGGTAGGTAGCAGTGGAAGGGAAGTGGAAAAGTCGTACTCTGGTGATGAGACAGTAGAAGAATATTTGTAGAAAATTGGAGCCCTAGGATTGAAATTGAGAAATACATCTCAACTCTACAATCTGAGTGCGTCTGGGTTAAGTTTAGGCTCCTAAGAACAGTCGAAAATTAAAGGCATATACAATTTGAGTTCATAGCTGTGAAAAAATAAAATTTTCAAAAAACTGATATCTTTTATTGGGTAAATATATGTAATGGTACTAACGTTAAATTCGAAACGGTACTCGGTATTTGACCGGTACCGGTATGTACTATACAAGTAGAAAAATCGATACTCCAGCCGATACGGTATTCAGAACTTTGGACCAAATAGCAAAGGCGAAAAAAATGGTAAAGAAACACAAAAAATGATCTGTTAAAAAAATAAACAAAAACAAAAAGGGAGAATCCAAAAGAAACATTAAACAGAGAGTTCAAACACCCATGTTCTGATAAAAAAACAAAAAAAAAAACCCACGTTATCGTACGGAAGATAGAAAAAGGTTTGGGTTTGTGAGAAATATTTCAGTGTCGGATGGGTGCCACGTGATATCCGTTCGGCACATTCAAACCGTCCGATGCGATTTTGGACGGTTCTGATTTAGAGAGAGAAAGAGGAAGGGTAAGTGGAGAAAAAAAGTTTCAATTTGAGCCGTCTGAAAGTATATCGGACGGCTCGAAAGTGCTTAGTTAACACCATGTAGAATATACGTGCTCAAAAGTGCTAAACGGACACCATACAAACATAAATTGATCCGAACACCTTGACTTGTGACCCAATAGCAAAGGCGGAAAAAATGGTAAAGAATCCAAAAGAAACATTAAACAAAGGGTTCAAACAAACACCCATGTTATCGTACGGAAGATAGATAAATAGATAAGGTTTGGGGTGGAGAGAGGTGCTAGGTACACATCAGATATGACACACCTCAGTTACACCTCTCACACATACAGGTGGAGCCCGCTAGAGCGGTTCCCACTTGATGTGCCTCTAGCATTTTTGTTGGATAAAATATTTTTATACGCGGTATGATCTCCGTGTTATCTTACGAAATCAAACCAAGATTTGGTGGTCCACTAGATCAGAGAAATAATTTTTAAATTTTCTTTTGAAGAAAAAGGTAATTTCAACCTCAAATATAATGAAAATGAAAAATAATTTTTTAATTTTTTTTTGCACTCTTTAAAAGATCTCAATGAGATCTATCAAACAAGATCCATATTGGTAGGAAAATTATTTGCGTAAACACATAATTTTTGAGTTTAAAATTACCTTCCTTTTTAAAAAAATTTTTTTTTTTTCCAGAAATCGAACCGGCTAAAACCGCGTCACAGATCTTGTCTCCCCACTCATCAATCCATAAATACCCATGTAGCTGCAGCCGGTTACTATCATCGTTCAATCATTTAGGCCCCGTTTCCGCTAACAAAAAATATTACTACTTAAAAACTTAACGCATTTTACTATATCGTTTCACTAACAAAAAAATTTCAGCATTTTACTATTTCGTTTCTCCACTGATAAAAAAGTTGTCAACGAATACTGTTTTTGATATAATAACTCTATTAGAAAACACATCAAAAACTTATTTACTATCAGAAACAATTTGGAATTTCTCAACCAACTTTATTTACTATCGAAAAAGCCTAACAACTTCTTGACTACAATTAAAAAATCTTCAAAATTTTCACTACCGGAAACACCTCCTTAAGCCCCGTTCGGCTAAGGAAAATAAGTACTTCTTTGTTATTTTTTTTAATTAAAGATGATGTATTATGAGATAATGACCTATTTTATAAAGCGAAAAATAAATACTTAAAAAATAAGAATTTTAGCAAGACAAGTGGCACGACCTGCTCATACATCATTGGATCTGGATTTTGACGCTCTAAAAATTACTGACGGCCTTCCAACAAGTGGAGTGCCAAAATTACACTGTGTTCAGTTGCTAGTTTAGTTTTAGTTTTGTTTCCAATTATTACCTTATATCTTTCTCCAATTATTACTTTATATCTTTCTCCAATCATTACCCTATATTTCCAATTATTAATTTCATTTCTCTCTTTCTATCTCTTTCCAATCATTATCCTATTTCTCTCTCTACCCACTATCAATACTAAACTAAACTACCAACCAAACAAACAAAGCCAATAAAGCTATAGGTACATGCGAGTTTGTGTATATCATATGCATATGAGTTTTGTGGGACCCGCCTCAGATCCTATAAAGATGTTTTGAACCGTCTATTATTTTTAAGACATTTTTTTTATAGAGTGTTGTAAAAAATTAGCTTAACCCGATATCGGTAAGAATTTTTTCTGAATTTATGGGGGCAAAATTATTTAACTGTTCAGTTTTGGTCCTACAAATTTAGAAAAAATCCTTAGCGACATCGAATTGACCTAATTTTGTACAGGATTCCATAAAAAATTATTTTAAAATTAATGGACGATTCAAATCATTTTTGTGAGACCTGAGGTGGACCCCACAAAATTCATGTGTACACATATCAGTACTCCCCAAATTAATTATATATACTAATTAATTTTGACACTTCAATTTTAGAACGACGGACATTAATTTTTTGAAGCACCAAAGTCAATCTCGACTCGAGAGGTGAAAAATGACATCTCGACCCGAGATCTTCTCTCTTTCGGGTGAAAAATCGTGGATCCTTCATCATCCTTGCTTCTGGCGCCATTGTGTCTTCTCCTATTCGTTTTCCTTTTGATGAAAAGTTCCATTTTTTGGTTAAAGACTGCAAACGTAGATTGCCTTATCTACGGAAAATGCTAGGTACGCGGAAGTGATCCAGAATCTGTCGTGTAGTACAAAAGATGTGTAGGTGGGTCCCTCCCATTAACGCAAACCCAAACAACAAAAAAAACTCTTTTTTCTCTCCAACTCCCCCTTCCATCCCCGGGTTGAGTTTTATTCATTCTCCGCTTAAGAAAGTAAACATTATCTTTCTTTCTGTTGGTTAAAATAATATAGATTTTATTATAAAGTGATGTCATACTTATCAAAAAAATGTATTGCATGGTAAGCATGACATTAATTTATGGTGAGATTTACATCATTTCAACTAATAAGAGGGTGGGTAATGTTTACTCTCTTTCAATGAGGGTGGACAAACTTGCACTCTTCCATCCCCTGCCCGGTTGCCTCCACGAACTCTTCTCTATCTCTCTCTCTCACATACACACACTAACACACAACGGCTTGCCGCCAAGTGACTTATTTTTTTGTCTTTATTCAAATTTTTTTCACAGTTGTTAGTTTTTGGTCAATATTTTGGGAATTATTGCTTTATCATGACGAAAAGAAACTAAAAAGTAAAAAAGTACGATCGAAACCTAATTTTTTTGAGTAAAGACAAAAAAATAAGCCAATAAGTCAATTTCTTCGTCTTTATTAAAAAAAATTGAATTTCATTCGTAATTTTTTACTTTTTAGATTTTTCTTATCATGAAAAAGCAATAATCCTTAAAAAAAATTGACCAAAAACTAACAAATACGAAAAAAATTTGAATAAGAACAAAAAAATAAGCCACTTAACTTATTTAACCGAACGGCGGTTATTCAATTTGGAAGTTGGGGGGTGATTTATCTTAGCTCTGTCTCCTCTATCTAATCCTTGAAAGAGGTGGGGGGTGATTTTTTTTTGCAATTGGGAAGTTGGTGGCCAGATTTGGTTGAGATGTGGGTTTGATTGGTTTTAAATTGCCCAACAACCGGGCTAATTTTGAGTAGTCCTAGTTATGGGTGACAAATTGAACCCAGATTCATTAAGAAATTCAAACTTGCCTATTAAAAAAGACTCAACCCAACCTATTTTTTACTTGGATTAGAATGACTCCAAATCCATTTAACCCATTTATTATCGGGTCTTAATTGGGTTTCTATTGGGTCAACTTAAATGCCCAATAAATCATGAACATTACCCAAAAAAAATAGAACCAAATGACGAAACCCGCCACGTAATTCAATGCCGCGAGGGAAAATTTACTCGATCAGAATCACCCCATTGGTCATAAAGAACCAAATGACGAAACCACCACGTATTCCTCCAGAATTTCCTCTCTCTCTCTCTCTCTCTCTCTCTCTCTCCGTATGTATATGTAGATGTCTGTATGTACGAGAGCAAGTCTACTCATTACAAAAATGGCATTGCCACACGACGAGGGGTTGTCCCAGTGGTTCAGACAGATGCCCAGATTTTGGGGTACTCCTCAAGGTCTAAAGGTCGATTTCCTACCGGGTAAGTACCCTGGAGTAAGTGGAGGACGATGACTGTTTGACCAGGAAAAAATGTCAAATTTTGCTATAGCAACACAAATGGCTATGGCCTATTGGTGCACTGACTCTGAGGTATATGTGTAGTGCACACAAATGGCTGTGGTAATTTTAGCATGCAATGGTAATTTGGTCATTTAAATGTACAAAGGTGATATGGTCATTTAAGTGTATATGGGTGTTTTAATCATTTTTAATTTTAATAGGGTTAATGGGCGGGTTGGGTTTGATTTTAAATAAATGGGTTGGATTGGGTTGGATATGGGTAATTGGACTCCTAACTAATTGGGTCTAAATGAGTCAATGACCCATTAAAGACTCAACCCACTTATAACTTACTCAATTTGGCCCAAACCCGCCAATTTGACACCCCTAGTCCTACTTTATTTTGAGTTGTCAATGTTTGGCACCGGAGGTTAGGGCTTGGAACGGAGTGAGGCTGTAATCAACGAGGAAACCAATGTGCCAAATAATTTCCTCCATCTCAGAACCATTTCTTCACTGTAACAAATCCCTAATCCCCAATTTTATCTTCTCAAACATCTATATCTGTTATATGTGTTCCCAAGTGTGCCTTGTTCATAAAGATTGACCGAATTGATGGAGTTATTTCTTCCTCTCTTCAATCTCTGTGTTTCCTCTTTATTTGGATTAGACCCGGAAAGAACAATGGAAAAAAGTATAATTGTTTCTCTCTCTAAAATGGCTAAAGCCCTCCAAAATTATGTACTCATTTGAGACTTTACATTGAGGCCCCGTTTGATAAGAGGTTTGAGATTTGGAATTGGATTACTAATTCCATGGGAGTATTAATACTCTGTTTGGTAACCAAAAAGGGTCCGAACTATTAGTCTGTTGGGATGTCCAATCCGGCCTTTAGGGGTATTAGCAATACCCCGTGGAACTTGATATTCGTAGTCCAAACCCAACTCCTCCTCATTACCAATCCCTTCTCATTACCAATTTTTTCTATTAATCCAATTCTATCATCTAATCTCATCTCAAACAAACATACTCCCTCCGTCCCATAATATTTGTCCGGTCCGCAAAACGGAGACTACAAAATCATGCATTTCTTTCAAGAAAAAATTTAAATTTTTTTCGCAAGTTAAAAGAACTCGTCGAGATCTAGTAAGTTGTTAAATTTTTTCTCAACTTTTCTTACAAAAATAGTATTATTTTTACGTCTCCGTTTTGCGGACCGGACAAATATTATGGGACGGAGGGAGTACTTATTATGAATCATTTCTCATTACAAATCCCTTCTCATTACCAATCTCAATCCTAATCACATCTCTTTACGAACCTCATCCATCTATCACTGTTATCAAACGGAGCCTAAAAAGTAAACTGTAAATTGCTGGTGGTAGTTCTGTTAGAAAATCGCTGGTGGAACCGTGGAAGAGAAGGGATGTGTGTGTGTGTGAGAGAGAGAGAGAGAGAGAGAGAGAGAAGCGTTTAAAGTTTGTTTGGCTTTGAGTTTATGGAAGGGACCCACCTACACTTCTTGGCACTCCACGACAAATTCTGGGTCACTTCCGGGTAATTATTTCCAGGTACGTAGCTGCTATTTTCTTTTCTCTTCTTTTCTTTTTTTTTTTGATCCGAGTAGCTGCTATTTTCTGGTTTCTTGTTTTGCTTTCCCCTCTTCCGTACCCAATCACCACCGTTACACTGTACCTCACCAGAATATCTTCTTCTTCTTTTTCTTCTTTTTTTGTTTTTTCTGGCGTTATATCTTTTATCATAGACCTTTGTCTCTTTTTAATTGGTGAAATCATGGATCCTTTCATCATCGTTATTTCTGGTGCCATTGTTTTTTTTTTTTTTTGTGTGTTCGTGGTTGTTTGTTTATGAATTAACCTTTTCTCAGATATTGCTAACGTAGATCTAGCTGCCATTTCTGCCTTTTATCGTTTTCTCTGTTTCTTGTTGTTCTAGTTTTGCTCTGTTTCTTGTTTTTTGGTAAGTAAATTTCATTAAGGAACACTAACTAAAAAAGCATGGGACATGGTATGATCTTGAGAGCCCTACAAACACCAAGGAGGAAAATCCCAAGAAAAGGGATAATGCCTAGGCGGTCCTACTTTTGTAGTTCATGGCTTGAGGGATCCTTCTCATAAAAATCTATGTCCCCCGCTAGGTCCTTTCCAAAACACGTACCGCGTTTAATATCCTCTCTCTCTCTCTCTCTCTCTCTCTCTCTCTCCTCTCTCTCTCTTCTTTCAACAAATGATTTGGCATAACTTCAAATCAAGATCCTTGAATTAAACTAATTTCATTTTTCAATACTAATTAAATGGCTTGGATGATGTGAAGGAATAGCGATGATCTTTTTTTTTTGCCGAAGAGTGCATTGCTAGGTTTTATTGCATCTACAAATTAATGAGAATAGATAGACTTGGATTTTTCCAAATTTTTTTAGTCAAATTATGGCTTAAACACCCTAAATGGATATGAATGAACTTGCACATAGTTAAACGTCCCACACCAGTCCATATCATACCGGTTTCTTATTAAGTCCTGAAGATTATTAGTTATATATAGTTGTTTGGGTGCGAATCAAATTAAATCGAATAATCATAAATTTAAAAATTAGTCACGTTGGACAGACCTTAAAACGGCTAGAACTGAGAGATGGTGTTGTGCACCAGTCGCACAGCACCGTGCTGTGCGGCATCTGAGCCGTCTGTTCGGCTATTCAACGGTCCAAATCTCATCTCCACCATCCAAGCATCTGAGTCGTTCGTTGCCGAGATGAAATCTGGACCGTTGGATTGCCGATTGAATACAACATTATATTTGCAAAGGTACGTAATTATATAAAAACGCTGATAATTCAGCCTCAAATTAAGATTTGAACTTGATCAGACCCCACAGGTTATGTGCGGAGGTAGGTAGGCCCATGCTTGTGTCATCATATCGCTCATCGCTCGACAAGACAAAAGATACTAGTAGTAAATGAGAGTTTAATTAGGTGTGATTTAACTTATTAATCTCATCATTAGATATGTATCCATGTGGTTATGTTTCCTGCTAGAGCTAATGATTCCAAGTTCCAACCGAAAACTCCTACTCCTACTCCTTCTTAAGCTGTATTAGCTAGGGCCGTTCAAATGGACCCCATCCCTAATGAACTCTACTTATCAATTCCAGTGGTCCCCACATAATAGTAATTAAAACGTACCCGGCATGTCTACTACCTCCGCTTTAATTCTTTCTCTATTCTTAATTACTAGTTTAAATTAAGAGAATTATGTAAAGAGATATATAGGAGGAGAGTTTAATTAACCTCCAAACAGAACTTAACCACCCTTGTTTTACTTAATTAATTGTAATGTTCACCTGCCATTGTGTTACCTACCTGAAAACCACAGTCAAGAAAAGAAAGAGGAAATGGCAAAAGTGAAAAATCTAAAAGCCAATAGTTCAGCAGAAAAAATATGGATTGGATCCTTGACTCAAGGCATAGCGATACAAGGATGGATTAATTGTTCTCCCTTTGCAACCCTTTGGACAATATTTTTTTTGAGAAATCGGGTACTTGCAGGGAGCCCAATTAAAGGCGAAGCGAAACTTCCTTATGAACTGACCCCAAAACAGCACCTGAAAAGTTTTGAACTTGAGACTTTGAGATGAAGCAAATTTTTAAATGTCGAATTTTGACCACCGGGCTAACCCTTTGAGGTTCACCCTTGGCACCATATGGAGAAACAAGCAGTCTTCTTTGATCTTTCAGGACTCATTAATTTTGTTATCGATCGCTATGGCAAATGATAGTGCTTGATGGTTTTTAAAGGCCTACCACTGGAACAAGAAACAACTCGGGAATATTAACACTCCAAATTTCAAAAACTCGCGTGCCATCCTTCACTGCGCAGCCCTAAAACCCTCAATCATCCGCCTCAATACGGTCACATGGCATGTTGAAAGACCATCATCGCTCATTGTGTGACCGCTACCTCAATATAGAGTAGTTCTGGATATATGTTAAAAAAGAAAATTCTTTGAGGTGGTGTGGATTTTTTGAGTGGTCAGCCATTCGGATGGTTCTATTATCAGAAGAAACTCATGAACTCATGTCAAAATTCCAATCCTATGGAATACTACTAATGGCTATTTGCGCTGTCTACTGGTCACAAATGCACCGTCATTCTGTTACTACAACAAAACTCAAACGTCATATGTGATCCAGTAACAGGATGCCGATGCATTTGCGTTTAGGATAGTCTTAAAGATAGGAGAATGGTGACAAACACACATCACACATATATGATCATCTAATGCTAGCTACACTGACTTAATTATGTCTTGTATTTTGTATATCTTTCGTAAACCATTTATTTGTTTTTCTTGAAGTTCTTGCTTTTCGCCAATAAAAAGAGCAATGATGAACTACTTTTTGAAGATCAATATTAAAAAACTGTGATTAGATGTACTTGGTGGCTGAAACTGTTTCTCCTTGTTGCTTTACAGTGAGTTTATTCATCACGGAGCTTTCAAAAATTTTCCATGAAGAACATGATGGTATGGATCTAGTTTCTCAGCAACTAGACTGCAGAAAAGCCTCTACAGTTTCATCTAGGTCGTCTATATTAGCAATTGATGGTCCAAATTCTAAAAAAAAAAAAATCTTCTTCGAAGAAACTATTTTCAATGAGTCTAACCATTAAAAATACTTTTGAACGACGGATATTATCCAGACTGCTCTTCGCAGTCCAACTACAGACAACCGAAAAGCCCGATTCAAGATGTATATACTAATAAATGAGGAATAAGCATAAAGTGTAAATCCCTTTTATTTGGAGGGATGCTCTTTGTTGTCAATTAGTTGCTGTCTCTTACTTTTACATTTGAAGAAGGCTTAAAGCCTAATAGGCATTACCCACTTGTTCAATGACTGAGAGATTCAGTGTTTTTGGTTTGCAGTTTTGAGATTGAGTTGTGCTAGCTACACAGACAATGGAGTACATACTCCATGAACAGATCCTTTTGGGACCTGTTTTGGGTCCCACAAGTAAGATCGGAGCCGGTCATTTGGTTTAAAATATTTGGTTTATGGTCCCTGCAAAAAATAAATTTTATCAGATACCGGTAAAAGCCTTTACAAAACATCCAACTTTGTCCTAGAATTTGGCTTGAATTCTGGGACAAAATTGGTTGTTTCGTAAAGGCCCCTACCAGTATTCGGTTGAAATAATTTTTTACAGAGGCCCTAAACAAAATATTTTGAACAAAATGAACGGCTCTGATTATGTTTATAGGATCCGATACATGTTCTAAAACGATATGTGCATGGAGTATGTACTCCATTATCTGTGCCTTTAGCATTAGTGTTTGAGATTTATTTTTCAAATAAAAAAGTTCTATAGGTTTGCGTATTTTTCGTCTTTAGTAAATTTTTTAAATATTTTAACAAACATTTTTACTTTTTGAATAGAGGTACGCAATAAGTAAAAAATTTGACAAAAAATCACTAAAGACGAAAAAATACATATGACGAAACAGTCAAAAATTTTGGAGAGATTATTTTTGAGAGGAGAACCAACCAAAGTGTGTCTGTTTTGTTTGGATTGGTTTTTGAAATTTTTTTAATGAGAATAGTAAGGATAATAATTGGAGAGAGATAGAGAGAGAAATGACTGAAAGTAGGGTAATCTTTTGAAAAATGCTTTTCAAAAAGTAAAGTGAACATGGCAATGTTTCAAAAGGAAATTTAAGCCTTCGGTAAGATTGAACCATGTTAGATGTTTTCCAATTTGTTCTCTCTAGTACAACACCTCTTTATTCTTTTTCTTTAATTTCTTTTCTTTTGATTTTTATGACTCAGGGGTCGGGACTAGCTTACGTGCACCTCGACTGATCATGGGACCAATTCCACTTCTCAAATTGTACAGATCCCAATTTGTACGTTATGTTATCTCGAAATTATCTCAAGAGTAGAGCACTTGGAGTTAGCCGCGTCCGGAGGGTAAAAAACTCATCAGAATAAAGGGTGTAAGAGAACAAATCATCAAGGGTAAAGAAAAAAGTGTGGGGTTGATCAATTTTGTTTTTGTATAAATAACCTTAATTAATGGGAAATGATATTGGCACTTCAAAAATTGATGCAAACACTCCAAAATCAGTGTAACTCCAAAGCCACTTTTCTTTGTTTTTTGGAGTGCCACTTTCCTTTTAATAATATTTTATGGAGCCCTGTAAAAAATCAACTTCAGTGGATATCGATAAGTATTATTTTTGGATTCGTAGGGACGAAACTGCTCAGTTCGCCCCTACGAATCTAAAAGTAATACTTATCGATATCCACTGGAGCTAATTTTTTACAGAGCCCCATAAAATAATATTCAAAAATTTATGGATATTTTTTTAAATTTTTTCGGGACCCGAAATGAAGCCAAACGCATTTGTCTCTGCGTGGTTCTCTGCAAATTGTCTCTGCGCGTAGCAGAGCTCAGTAAGGATAGTATGGTCAACTACAGTGCATTGGTAAGTGTAAGCAATTGGGCCCACTTATAGATTCCTTTTAAAAAATTTACCGGGTAGAAGGTAAAGGGCTTCAACGCTCAACGGTTGAGATCGAATTGAAATATCCAAAGGTTGGCATCAATTGGTAGTCATAGCCCGAGCCTTATTTATTGGATGAGTGTATGTAGAAGTGGAGCTGCAAGCAAAAAATAGACATGGGGGCAAAGCTGGTGGAGAAAGTCAAGGACGGAGGACGAGCAACTGAGGCGGCGGCAGTGAACGCACTTGCCAAAGCCGCTCGAACCACGCTCGCAGCAAAGGTGGCTGCCGAGAGCTTGGTTCTACCCAGGAGGAAGCGGGTTTTGAAAATGGTCTGGAATTACATGGTTGAGGCCGTTGCCGGTGCTGCTGCTGCTGCTTCCACTTCCTCTGCTGCTGCTGCTGCTGCTTCCACTTCCTTCCGAAAGAAGAAAATATCCCCTGCCAAAATCGCCCCTGGACAGTGCTAGTAATTCGTTGTGTTGGCTTTTATGTTTAGAGAGTCTTTAATCAAACCCTGAATTTCCCATTTTCCAGACTGGAAAATGAGGAAAATTAAATAAGAAGAAGAGAGATTTGCTATTGTCTGTTTGTTTTTATGTTTTCATTCTATCAATGAAACTATTAAAGCAGCAATATAGGTGCGGCGTTATATCTTTTATCGTAGACCTTTGTCTCTTTTTAATTGGTGAAATCATGGATCCTTTCATCATCGTTATTTCTGGTCCCATTGTTTGTTTTTTTTTTGGTTTTGTGTTCGTGTTTGTCTATGAATTAAAAGATCCCTTTTCTCAGATATTGCAAACATAGATCTAGCTGCCATTTCTGCCTTTTATGGTTTTCTCTGTTTCTTGTTGTTCTTGTTTTGCTCTGTTTCTTGTTTTTTGGTAAGTGAATTTCATTAAGAAACACTAACCAAAAAAGCATGGGCCAAGGGTGTGATCTTGAGAGCCCTACAAACACCAAGGAGGAAAAAAGAAAACAAAGCCCAGGCCCTACATCTGGAAAAAAAAAAATTTAATTAATGCAAATGGTTATTTGTAATGTCTTCTTCTCACATGATATAGGTGCCATATATATGTGGGCCCCAATAATAGAGTGGTTACAAATTTGCCTGGAAAATTTTCACATCTGCTGAAAGAGAAATCGAAACAAAATACCGAAGGGAATCAAGGCTCTGTTTCTTCTTGTTATTGTTTTGGTCTGTTCTTCGCCCCTCTGTTGCGTTCAACTTGGCTTACCAGATGAAAGAGAAGGAAAAAATGAAGAAGAGAAAGATAGGTAAAAAAGGGAATTGGAATTGATTGATGATTACTGAATTTGTTTTAAACTCTAAGGGGCCCAAAAAACTAGACAAGATATTCCCTTTTGGGGGTTCCTATCTTCCTTTTTTTGAGGGTTTCGAATTTCCTCATTTCAGTCCATGTTAATGTTTTTTGTTTAAAAAAGGGAAGGGGCCAGCCGTCGAATGTTTCTGGGTTTCCCAGAAATTGAAAACCTAGAAACTCTCCCAGAATTCAAACGGGAGAAGCCCACATCAACTGCCCCTAACAGCTCTCCTGTCTCTCTCTCTCTCTCTCTCTCTCTCTCTCTCTCTCTCTCCTGAATTTGTTCAGATCCACACATAATGATGGGGTTTTTTTTTGTACAACACCCATATTTAGAGGTGTTGTGTGTACTGCCGAATGGACTACCGAAATCTCCCGTTTTGTGAATAAGAGAATGACGGCTTCTTCATGAATAGCTCAATTCCCAACGGCAATGATTTTGGAAAGTAACTTCACCCACATCATGGGATCAAGGAGGCTAGTCCAATGGCAATGATGATATAAACCCAGAAATCGAGAATGGAATCCTCCTTCTCATGCACGAATCGTGAAAATTCCCTGTCAGTTTGATAGGTCCGAATGTCTGTCCGATTAAGCCTGTCCCAGTCCTCTGTCATACACCTCTCCATGGGGAGGCTCCCTTCAGTGGGGTTTGATCCAGTCCCGTCCAGTCTCGGCTAATTGTGGGATCTTTTTGGGTCTAAAATAATGTCAATGACCACACTAAAAATTACTTTAATTGAATATTGTTTGATATTAATTCAAAAGGCATTAATCTTGTTAAAAAAAAAGATGAGCAACACCAAATTGCAATCCCTTAACAGATTTTTTTTGAAACTTATAATTCATTTCAATTGATATCAAATGATCAGCATAACTTTTAACGTGATTCTTGTAAAAAGTGAACAATTCCGATCATTATTGTGGGTCCGAGAAGAGCCCACAATTGGCCGAGGCTAGATGGAACTGGGCCACACCTATATTGGACGGAGCCTGTCCCCCCTCTCTATCCGCCATGTCGCCCAACCAAAATTCAGTCAGACTATCCACATAGATAATTTGTGCATAGATCGCAATGTGAGGCCCACCACGGGTCTCACAAAAATGATTCAAGTCGTTCATTAAATTTATAACATTTTTTTTACGGCTCTTCGTAGAAAATTAGCTCAATCCGATACTCATAAGTGCTCGATTCAAGCATTAATTGAATTTACCAAAAAAATAAGTTGTGGAATTTTTACAGGAGCCCTAATAAACATGTTTTAAATAAAATGAATTAAATGACTCCAATCATTTGCGTGGGGGTCCTACGCAAAGTTTAAAATGTCCTATCAAATACTCCCTCCGTCCCATAATGTTTGGCATTTTCAGGAATGTGTGCCATTTTTAAATTGCATATATCTTTCAATCCATAATGTTTTAGGCGATTTTTTGAATTTTGTTTAATAGAACAAATTAAACTTTATCAAACAAGATGCATATTGCTTATAAAAAAATATTATGGATTAAAAAATATAATTAATTTTTTCATGAGGCTGGAATAGTGAAAATGCCAAATATTACGGAATGGAGGGAGTATTTTTTAACTTTCTCGGTGAGTCTCAAAAGAACACAAAAATTGTTGATTTTTGTTTTGTCAATGATTAGGATAATATTATTATCAAGAAATCAAGCAATACATCATTTTGGGCCCTTATCCTCCTGAAGAGAGGAGTAAAGCCAAGGGGGATAAAATTCCCAAGTACAAATTCCACTGCCTCTCACAGCAATGTTGGCCACTAAGTTAGCCGCTGAATTGCCAACTCTCCTAACAAAACTCAATTTTGATTCATCAAACGAATCCCTCAATTTGTTCGCGTGAGCAATGATCACCCCCAACTTCTAGGTTGACTTCTCCCTGCTTTTGGATAAGATTAATAATTTATTGCGAATCACCTTCTAGATGAATACATCTTAAGCCCAGTTCCTGCGCAAATAATAGACCATCTTTTGCTGCCAAAGCTTCTATCGCCACTGGACTCATCAAATTCCCATAATGAATTTCGCGCTCTGGCTGCTCGGAAAACCCCAAATTCATCCCTTATAATGATACCCGCACCACTCGTCTTGCTCTGGTTGTCCAGACCTCCATCAAAGTTGATCTTAAACCACCCTCGCATGGGTTTTTTTTTTCTTTTTTCTTTTTTCCCATCTGTTGTAATGTTCTGCAGGTAATGCTTGCGAGCGGCCCCTACTTGCATTCAGTCCACGGTTTGCCTCCAAAAATTCCGTCGCTTAATCTAAGACCGCAGACATACATGCTACATCTGGTCTCTACCCCTTGCTATTAAAAACCTCATCATTTCTGCACTTCCAGATTTTCCACATGATCGCACCCACTGCTGCCCACGCCTCTTTATACTCGTCCACACTTCCCATCGAAAATTGTAAAAGAAAAACTATATATAAGTCAATTATTATTTTTTATTTATGTCTATAAAACTTTTATCGCTTGTGTTTCTTAATTTAAAGCTGGTGTATATCTTGTTTGATTTTCCAGTTCTTGTCGTTACAAACCAAGAAGACTGTGTACTTAATTAGTTTCACATCTCATTTGTTTACCATTCGGATCAATGCGAACGCAATTGATTCCAGATTCAGAATGATTTTAAGCAAATAAAGATGCCAAACCTTTAACTTTGGACCGCCAAAAGTTAAACGAAAAAACACTTTACAAAAATTTGTCTTTTTGATTTATGCCAGTAATTATGATTGAGATATAAGTGAGGATTCAATTCAAAGATGGGACTTTCTCTCAAGTTTCAGGGATTATGTAGGTAAAAAACATTTCACTTCATAGTCACGCAACTCTTTTTATAACTCAAGTTTCTGGATCAGCTTACGCACTTTGACTACAAAAGAATTTCTTTTTAAATTTAAAAAAGTTGGGCCGGGCTTCCAATGTAGTTCTGTGGCTGCTTTTACGTTCTACATATAATTAGTGGAAGTTACAAACATGGATGGAGATCCGATTATTCCCAACCCTGACATCTTCTTGATTTTCTCCGCTTTGAATCTGCTTCGATATTAAACGAGGCGGGTATGGGGGACTATAAATCCAACTCCGCCCTGCCCAGCCCCATTCACATCCCTTAATATTGACTTTGATACCTTGGTCGTACATGCACTCTTATGCCCTCACGAAGTGATTTCTATTCGTTTTTTTTTTTTTAAGTGATTTCTAAGAAATTTGAAACCCACCACATGTAAAGCATACGAACTTTTTTGTGTTAAAAAAAAACTACTTGAGTGCTGATCAAGCAAAAAAAAAAAGTGATAATAATTTTTTTTTTTTTTTTAACTTTCTTTGATTGACAGCTCATTTGGTATTGGGTTTAAACCAGGCAAAGATATGATACTCGGTCACCCTCGTCATGGATTATTACCCTGTCATATTATAACATTATCTGTAGGAAATCTCACCACACTTATGTTAAGAGCGAAGTTAAGGTCTCATCACTTGTGAATATTGCTAGGAGTACGTTAATTAATTTAGCCCCAACAAAGAATTATGGGAACTTAATCCCCGACATTGTCAAATCAAATCCAAGTTTTCAACCACCGAAAACAACCCCTCATCTGTGCTAGCCTCAAACTTTCACCTGTACGTTAAGGTGAGTATGCAAATTAATGAATCTCCGCATCAGATACGTACGTTAGCCGGATGACCACACGGTACAACCTAACAATCAATCAGGAACATTCGGTTGGACCTCTTCAAATTGTCTCAACTTCATTTCAATCAACAACTGCTAGCAAACTGGGTGGATATGTGAATTTCTCGGCAGATCTTCCCTTTCACGGTGAGAGACAGGATTTTCCAGGCTTGATAATTTTGTTTTTGTTTTTTTGACAATTGATTTTGCCACTCCTCTTTTTGTTTTTATTAGGTGAATTTACTAAAATACTATTGCACTTTATGATACCAGCTTTTTCTCACTTTCCAAATAAAATGTAAGGGTGTTTTAGTAAATTCACCTAATAAAAACAAAAAGAGGAATAACAAAATCAGCTGTCTTTTTTTTTTTTTGGTAAATGTATCATTTTATAACCAACCACGTACGCAACAAAACAAAGGGCAAAAACCCCACAATACAGAAAACTGTACAATCAGACCCCACTACACGCTACTGAAACTAACAAAAACAGAACTTTAGTGAGAAGCAGCCCCAAAAATTCGAGCAGGGATATTCCAAAGACAACTAAAGTCTCTAAATTCTTCACTGAATTTTTGGGATTTGCTTCCAAGAACAGACCCTCCCCTCCATCTGATATTATATTCCATACTGGCAAAACCTTCATCTGAACTTCTAGCCCTGTCCCAAAAAATTCGATCATTTCTTTCCAACCAAACCATACGTGATAAACACTAGCAGCCACAGCCAGCTTGAGCAGCAGAGACTTGAAACTTTATCCCCCACAATTCCCCATGGCTCAATAATATAACAGAAATCAAAAGGGTATTTTGGTCATTGAAGTTATTTGTTGTGTTTATGTATCTTACGCGTTAAATAGATATTTTTGATTGAGGATAGGACCCAGTCGGATCCATCCCTAACCTTGACGCGTGGTGATAATTAACAATTGAATATTGATATGTTCCGCAATAACTACGTCCACTTTTTATCACGGCTAGTGTATTTTCTGCTTCCAATTAGGAGTGTGAAAAAACCCGCGTATCGAACCCGATCCGAAGGGTCTCGGGTGGGGTTGAACATGTGGTTCGGACAGATACAGGTTTACTTTCTGTTACAAATCAGATTTCAATTTGAGGTTTGGGTTGATGTATTCCTTACCCGTCAGATTCGGACCCGACCAATCCATAAAGCACAATTTCAGTTTTTGTCGTGACCCGACCCGACCCGAAGTAATAATCGGGCTCGCGTACAGTTCTTACCACCAGTGTGATTCGGTTTGCGGGCCTAAATATTATTACCTAACATGGTCGGGTCGAGTTCCGGTTTCGTGGTCAAAACCAACCCGTCCGACCCGTACACACCCCTACTTCCAATCAAGTGTGCTTGTCTCTAATGAGTCCTCAATTAGCAACAACAACTCGTACATGGACCATATCTAGCCAGCCCCTAATGCTATATTCGGATCCATCTGGGTCCTACCTATGTGCCCCGAAAACTATAGTCTGTTGGTAGGGATGACAATTACCTCCGACCTGTTTCTGCCTCTAACCTTTTCGCCTCGATTCAAGCAGGTATTTTCCGATCCGATAAGCAAATGGGGCGGGAATGGTATTCGCATCCCCACCCCCGTTTTAACCCGATCCGACTCCGATGGTATTTATATTTTTGTATGTATATGTCTAAATAAATTTCATTATTTTCATATAATAAGAGCAATGTATACCAATTAATAAAACATTAGTTTATGTTTTGTTTTCTTTTTATTTCTATTTTTTTAAACTCTCATCAATCATCAATATTTTATTTTCTTGTCAAAACACTTTAAAAAGAACAAAATCAGTCAAATTATTTATATTTTTGGGGATGGGGACCCGATCATTCCCCAACCATGTGAAAAACCTAGCTTGCCTAGGTTTATAAATTTGCTATGTTTCGAACTTTTTCAATAATCAACCACAATCGATATATCAACCCAATCAAAAAGCCGAAAAGCTATAAAACAGAAGAACACCAGATACACGTGGAAAACCCTAAACGGAAAAAAAAACCATAGGAAGAAATCATTGTACGATTACAAGTAGTTCTTACTCAGTGTTCGCGTATCCTGACCACAAATCACTACAAGAAATCTTGGCTTTCCCAGCGTTTTATAAAAGCCGGAAAAAGTGAAATAAACGCCGGAAAAAGTGTTCCCGGCGTTTTTCCCGGCGATTTTAGCGAACGCCGCGACTGCCGATGTCGGGAATAGTTCCCGGCGTTTAATAAACGCCGGAAATGTTCCCGGCGTTTTTATCACTATTTCCGGCGTTTACAAAAACCCCGGGAAAAGTCCACGGCCGGCGACATCTTCCAATTCCGGCAGAGATTTACCGGCGTTTACAAAAACGCTGGGAAAAGTCCAAGGCCGGCGACTTTTTCCTATTCCGGCGGGGTGGGTTTTACCGGGGTTTACAAAAACGCCGGGAATTTTTTTGTTTTTTTTTTTTTAAAATCTGCATGAATGCTGCTTCATATCCAAACAACCAAACTTTAGAATCCACATACTAGCAAAAAGGAACAATAATACATACTTTTGCAAATCCAAATTCATGTTCATATGCAACCATAGTTAGTAAAATACAGGAAAGAAAAAAAAGGACAAACAAGTCAAAGAAAATAAACACTTAAGTCCCTAAAATAAACAGTGTCCCGCACGCCTTTATCAAACACATTCTCCCGATCATCTTTTTCTCAAGCATCTGCAAATAAAGAAGCAATATTAGTTGAAAACTGGATAATAAATAATATGAAAGCAACAAAGAATGAAACTATGAATTAGGGCATTACAATAGGTACTCATCTCCAACCACTAAAGCAGTTCGTCACCGAGCATTGTAGAAGAGTTCCATGTAACCTTCTCTTGAAACAAGAAAACAAACAAATAAATGTTACGGTACCAAAGCAAAGAATTTACTTCCTTATGTTGCAGAGATGAACCACAATTGCAATTAAAATGAAATCAGACCCACCTCAATCTCTGGTTGTCTCCCACTAGTTGCACCTTCCTCATGTTTGGCCCGTAGCTGCCAGAAGAATACCATACACTAACTCATCACAAACAAACGAAAAGTGACAAATTGAGAAGTTAAAGCTACAACTCCAGCAGTTCAAATAGCAAACTTAGAAGTTAAGCATCAAAGCTAAAACCCACGCACCTAGAAGTCAGACTTAGTTCAGATGGAACATTTTAACTTACATATACAACTGTTATGCTAACAGCTCACCTAGCAACATATTTCTTAGAATACATGTTTTTTATCAGGCCAGGAATGCATCAACAAAGTTATTTCTTCAACAGAAAAAATTATGTAAAGGAACATACGTGTCAGCATGTCTAGTTTCTACAAGTTCCTCAAAGGAAGTAGGGAACTATATTAACTTCCAAGATGTACACAGACAAGCGAATACAGGATGGGAGCGAAAAATAGTAAGCCCTCAGAATTTACCTCTTAGTGGGACGTGACTTAAGTTGTGACTCTTTCTCAAGGCCAATTTTATCGTTTAAACCCAACTTCAAATCAGGCATTCCAGAAAGAAAGCCCTGCATCAGAATTTTCCCAGTCACATCACGTCACAAAACACTACCTATAATCACCAAACATTTATAAGCAACCAAAGTATGCGTACAAGAAACACGTGACAATTCACAAACCAAAGATGGATGCTTATTTTGAAGATTCTCTGTCTAAAAAGGTCAATGCTTCTAATGCAAAGACCGCTTTAACGCACAGTGCGCACTACTAACTAAACAAAAGTAGTATATCCTAGGAGTCCTTCACAGATTCATTTTATTGACATAGTTCAACCATAGATGCTGCTTTGACGTAGCCTTTGTGACGCATTCATTGAAGTACCGATGCGTCCTATTTTGACCACAGTGCAATTGACACAGCAAGCAGCCAAAAGCTATTAAACAATGGAAATCCAACGAGAGTCAAACAATATAAGTTAAAGATTGGCGAGCCAACGGATGCTCTTGAGAACCGGCCAATTTCCCCCCAGAGTAAGTATTTTGATCCCAATTTTAAAACAATGAAACCAGCACAATAAGAAGTTAGAAAAAGCAACAAAAAATCATTACTGTTAATTAGATGTACATCTTGACATTAGTAAAATCTCACCAAGACCATTCCATAGATAATATTATGATCAATTCTATTCACGACAAGATGAAAATAATCCCTCTGTTATGCTTCTATGCAGCCATTAGAAAGGAATAAAAGAAGAGTTTAATAAGCCAAAAAAACATACAAGCCAATAGATGTACAAGCGTATATTACGGATTCAAGGTAGATTCAATCACTCAATATCTTTGATAGAAGGCCAACCTTTGGCTGCTTAAAATTGCTATCGGCATTATTTTCAGCCACAACACACTCCTCAGCCCAAAATATCAACCACTTGGCCTAACCAACAGTCTTGTTATCAGGAGTCCACACACTTCCCTAATTTCCACTAGAAATACAAACCCAAGGCATAAGACAATGGCAAAGGTAAGTATTGGTACCCCAATCAAGCCGATGAGAGTACACCAGATAAAGCAATGGAAAAAAACCCCGCGGACCTCCACCGACATGACAAAAGAGCCCTGGCTCTATTATAAAAGAAATTACGCATGAGGGGCGTTTTCTGACAGAAAGAGCCCTGGTTTTGAGCAAGATTGTTAAAGTATATATCCACAAAGCCATAACAGAAATTAGCATAATTTTGATTCTATTACAAAAACGGTTGTTTTTAAATTACACATTCAGAGAATATATTAAAATGGTCCAAAGCCCTTGATGATAGAAATGAATAGACTCCACCAGGAAAAAGGGAACTCACAGCGTTTTCAGGTTGGCAATCTGCGTCAATGTTGAAGGTATAGGGCCAGTCAATTGATTGTACTTCAAATTCCTGCATTAAAGTGCACATAAACCCTCAGTTGAGAGAGCTAAAAACTTTCCACAGTGATCAAATCATACTGTACTTCAAGCGTTAACTCTCAGTAGCTCAAGCTACTTAAGCTTAGATATTGAGAATGGAATGTCTCCATATAACAAATTAGTGGATAGTCCCTACTTCATGCAAACACAACCTTTAAAAGCACACAACTCTCCATCGATTAAATAACACGAACTTCTCAGGATTACGAATCATTTCACTAGAAGATAACACATCACAACACCACAATGAAGAAGAGACTAGAACGTGCAGTATTACAATAATATCATAGAGACACAATTGCCTATCTCATCTGAAATTTGACCAGTCAAGTTGTTTCACTGAAGATCTCTGCAATGTTTCAATAGCATTCCGTTCCCTATACATACGATTTTTCGTGCCCTAACCCAAATCCTCCTTCCCCACGACTCCCTCCCTCGATAGACTGCCCTAAGTCCCCTAACTAGAAACCCAACCTTGACCACCGAAGCCCAACTCCACCGGAGAAAATAAAGAGACATTGAGAGTGAAACACACACACACACACAGAGACATACCAGCAGCGAGGGGAACGTCGAACCCCAGAGACAGAGAATGCTGACATGAACGGGAGATAGATTCAGAACCCTTTAGGTTGAGAGCACCAACAACCGGTTGGGCCGTCCTTCGCTTCCGCACCACAGATCCGTTACAGCCATCAATGAACCCGCAACTCCTTCACTACCACATATCTGCTGACCAGAGAAAGAGAGAGAGAGAATACCAGTAGAGATAGAACAGCCGAACACATGGTATGCCGATTCTGAAGTTTCTCTGCCCAAAACGAGATACAATCAGTCCAATCGTGATACAAATTCAAGCCAAAATGAGCGAGAGAGAAGGAGAAGTACCAGTAGAGTGAGATCGAGGAGGCCAGAGACCAGAGGAGTGTCGATCGAAGAGAGAGAGAGAGAGGGAGAGCGGCGGTATCGTTGGGGGTTAGGGTTTTCTCTGCGGCGCCGGAGGGCAAATAAAAGATGCAATAGGGAAATGGGAAAGCACCCACGCGTCTTTTTGTTTTAAAAATGGACCTTTACTGGGGTTTATTGTAAACGCTGGATAAGAAGTGAGGGGAATACCCTTTTTTGTTGTAGTGAATCCTAAGACCTACTTGCTAAATCCATGTTCATTGTACCTCTCCCCATGATCGCCGAATCCTGAATACTCAGGCTTTCAAAAACCCTTTCGAACTCCACTAAAGGCTGCAAAACTGAGTTTGATTGTCGATGAAATTAACCTCTTGAAGTTGAAAGATTAACACCAGAACACCATGGATCTTTATTGTTCTTCAAGATTCACGAAACCAATTCCTTAGATATGTTTGAAATGTAAACACCAGCTTCTCCAAATCTCTCTCTGCTGCGCTCCACGGGTGTGTCAACATAAAGAAACGAGAGCGCTTAATAAAATACAGTGCTCGGTCTGGGCCGATATGTTTTTAAAGCCCCAAAACACATTCGAGCAAAATATCCATATTCCAACTCTTTCACAAACCGGCCCAATAAAAGCACGACTAACATCTACTGCACTAAAAACAATACAATATAATGATTCATTTCCACATCTTAGAACAGACGCTCTAGAAATGAATTAAATAAACGTACAACTCGATAATAAAAAAATACATGTCAATGTGAGTTTTGGTCATGAAAGTGCCAACTAAAAAAGAGCTCGGCCTATGGAGCTTACATCCAGCAACTCTCCGATTTTCGCCACTCCGACTCCGATCTGATATAGAATGGGGCGGATTTGGGGACGTTAAATCCGATTCCGCCCCGTCCCATTGTCATCTCTATTTGTTGGACCATATCCTATGTGCCTCGAGCACTATAGTCTGTTGGATGGCTTGTTAGTCGATGAGATATAGAGAGTGAATATACTACACCCTAAATAGTATATCCAAACTACTTATATTCGGGATTTGCCACCCAAATATAGAAAGGGAATATAGTTTCCTATAAATATAATAACACCATCTCCCCCTATCTTTATTATTTCCACCATCATATCCGGCTTCGTAATTACAAAAATCTCACCGTCCCCTTTTAATTCTATATCCACCCAATATAAAACAAACATATGCATACCCCATAGTTTGTAAATAACTCAAACAAATAATCTATAACATATTCCCCCCATCTATATATTAGCCTTTTTATGATACCTCTCCTCACACTATATCCACTCAAAACTAATCCGGTCCGCAAACGGCCCGTTGATCTTAAAGAAGAAACCGGAAAAACAAAGAATAAGAAACGTCCCAGTATAAAGGTAAAACACAATGTTGTCCTTCCCGAATTGGGGGAGCCTGTTGTGCACGATCCAAGCCGTCGGACAGTGCATCTGGCGGCTCAAATTTTAACTCGTCAATGAATGGCTCTCGATTGTCCATTACCGAAATGAGATCCAAACCGTTAGATGCACAATCTGAGTTCGAATCGTGCATAGCATCGTGCTGCCTCGGGTTCGTCCTTCCTTAGTGACACATCTAGTTCAAAATCCCTTCATCAATTACTTGTACCTTAAATTTTACTACTAATTTTATCCTGTCTCCCCAAAAGTTGGCGAAACATGATGAAAAAGGAAGCACCTACCATCACACTTTCCCCTATTATAACCGTTGCGCAACGGATTTCTTCCCGGCAACCAAATTCAAAAATCTCAAAAAAGAGAGCCACCAACAAAAGGCAAAAGCCACCACCACCACACCTTTCCCTTCCACTACATAAATACCTCTGCAACTTTCTAAAACCAATCCTTCAACAATCTGATAGTAGTAGTAATAAAGAATTTTATTCCCATTCTCTCCCCCAGTTCATATCCATGGGGTCCTGCATTAGCAAATGCAAGCGCAAGAGGAAGCACCAAGTAGAGCCCAGCCATGTAGAGGACAAGCTGGTAATTTCACGAGCTCCTCCTCCAGCCTCTTCTCTTTCTTTCTCCTCCTCAACTAAAAAACAGCCCCTCGGTCCTAATTCCCCCACCTCTGCTTCTTCCTCTGTTTCTTTCACCACTAGGAACACCAGCAACTCGTGTTCGCTAACGTCATCGCTGTCGTCGTCGTCGTCCTCCGTTGTTAGCTCGAAGGAGAGGTCGTTCTCGAACGAGTTCTTGTACTCGTGCGTCAAGGAAAACCCGCAAATTATACGCGTTGATCCTGTCCGAGGAGTTCTAAAAAAGCCAGCGGCAGTGAAGAATTATTCCCCCGACTCAATACAATCAAGGCAGTTCAGCTCAATTCCGCAGAAGAGAGCTCGTGCGAATTCGCCGGTTCTTTCGCGACAAAAGAGCTTTCGAAGGGAAATCGAGGTTTCCAACTACGCGAATTCGATTCCAAGTAGGAATCTGAGGTCTCCGTCTCCAAGCAGAAGATTTGGTGTGGATCATAACTACAGGGGAGATTTGAAAAATAGGCACAAGGACTTTTGTTGCAAGAACCCTGTTGTGGCCAAAGAAAATGCGGTCAGTTCCGGGATTTTATCGTCGAAAAGAGACAACATTAGGCCTTCAAGTCCGTGCAATAATTCGGGTAGAAATCGCGGTTATTTGATGAATAGAGAGAACAGCGCTTATCGGATCGGTTCAAAGATCGATGAATTCGCGGTTGGAGAAGAATTTTCGTCGAAGCGAGACGTCGATGTCATCCCCATGGAGGACATTGATAATCCTCTCATTGCTTTAGATTGTTTCATCTTTCTGTGATTTTTGGTGTGCATAATGCGTTCATATTCTTAAAGTTTTGAATTTTTTTTTTTTGGCGCGTGTGTTTTTGCTTGAGGAGGTTGGAAATTGTCACATAGGTCAAGTTCTTGGATTTAGTGGTTGTTGAAGGATGGATTTTGTGTAATTTCAGTATTTGAAGCTCATTTACGTAGCGTTACAATCATTTCTTTTGTATGTAATTGTAATTTTTTTTGGCTTTTTCCGTGTCATGCCTCTAGTCCGGACATCCGGTTATTTAAAAAAAAAAAGACTTTACATCATGGATTCACCACCTATGGTTCAGGTATCAATGGTTTTGTTCGGTTCTTGTTAGAAGAGTTATGCTCATTTACAGTTTCATGCTTTTGGTGAGTGGGTTGGGTTTTCTTCTACATTGATAATCGAATGTCTAGTTTAGTTTATACGCAGTAGTACCGATTCACTGGAGAGAGAATGGACCACACTATTTTCTTTATAGTAACAAAAACTTTGACACGCTATTTTACTATTTTAGCATCATGTCTTCTGAATTACTAAAGAAAATCACATTAATTGATTATGTAACTATCAATGCTCAATAATGAAGAGAAAATCTTATTTACGAAGGAGCCGTAAATAAAGTTTAAGGCGCTCAATTTCGACCGTTCAAAAGTGTTTAAGACGATCCGGATTGAAAACAATCTCTTAACGGTAATAGATTGTTTTTAATCCGGATCGTCCAAAACTAATCTATTACTGTTAAGACATTGTTTTCTATCCAAATCATCCAAAACACTTATGAACGAACCGGCTGAGATTGCGCGAAGTCGTAAATAACTTCTCTCAGTAACGAAACACTAGAATTTGGAATGGGCCGAATCTGCCAAAGAAAGAAAACACGTCAGAGATGGTGGTACAACCACCACCCCAAGAAGTGAAAAAAGAAACTGCAAAAAGCCCAAAAGAAGTCCATAAACTCCCAAATTTGGTGAAGAGCCGAGGAAGGCAACGAAGTTTCCTGACTGCCTCCTTTTGTACTATTTTATCCCCACCACATGCATTTTCCTCATTCCCCTATATATAGATGTTCCAACCCGATACTTTCACCTCTCTCTCTCTCTCTCTCTCTCTCTCTCTCTCTCTCTCAAAATGTCTCGTATGAATTATGTCGATGGGAGGCGTGTTCGTGTAGTGATGCTCCCTCCAGTAAGAGGAAGCGTAAAGCGCCAGATTTTCGCCATCATCTTTCACAAGGTGAAGCGTGCAACCCAATGCATAATTCATCAGTTCAGTATAACCAAGTGCTATCACACATAGTTCCGATCAAGTTTGTATGCAACTAATTATGGATTTAGTAATTCACACTCCTCCTTTTTTCTTTTTCCTTTTTTTTTTTTTTTTATATATCGAAATCCACCTTTAGTTCCTTATACTTTTACTGAAATCGAATACCCGCCCTTGCACTTCTGACTGTGTTCTTAGACAAATGTTATGTTTGACACAAAGCCAATTTCATGTTGGCATACATTCTCATAATGCTCCGTCCATAGCCGGGTGATGTTGCAATTTACATCTAACAATAAGAGATCGACTGCCACAATTGAAAGTGAAAGGTCATAGTGGAGATGTGGGTGAAATTTGGTGGTTCTATTTGTATTTAGCGCATAGTAGAAGCATCTGATGTTTATGCTAATAATCTTTCATTTTGGGAAGCTAGCTGTGTGTGTGTGTGTTTGTAGTAGTATATATTGGAATAAAAATTAGTAAAAATAATTGTATCATTGTCTCCTTTTCCTCGGTTTGATTAAAGTACTTGAATTTCATATATAATTTTTTTTGATCGGCAACAAATTTATTTAGAAAAATTTGACGAAGGTTACATCAAGTTGATTCGCAGATTATTGAACCACCCAAAGTGATAGCTTCGCGACCAGAGGACTACTCCAAACCCGTTGATCACGCCCTCCAATTCCTGCCTATTGGGCCACTTGTCTCGGGTGGGCGGTAGTTGCTATCGTTTTTAGTTCTTTTCTGGGTTCTGCCACGGATTTGAAGTACTCCTAATTAATTATCACCCTCGAAGAAGAACTAGCTGCTGTGCCTGGTCGCCCTCCCCAATGCCACCATTTTGATTTTTGCTCAGCAGAATTTCGTACTTGAAACTTGTTTCTAATTAACATACATTTACTTTGTTTGAAAGAATAACACAAATATGTGTGTATTTATTTGGCTGCGACTCTTGAATTAGCTTTGTGCCCGTCTGGTTTGAATGCAACTGATCTTAGTGCGCTTATATACTTTCAAAGCAATCTGGGCAACTGGATTCATTTGTTTTGTTACAATACATATCAATGTCTTTTTGACTTTGTAACTCATGACGAGAAGGTTATAAAAACCCAAAAATCAGCTTCTGAAATGATTAAAAAAAAAATTACTAGCAAGGAGTACTATAGTAAATCAAATGGAATTGTTGGAGGTTAGTTTGGCTAGAAATCGCGGTTATTTGATGAATAGAGAGAAATAGTACTAGCTAGCATTTACCGGATTGATGAAATTGTAATTGGAGATCAAGAAGAACTTCTGTCCAAGCGAGATGTCGATGCATGTCATCCCCATGGAGGATATTCATATAATCCTCTCATTGCCTTGGATTGTTTCCTCTTTCTGTGATTTTTGGTGTGCATAATGCATTAATTCTTAGTATTTCGGATGTTCATAAGTATTTGAATTTTTGTGTGTGTATGTGTGTTTTCTTGAGGAGGATGAACTTATCACCTAGGTCAAGTCCTTCGATTTAATTGTTATTTTTGGACATTTTGTGTGTGTTCAAAAATTTTCCGCATTTGTTAATTTTGGATCAAACTTTTATGGTTTATTGAATCGTCTTGACGAGAGAAATCAAAAAAGTAAATTTCTTTTTACTTCTACCCATATACATTTAGAAATATCTAAGATGAAGCCGGCTTTATCTTGGATATTTTCAAAAAAAAATTGGATAAAAGTAAAAAAATTTGGTTTTCTGATTCCTCTCATCGAAACGAAAAGTAAATTTCTTTTTACTTCTACCCAAATACATTTAGAAATATCCAAGATGAAGCCGGCTTTATCTTGAATATTTTCAAAAAATATTTGGGTAAAAATAAAAACATTTGGTTTTTTGATTTCTCTCATCGAAATGAATCAATAATCCACAAAAATTTGGCAAAAACTAGTAAACGCGTTTTTTTTTTTTTGAATAAGGATAAAATGCCAAAAAGCCACCAAAGCTAAAAGAACACGGCCAATTAAATCATAAGTGTTATTTATTTATTTTTGTATATTCTCTTCTTTTCTTTTTTTTCCTTTTTTAAGAGCGTGTATGAATCTATCTCCTTGTGTTGTGTACCTTGGCAAATGAAACTAAAAAGTAGAGTTTGGAATGGATCGAATCTCCCTGAAAAAGGAGAATATTTTCATTGCTGAGCCTGAGCGGGTAATATAAAGTGTCCGCTCAGCATATCCAAGTCGTCCATTGTATTTTTTAACGATTCAGATTTAGAGAGAGAAAGTGTTGGGGTGAGAGAAGGAAAAGAGTTTCAATCTGAGCCATCCAGAAGTATATTGGATGATCTAGATGTGTCGAGCGGGTACCACATGGAATATACCCATCCAGCACAGAAAAATTTCTCCCGAAAAAGACACCACGTGAGGTGCCATGGCAGCACGCACCGGCACAGCCTAAGAAGTGAAAGAATCAAAATATTGGTAAAAGGAGGAAACTTCGTTGGCGCCGTTGGCTCTTAACCGTATTTGGTAGTTTAAGCAATTAAGCTTTTATTTTTGCAGTTTCCTAGTAACATCTGGGGGTATCACCTCCACATTCCTTCCTATATATATGTTCCAACCCAAAACTTTATAATTCTCTCTCTCTCTCTCTCCAAAACTTTCACTTCATAAATCTCTCTCTCTCTCTCTCTCTCTCTCTCTCTCTCTCTCTCTCAAAATGTCACTTGTGAATTATGTTGACCAGCGGCGTGTAGTGATGCTCCCTCCGGTAAGAGGAAGTATAAAGCGTCAGATTTTCGCCATCATCTTTCACAAGTTGAAGCAAGCAATCCAATGCATAATTCATCAGTAAATATATCATGAAGCAAGTGCTATAACCTGTTAGTAGAAATTGGCAAGTGATATTTTTCTCCCCTCTATAGCACTGGTCATTATCACCGGAATTCCACCTTTAGTTCCTTGCACTTTTTACTAAAATCTTGCGTGTTTTTTTTTTTTTTTTGGATAGGTACTTAAATCTTGCGTTCGTCCCTATACTCTTGATTGTGTACGTTCTTAGAGAAAATGTTGTGTGTGACGGAAAACCAACTTTTCAAATAAGCTTTCTCAGTTGATGTTGTAATTTGAATTGGAAGTGTAAGAGATCGATTGCCATAATCGAAAGCGAAAGGTCATAGTGTGCGTGTGTTTGTAGTTGTTGTATTGTGTTGAAATTAAAGTTTGTAATAATAATGCATCACTGTCACTTTTTTTGTCGGTTCTATTGAAGTACTTAAATTCCGTATATAGTTTAAACCATGGTAGCTTGGTGGTGGTCAGTGGGTCCCTCGACCCTACTTTACGGTTCCTGCCTACTAGCCGCTTGCCTCGGTGGAACGGTAGTTGTTACGCCCTCGTCGCCTTCTCTGTTTTTGCTAAGCAAAAAACATAGAGGAACTTCCTGGTCAGTCCTCCTTGGGTGAAGAACAGCCCACTAGATCCTGCTCAAAGAGTCCATAGTCCAGTAGATCCTCTTTAATATTTTGTTGACAAAAATACCCCTCACAAAAAAAAGGCGATTGAGGAGAGATAAAATACCACCACGACGCCTCTACCACCACCACCACATCGCCACCACCATGCCACAACCGCCGCCGCCGCCGCCACCACCACCACCACATCGCCGCCGCCGCCGCCACCACCGCCACCACAACCATCATCACACCACCAACACCATCACCACCACAATGACTATCACCATGCCGCCACCATCAGCACCACAATTAACAATGTTAATTTTCATATAAATTCAGACCACAATTAACAGTGTTAGTTAATTAACAGTCGGCTCATACAACCACCACCACCATCACCACGATGCCGCCACCACAACTACCACCACACCACCATCACCACCACCGTCACCACCACAATGACTACCACCCCCATGACACCGTCACAACCACCACTACCACCACAATTAACAGATGAAAATTAACACTGTTAATTTTCATATAAATTAACAGTGTTAATTTCCAGACCACAATTAACAGTGTTAGTTAATTAACAGTCGGCTTATACAACCACCATCACCACCACACCGTCTCTGCCACCACCGCCGCCGCCACCACACCACCATCACCACTGCCGCCGCCACAATGACTACCACCACGCCGCCGCCATCACAACCACCACCACAATTTACTAATGAAAATGAACAGTGTTAATTTTCATATAAATTAACAGTGTTAGTTAATTAATAGTCCACTCATACAATCACCACCACCACGTCCACCACAACGCCGCCACCACACCACCATCACCATCACCGCCGCCACCACAATGACTATCACCACGACGCCACCATCACAACCACCACCACCACTACAATTAACAGTGTTAATTTTCATATAATTTCAGACCACAATTAATAGTTTTAGTTAATTAACAGTTAGCTCATACAACCTCCAACACCACCACCACCACCACCACCACGCCGTCTCTGCCACCACCACCACGCCACCGCCGCCGCCATGACAACGACGTTGCCACCACCATCGTCGCCACCACCACAATTAACAGTGTTAATTTTTGTTTAAATTAACACTATTAATTTCTATCTAAATTCATACCCCAATTAACATGGTTAATACCCCATCGATTATTAACAGTGTTAAGTCCTCGAGTTTCTACAACTAGTATATACTAATACGCTAATACCATAATTCTAGTTTGGGATTAGCACTGAAATTACTTCACTCTCCGAAGTCAACCGCAAATGTTTCATCGGAACTGCTTACTCAAATCATGATAAAAATTAGTACAACTCCCTGCTTGTGCGAGTATGGAGTAGTAGTTAGACATGTCTGTGATAGCACGTCAATAGGTAACTTCCTACTCCAACCGAAACATAATTTGGAAAAACAATAATACAAGCACGATTTTAATCCCGCTCTCGAAGTTTTTTCGGTAAATTAATTCCATTAAAGCTAAGAAACCAAGGAAAATTAGGCCTACGTCATTCTAAGCTCAGATTTATCATTCTATGGTCTGAAATATTCTAAAAAATGGAATTAAAAACGAAAACTACTCTGTCAGAATTTCAAACCAGATGCTAAGTATTAGATCCCCAATCGAATGTTTCAAGGAGTCAATGAGCAAAGCTTGAAGGATAGGTAAACCTGGAACTACTCAAAATTTAATGAAAAAAGTGAATAGGTACAAAGTTCGAAAGTGAGAATCAGGAGCACTAGGGATTAATTGACCAGGTTATCCAGATCTAGAGAGAGTACAATGTTCGAGATTTTCTGCTGTTGAGTGGTGGCTAGGAATTGCTCGGGGACCGCTTTTGAAGTTCTAAATGAAAAGACAGCGCATCCCGGTCGATCTCGTGACGGTGCTCGACGTCGACGACCGCATGTCAGCAGAGAACGTCCAGGCGTTGAAGAGGGTGATGCGGCTGGTGGTTTCTGACGGGCCTGGGAGGTGCTGGAGAGGCAGTGGCCTTCGAAGGAGTGTAGAGGTGATGGTTGAAACCGGCGGCGATGGTGGAGGGAGGCGGTGGTGACAGGAGAGTGATGGGAGATTTGAAACCCTAAAATGACAAGATGGAAGATGGGGAGTTGATCTGTTTTTAAACAGGGATAAAAATGTACTCCCTCCGTCCCATAATATTCGTCCGGTCCACAAAACGGAGACTACAAAATCATGCATTTTTTTCAAGAAAAAATTTAAATTTTTTTCACAAGTTAAAAGAACTCGTCGAGATCTAGTAAGTTGTTAAATTTTTTCCCAACTTTTCTTACAAAAATAGTATTATTTTTACGTCTCCATTTTGCGGACCGGACAAATATTATGGGACGGAGGAAGTAAAATACACTCTACAGGACCTATAAGGAATTGCAATCTATAGGAAAAGGATTTAGTGGGCTATGGAATTAAAAAATAGGACCGGCCCAGAATTCTGTCAAAAAGAAAACATTCCCTAGTTTAAGGGTCATCATTTAGTCTGAAGGCCCGTGACCCGGCCGGTTTTTGGCCTGCAAGCCTTTCAATTGGGCTAGCTCGTGGGCCGGACTTGGGCTTCAATTTATGATAGGTAGCCCGGCCTGCAAAAAAGTAAAAACCCAATCGGTCTGGCCCGTGGGCGGACTTGGATAGTGACTTGACGGGCTGGGCTGACCCAGCCCAATGATGACCCTTACCCTAGTTGAAGCTTGTTGCTTAACATACACTTACTTCGATCGAAATAAGAACAAGATGTCTGTACCGTGTTTGGGCGCGACTCCTGAATTATCTTTATGCCTTATGGTTTGGAATTTGGATGCAAATGTTTTTCTTTAGCTTATTCTATACATGCTTTTCAGTTCAATCTGGGCAGTGGGTTCATGTTAGGTACAATATCAATTTCTCTTTTTGACTTTTTTACTGAGGGGAAGGTTATAAAAACCAAAAAAATCAACTTGTGAAATGTAAAATATTATATTCTAAACATAATAGCAAAGTAGTATCGGAAATCTGGTGGATTTGTTGGAGGTCAATCTGAGTGGAATAGTGGGCCCAACTGGATTATTGCTTCACAAATCATGGATTACCGACAATGATTCCTAACAACCTAGTAGTTGTTGCAGTGATATTCCTAAGGGAATAATGTAAGTTAACCTCAAAATTAAATATTTCTGATATGCAGCAACTATATCAAATCCTAAAAGACAAGCCCAAGGTCCCAGATCTTATTCAGGACATCTCTGGTCTCGGTTCAACTCTCATTTGCGTGCTTTTAATTTCTATACTAAGTCAATTTATACGAAGCTTTATGTCAATTTTAATTAGGACCTACTAGTGGACGGTGAAATTGATATTCGTATAGTCTGTTCATAGGGCCGGATACGGAGAGATAAGAAAAAAGGTCCCCAATCTTCCAAGCCACAGTATGTTCTAACCCACATGTATCCGAAGAGTTATATGGGATGAAACCCAATAATCTTCCAACAATACTGAAAAAACAGTACCACAATAAACAATCCATACTTGAAACATCCATCTCAAAATGGCCGACTGCGTTTGGGAGGTGAGAAGACGACCTGGTTTTAGAGAAATCAACCAGATCTTGGAACAATGCATTTTCTTGCTTCTCTTGTTTGGTTGGAGTTGATTGATGGATTAAGAGAGACTCCAGGTCAAACCAAATAAGAGGAACTTACCCGACCCACAACTTGAATATGTGTGTGCGAGAGAGAGAGAGAGACCATCAACCAGAAATAGTGTAACAACAGTCGCCTCAAAATCAAACAGAAAAAATCATCATTTACATACTGATATAAAACGGTCATAACCAAGTACCCACCCACATTTATTCAAGGAGTCTTATAGTATAACCCCCCAATAACTAGCATGAATAATACTGAAAAAACAGCACCACGACAAATAATCCGAAACTCTTTTTCTGGGAAATAAAAAAAAAAAGATGATCCATAGGTAATACACACCCCACTCAAAACGACCGATTGGGTTTGGAAGCCGAAGAAGAGGACCTGGCTTTAGCAAAGTCAACCAAATCTTGGAACAATGCATCTTCCTGCTTCTCTTGCTTGGTCGGAGTTGATGGATTAAGAGAGAGGTTCCGGGTCGGTCCAACTAAGATGTCAGAAGAGGAACCCGACCCATTCCCCATATGAGAACCACCACCCAGAGAAACCTGTTTCTCGAAGAACTGTTGTCTCTGGTTATACTTGGCAGGCGGGGGTGGGAGGGACGTAGGCGACCCATCGGAGGATTTGCGCCTTGGAGGGGGGTCGTCCGTTGCAGGACCACTGGTAAACATGGAAGCAGTGGGGTTTATGTATTCAGAGGGAGGGGAGGAGGAAGAAGACACTGGGGGAGTTGGTGGTGGGATGGAGTTTGTGCTGCTTGAATGAGTCTGGACAGGTCTTTCAGCATTATAGGCATCGCCACTTAAAAAGTCAATTGACGGATCTGTGGTTGACTTCCTGTAAGAGGGTGGGGCAGGAAGAATTGGGCTGGTTCGGACGGGTTCAGGATTCATTGAAATTGTTGGGTTTCGTCCCAGTCCCTGCAAAGTATCTCTTGATGACCTGAAATGATGTGATTAAATGAACTTGTAAATTACAAAGACTAGAATTCAAGTTAACAAAGGGAATGGAAATGCAGTAGAGCGATAATCCTATACCAAAACATACCGACATACAAAGCAACAGCAGAAATAGTGTTGTACCGGGTAAATGCATAAACTGTTAACAGGATTAAAAACGTGAAAACTCATAGTATATTACTGTATATAACCATGCATGTGCTGCTATTCTAAATGTTCGTATGCAAATTATCATATCTATGACCATGCATTGAGATGCTGCTATTCCAAAACTTAGTATCTGAAGCAGGATAAAGCAAGGCTATAATAAAAGTAAAATATGTGTCTGCATAGATACTAAATTTGAAACCGCCATATAATAACTATACATATGCGCCATTCCATCAAGTGTTTTTTTTTTTTTTTTATCCGCATCCATCAAGTGTTTAATGTACTACGGCATAGTACATTAAACATGTGATGGAATAGCACATATGTCTAGTCATTATATGGCGGTTACAAGCTCGGGCAACTACATATTGTGCAACAGGTAAGGTGTCTGCAAACTTTCCTGCATAGCTTTTAAAACTTCATATGTGTTTGTGATGACTGATGATGACAAGGTTCCACACAAATGCCCCATGAAACAGGAACGTCCAGATATACCAAGCTTATGTTATCCACCTAATCCTCTTTGATAATGATGAGTTCCCACATTGTCAAATAAGTACCCCATCAAAGGGAAGACAGGTTTGGGAGTATGACATGCCCCAGAGGGCCATCATTCACCGCGAAATATTATTTTTCATCTGTCATCTTTCATTGCAAGCTTAATTAAAGCGCGCATATGGAAGAAGACGTTGCATTCATGAGCTTGACAGAAACGAGATGTAGAATGTAAAGTCACCTGGGTGCTAGCTGAGAATAATCATCTTCTGACTCATCATCCTCATGATTCACATTCATGAGAGGAACAACTGAGTTTTCTCGCATTCCTACCCCAACGGTAGGGGTTCCTTTTGCAACATCGTCATGCCGAGAAAGAACACGTTGCAAGTCATCATTCAATGCCAATCCTTTGTACAGAAGCTCTTCATTTCTAGAGTGAACAACCATAGCCAAATTTCAGTACATATATTCAATTGTTCTGAGGTGGATGATACCCTCTTTTATATCAATGTGCGTATACTCACGAAGTACTGTGCACAAGATTCATGACACGTGTTTGGTAAGAACGGCACTGACCAACGAGGTCAACAATCACCTCTTGGTTTAGATCCTGCGGAAACAACCAGGGTAATAAGAAAATACTCACTCGGTTTCTTCTCACATGTCGCAACAAAAGAATGATTGATTTTCCCTCGTGTTAAATACAAAATAGTAGTGAAAAAATTAAAAACTTAAGTGGGTATCTAAATTGAGTTCAGAACTATTAGAATGTAATAACCTAACAGGTATTACAGATATTTCAATGGAAGACAAGCATCCTAATTCAAAGATCCTCCCTATGTTGAATAATGACATCCTCGGTAGTCGGTATAGGCACTGCATTGCAGGCTTTCCAGCACTAATAGGAATAGATAGATGCTTTTCCTATCCAACTCTATTGGAACTTCATGTTTAGGAGGTCCTTTGTGTGAATCATATTCGTTCTACCAAAATGTCGTTAAATGCACCCCATCACCAAATACTTTGTATGACGATGGTTCACTCTAGTAACGCCAGGCACTGTGACCAGTCAATGTCTAACCAGCCATACCAATACTACAGGCCAGAGTGAGTATTCAAACCTATAGCTCTTCCTCAATTTCCCTCTTTAGAGATCAGACTTTTTTTTAATCATTTTTGCCGATAAATGCTTCTTCTTGGACATATGAGGAATCCTTAATGATGGTTGGAGATGGGTATTTTTCCCTGTTTCTAACTGAAAAATGTCCAAGGATGATCAAAGAAGATGAAATCAACCACGTTGTATCTATTTTTGGTCATTCAGCGTACACAGTTTCATTCTCCCAGTTGTCTTTCTTAAATAACCATTGGGGGATGGAAAAAAAAGAGGAGCGGATAAACTTTATTGAGAGTCAATACTAGCAGCATACAGACATACCAAATTAATTTAGATATGCAGCTAAATTTCTATCACATTACCTTCATGGGAATACTTCATATGACTTATCATCAACCAATATTACACATCTTTAACTTGAATAAAAATCAACAAGGTGGTGCATTCTCACTAAAGAAGAAAAATTTAGCACAAAACCCTAATTGGAAACTGCTGGAAACATACAGTTGACAGCTTTCAGAATACGTGAACCAAAAATATTTGGAAACGAAATACACATTCCATAATAGATGGTTCATGTAAAAAAAAGCAACCACATCACGTGTCTCAGGTTTCTATACCAAAAAGAAGCAAAGGAAATGAATATCATACAAAAAAAAAAAATGAAAAACGTTGTTAACCTCACGATTCTTAGGATCCAAGGCAGTGAGCATCTCCATTAGAACATCTGCTAGACCCTGAGCATTTTGAATCTCCGCCAAGCTGCAACAAAACAAATTGCAAGACATAGAAACAGAGTCCACACAAAATGGGGGAAAATGAAAGAACACGTAGGTTATAACCTGACTAATTAAAGAAACTGGCAATTGTATGAAAGCAAACCAGAACTATTTCCCTATGAATCACCAGACATTGAAACCATTATCCCCCTAGAATACTGATCTATGGGCCCTGATGGTTGGAACTTGGAAGAAGGCAAAGGCAGCAAGCACTAAGGGGGTTGACCGGTTGAGATTGAACTTCCAGCAGGATGGTTGTGCCATGGCAGTCGAGTTAGCACTTGTTTGCTAGGGCAGTGATGGAAGCGATGTAATCCCATCAAAGTACATAAAAGATTGTTTTGTGGGAGAAGTCCATGGATAGACAGCTCCATATAAACTGTTAAAGCATCCAACTCCAAACCAATTGGCAAGGAGTGGAGAGGCCACCCAGGCTCATATACTAGTATGGAGGAGATAATTAACCGATGTGGGACAAACTCCAACATAAACGAAAGTGACAAAAGAACTATGGGTTTGTATCGCTTTTCTTATAATTGAATAGCAATATTTAAGATATCAAATAACTATCAAACGCCAATTACCATGCAAAAACCATGGAAGGCAGTGCTTGAAATGTTCAGTAGGTAGGGTTAGGGTTTTGGGTGTTCTTTGGGCTGGGCTATATTGTAATATCTGGGCTTTTTGGCCTTTTTCTAGGGCTTTGTTCCCCTTTGGGGTGTTTTTGGGCTTCATGGTATTATTTAGCCTTTTAGGCCTTCGGGTGTATGGGCCTGTTCCCATTGGATGTATTTCAACTTTTGGTTGGATTCCCTTCCCCCTTTCCCTTAATAAATTGTTACTTTTGCCTATAACAAAAAAAAATGCAAAAACCTTCCGAAGTAAATTGGTTGTTAGAATCTCAAACACGCAGAGGCCATTCATAGGATTTTGTAGAATACTTGTTAAAACCTGAATGATGGTTTCTTCTTCACATCTCAAACACACTTATCGTAATCAGAACTTGACTGGAATCAGAACACCAATCATATTCAGTGAGACTGGAACTATAAATTCCTCCCCTACCCCCCAGGCCACCAGTCTCCAAAAAACAGACAAGGAAAGCAAATGTTGAAGGTAACATGAATGGAAGTGGTGCTTGCAGCGCAGGAAACCAATAGAATGGGATGTACGATTAATGCAATACCTCATTTCAGAATTATCAGACTGAAGAGAGGCCTGAACAGCAAGTGCCTCATCTTCTGCAGCAGGGTAACTTATTGGCTGAGTCTGCGGAGGTGTGAATAATGGTACAATGTTTTCTTCTCTAGGAGGAAATTCTACTCCAGCAGCCTGCAAATTACAATACAGTAGCTAAGTAAATAAGCCCAATCAATTCAAGAGAAGACCGAAAGATAAATTTTAAACATGGATAACACGAGAATTATTTTTGAAAGCACCCAAATAGAAGCGCCAACCCCAGACGCAGTATACATTATTAAGGTCTTGATCACTAAGCAATAAACAGAAATGTAATGATCTCGATGACTAAAACACCGCAAATATAGATAGCCACTTATATACTACTGCCTTCATCCCAAGCGACTTATGGTGCCGACTTGGTCTCTGTTTTTTGCCTCGCCCAAACACAGGGATGTGGATCCTTTGTCAAACTGGAATGGGCTTACTTATGCTGTGTTTGGATTGAGATTTGAATTTTTTTTTGAAAAATAGTAGGGATAATAAGTGGAGAGAGATAGAAAGAGAAATGTTGAAAATAGGGAGAATCCAGGGGGAATCTATGGGGTATTTTTTGAAAAATGCTTTTTGAAAACCAAAAGGAACAAGGCATTATTCTTTTTACTCTTCCAATGTGACACAAACCAAAGGGTGTATCTTTTTCTGACCAACTAAAAACAAATTACATTTCATTTTCGATGGAAACTGAAAAGCAGGAGGGTATGAAGACTGCATCTCATGGGGAGACTTGGTGATAAGCATGCCACATCAGCATCACCACGAAAATGTCTTCCCAGCAGAGAAAACTGGCATCTTCATGCAGGCACCCTAAGAAAATAGGAAAATGCACAATGAAACAAGAAGAGAAAATGAACATTTATTTTTCTTTTCAGTTTGAAAAAGTCCGCACGTAGGTTAAGAAAGGGCTTATGTAGTTATGTTCAGCAGAGAATTTCGACTCTAGCTCATGGAATGGAACCAATCTATCCTTGCAATACAAAATTACAAAGAGCACACTATTCTTCGTCTCATTCTTAATGAACCTTGGCGTCCATAGAGTAAAATCAACATTTCCACAATTAACCTTGTCCTGCATATTGAAAATGTCTTATTACCAATGTACCCCACCAAAATGTCTTGATCCACGAAGACAGGACAGGAATAACCCCTACCAAGTAATAGATAGTTCACACATTGTGACAACTAGCAATTCTGTTCAGACAAACCAAACATTGCTACTTTTAGGTCAGCAAAAGGTTAGCAAAAACTAGTTAATGTTTCAAAATATGACCATCGGATAAGCATACCATCCAGTTTCCAACAAATTCGATCAATTAACTAAAACATTTTGTTCTGAATTGAATCCAAAAGCGTTGTGATGCATTACAGCTTGATTTAAACTGATTAAGTCCGAATCCAAGCAATACTTCTACAAACAATATTCTAAAGTTAAGAGTATGAAATAATATTCAAACATTAGAAACTGCAACATAGAGGGCACTCATTGTAACTTTTACTCACTGAAAACATAAATGCTGACGTAAAGAATGCAAGACGAAAGAATGCAATGGTTAATCAATCACCCTGAGTTCATTATATGCAGCATAGTATTGGGGATGTCTTCCTCTGGCCCCTCCCAATGCTACTTGCCATGTATCTATCAAAATCAATATCTTCTCTCTCACATTCAGATCAGGCTGCAGAAGAAAATACAAGATTAAAATGGACCATACACAGAATCTGAACGGAAGAAAAGAATCTCGAGATGTGACAGGAAAACAGATATTGGCACCTTCTTCTTGACTATTTTCACCATATCATGTAAAATATCCCGCTCAACAATTTGCTGGAAAATATACTCTCCACAGTTCTTACTAAGAGTATCCAATACCTGAATCAGAAATTCCCAATATGTAAATTGTCTTTTGGCCAACAGCAAGACAAAAAAATAGTTACACAAGAATGCCTGTAAGTTACCACAGTATGACTCAAATGTTAAGAAGTCCAAAGTTAATACATGGCGAGGTTAGAGGGTTGTGAATCTGGTATACAAACTGAAGCTGACTTTACCCACAAGGAGCAAATCTTGTTCAGCTTGAACAAGTGGGTCAAGAATTTCAAAAGATGGGGCAAGACTCATGTGTCAAAGTCAGACCTCCAACAAGGTGTAAGGCTGCACAATTTTCAAACTAAAAGATAACAACATAATACGCCCTCTACAAAACAGTTACGACTTAACAACATTAACAAAACCAAAAATATATGCAAGTCATGAACCACCACTGTAATCGATGTGTGTAAATTTCATGTTAAAGTTGGAAATAAAATATTATGACTATGAATTTAGTGTTAGAAGAAAAATAAAATCTGCAGTCATAAAAGGAAAAAGCTCCTGAGAAAATACAGGAGATGGAAGTCCTAACTGTCTCGACTACAAATAGACATGCCTTGTTTTGTGTCAAAACAAGATGACTTCAAAAGATCCAGGTAGTTAATCAAGAGAATGGTGTGGTTCCTATTGCAAGGTGTCTCTACATGGATAGTGGGCATTCAAAATGTACTCATGAAAAGCATACTTGAACCCAAAAAGAGAACATTAACGGCCGGACATCACAAGTACACAAGCAAGATTTGCGTTAAATTCTCCAGCAGCCTGTAGACTAAAAGGCATATATGTAAAGCTGTGCGCATGTGAACACACACACACAAATAGGAGTCGTGTTGAAGGAAAGCTGTATTAGTCTTTGCTCTCAATATCATGGCATGGGTTATTCAGAAAGAGGTTCACAGGTATAGTGGGTGTTGCAAGATTCAGAAAAACACTTCTCCGTAATTGGTGTCTTAAGGGATCTAAGTACACCACAATTCACTAGTAACTTGTAAGATAGATGGCTTGCTTGAATAGGGGTCACTCATTTTAGCAAATTGTTTGTTTAGGATTCAATGCCTAGATCAGTAACCAAGATCTTGAGTAGTTAGAAGAGGGTCCTATTAGTAGGGACCATAGATTGGTGTGGCATGTAATGCCATCACGTCCTAGGGGGTGCCTTAGGCTTAGGATGAAAAACAGCAGAGCAATTTCTAGCTCATTTAACTCGTTTTTTGTTCATTTCTCCATCGGACAGCATCTCTATCCAAAAAATAGTGTGTTTGGAAACAACGGGGCTAGAAGGTCGTTTTCCATTGCAGTCTATTCCTATTAAACAAAGTCTGCGGTTGGGGAAGAGGTCCCCTTGGGCAGAACCAGGTAGCTTTTAACTGACAAGTGTAATAAAGTTGATCCCGATACCAAACAGGCCATTAGGCCAACCAGGAAACTAAAATACAGACAAAAGCTATTTCTGTGGAAATATAACCAAAGAGAATACTTACAAAAAGAGCAAGCAATGATATTTGAGGACTTTTGCTTCCCAGACGCTTCTTGAGCAGCTTCAAGGCATCCTTTGCTTGCCTGCAATTTCAATCCAATCAAACATAAATGCCTTCGGATTGAGTCGACATCCATTACGGTTTTAGCACAAGGGCGACGTGTTGAAATGAACAATGGTTAAAAGAACAAAGAGGAAACAAATAGCAATGCAAATTTGCAATATCCAGGATTGACAGTGCATAGATTTAGTCCTTAAATAGAAGAGATGGACTAACAGCACAAATTAACAGCTAAAAGATGCTAGATCATTCACAATCCCAAGTCATTCAAATAAAACAACATAAGTGAATTAGTTTTTAATCCCAGTCTGCTTTAGTCACAAGACAACTCCCAATCCTAATAGACAATGGAGGTGGGCGGAGGCAAAGTGGGGTTGTGATAACCAGACAGCAACCGCTCAGCATATCCATAGGAAATATCAAGCAATAAGCATTAACCAATTGCTCGGGATATCATCAATTTCCATCACTTCCTTGTGATTGCGACCATTCCCCGGTTGGTGTATCATGTGTAGGACACCTGAAAGAGTACATAGACCATATTCTTATCGACTGTCCATCGGTGTTGCTTTTGTGGCACAGGTTGTTTTGGGTGTCTGAAGCTTCCTGGCCTATTCTGGCTACTTGTAGTCAATTCTTCATCATTGATTTTACCTTCCACCTTCCGGACCTCAAGCACAAGCATGCCAAGCCATAGTCCCGTTCTCCAATGAGAGGAATAGAATAAAAACTATCTAGAAGCTCCAACTAAACTTCTAAGCCCAAGCCCAAAACCCATTCGTTTCACTAAGTGACTTCTCTAGACTTGAGCCCACCATGAAACCAATTCGGACAGGCTTGGCCCAAGTTTCTCATGGCCATCCTACATTAAGGATATGGGAGATTTCTCTGTGTAGGTGACACAAAATATCAAATTATGCACAAGAACTACCCTCTCCACTAAATATCTGCTTCTTGGTGCCATTTATTTAAGTCATGGCATTCAACCGCTGCTAGCACTAATGAAATGCGCATGTGCAAGATATCCACCTATTACCAACTTCACAAAATCAGAGCCACCCACAAACATTAAAACTGTAGGAATCATATTAGTAATCATCAACATGTATAAGTCGTTGAGAGAAATGATACCCAGGATCCATGTTAAGTATATCGCATAGCTCGATATTAACTGCCCAGTCTGGACCAATCAGCATGTCACTTGTTGCCCTCTCCACACATGCCACCGCATTATTAGCCATTTCCTTCTACCGTTTAACAGCTTCACCCGAGTCCCCACCTTTGATTGTCCTAGACAGCAAAAAAACTATGGTGAAATCGATCAAAGCGTTATACACAAGCAAACAAACACAATTTATAACCATAATTACAATTCAAATGACGCAGATTAGAATCTCTATATCTCGACTGTAAACCAAAAAAACATAATAACTAGGGATTGAACCCAAAAAACATAATAACTAGGGATTGAGAAAACCCCAAAACTAAAAGGAGAATTTGACCTACAATCCCGCAAGAATTAGAGGTCAACAAACAAAAAGTAAACAGAAAAAGATTGAATTCTTCCGCATTTATGGTCACTTTCATTCAACCCTGCAAACAGGCTTCAATTCACGAGCAGTAAGAATTATGATCACTTTCATACAACCCTAGTAAGAAGCACATTAACATTTCGATTGGCACGGATTGGAAAACTTCCTATCTCATCAATGTAACAAAAAACCCACAATGAAGAAACAACAAGAACTAATTGGAAAATTGACAAAGACCAATAAACCCACAAGAATCACAGGTCAACAAACACTAATCAGAGAAAGATAAAAAATTTCCATTTCCATTTAATATTGCAAACACACTTCAATTCAAGAGCAGTACGAAGGACATTTACAGTTCCATCGACACGGATTAGAAAATTCTCTATCTCATCAATGTAAAACAAAAACCCACCGTGACGAAACAACCAATACTAATTGGAAAATTTGACAAACACTGATCAGACAAAGATTAAATATTTCCTCAATTATGATCACTACCATACAACACTGCAAACACACTTCAATTCAAGAGCAGTAAGAAGCACATTTACAGTTCAGTTGACAAGGATTCGAAAATTCTCTAAATTAAGGATGTAAGCCACAAACCCACGATGATTAGGGCTTGAAACCCAAAACTAATTGGAAAATTCACTGCAGATCAAGAATCGCACAAGAATTACAGGTCAGAAACCAAAATCTCTAGACAATGATTGGATAGCCCCAGAATTATAATCACTTCCGTATAACCCCACAAACAAACACCCTCCAATTCTAGAGCATGAAGGGGGGCCAACCCAAAAACCCAGTTCAAATAACGATCAAGAATTAGAGAGGAGTCGTGAGTGTAGAAGTCTTACCGTTGAACAACACCCACGGCCCGGTCTAGAGAGAGAGAGAGAGAGAGAGCGAGAGAGAGAGAGTCTACAGAAAAAGCAGATGAATTGGGTTTTTTATAAAGAGGAAGGAAGAGATTAGGAAATGGGTTTTTGGTACTTTTCTTGATGGGTGGGAAACTAATGTCTCTCCGGTCCTAAGTTTTACACGGCCGACCGGGGTGGAATCGGCGTTGACTATTGGGGGATGTGGATCACACACGAGGTGGCAATTTCTATACAGGCAATGGGGTGGACGGTGGGGATCAAGATGATAGAAAAAAATTAACCACACCCGACTTACGCAATCAAACGCACAACACACCCACTTGTTGTGCATTTGGGTGCATAAGTTTGGTGGGGAAGAATTTAGGCCCCGTTTCAGAACGTAAAATAAGTCCTTATTTTTTAAAAAGTCAATTTCAAGCTCAAAAATAATAGGTTTATTGAAATCTAAAAATATGCAATATGGATCTTGTTTGAAAGATCTCGACGAGATCTTTTATACGGTGCAAAAAAATAAAAAATTATTTTTTATTTACACTATTTTTAAGTTTGAAAATATGAAATAAGTACTTATTTATAAGAAGGTGTTTTGGAACGGAGCCTCAATCCTTTTAGTTCGGACCAGTTTGGTCCATTTATTTGCATCTGAGCCATTCCAAAGTATTTTAACGGCTCAAATTTGTTCGGATTTATTACAAATCTGAGTCGTCAAAGACAATTTTGGACGGCTCGAATACAAATAATAGACCAAACTGGTCCGAACTAACTGGACTTGATCCAACCCCAAGTTTGGTGTGGTTGTAGGCAATTGCATTTGGATCCGTAAGTTTGATGTGGTTGTAAACAGATGAGTGTGTTGTGCGTTTAAGTGCATGAAGTTGGAACTTGGGTGTGGTTGTAGACAGCCATGTGCATTTGGGTGCATAAGCTGAGTGTGGTTGTAAACATGTTAGTGTTTTTGGCATTTGGACGAATAATTTGGGTGTGGTTGTCGAATGGTATCTCACGCGTGGTCCTTCACGAGGGCTCGTTATGATTGACCAGTTTATTTTTTAAGTTTCAATATATATACTTCGTATATTCAGGTTAAAAAAAGTTGATCGGGCATCAATAAATGCATAATCAAATCATACATATTTGCTAATATATATGTTGTTTTTAGATACATATCAACGTCCAATCGATCTGATTTTTAACTTGGTTATAAGTCATGGGGGACCAGTTATTATTATTAAGATTAAAAGAGTGTTGAAATATGCGCGAAAAAATAAAAAAGTGTGAACTGTTTTAGACGTATAAAATTTACTCCTATATATATATATATATATATATATATATTTCTATTTGTCTTTACCACCACCTCTGGCAATTGCTGATCAGCAACCACCACCTCTGGCGTTGTTAACCGGCGACGCTTAATTTTTCGATGAAGTTTTCCGCGACCAAAATTGTTTCGTTGGTTAAAAATATTTTCCAGCGCCATTTTTTGGACAATCATACAGAACAGATAAAATTTACTCCTGCTTCTTGTTGAAAATAAAAACTTGGCTTTGTTCGGTTGCCTTTTCTGTTTAGTTTTAGTTTTGAAAACCAATCATTACCCTACTTCTTTTCCCAATCATTATCTTATTTTTTCAATTATTACTTTCTCATCTCTCTATATCTCTCTCCAATCATTACCCCTATTTTCAATCATTACTCTATTTTTCTCTCCACTCACTACCAAAACTAAACTAAACTAAACTCCCAACCAAACACAACAAAAACCATTTTAAGTTTATACCCGCAAGTAATCTTTAAAATAAACAAAATATATAGTAGATTTCCCTGAGAGCTGTATAGCCTAGTAGTAAGGTAGCACCCAAAAAACAGAAAGAGCAGAATGGTGGTTTTTGTTGTTCCTATGAAGCGAAGATCATTGGAAGCGGGGGCCTGCTGTGAGCAAATATAGCAGCGTGGAAATGAAGTGGGTCAACCTCTTTTTTGGCCTTGGTCAAACACTTTCTCTCCTTGGTTGAGCTAGGGAGGGTCCTTAAGTAGATGACTCGTCAGGGCGGAACGTCTTTGGGAAAAAGAACTTCAATATTCATTCTTTCTGATTAAATGATTCTTCATTTTCTATCAGGAACGCTATGTCATTTACAACATGAGCAGCTTTCGAAATGCTTGAAGGCCTCGCTGTCCCTAAATGATTTATAGAAAGATTCTTCTTTATCAATGGTGGTGGTCGACATGGTACATATACCGTTGCTTCTTTTTCAGCCAAATCCGGATCTCGTTTTGCTTCCGGTTGTCGAGCCTGATCAACTTGGCTCTTTCCCCTACCCCGGCCTCTCGCATTATTCTTCTGTCCCGTTGCTTGAATGTTTTGATCAACTCGGCTCTTTCCCCAACCCCGACCTCTCACATTGATTCATTATTCTTCTGTCCCGTTGCTCGAATGAAGACACCTGATCTTTCTGGCTTCCCCAAATGCCCACCACCGGCCCTTCTCCTTTATATGATTGTTGAAAAAGCACTCGACGGATCATTTTCACAACTAGCAACACACTTTAAGAGACGATTTTTACTGTTCTTAGCAAGGTAGTGCTAAATCTAAAGCAAAAGAAAAAAAAAAATTTGAATCTTCTACCACTACACAAATCGTTAATACAATATGAGAACTCACTTTACAGTATCATTCAAGAATTCGGGTGCCATAAAAACTGAAGTTCGATCATAATCTCGTGCAATTTCTGCAGAAATTCCAGTCCATCCATAGACACAGAAGCATGAAAAATATTTGAACAGATTGCAGCTGTACATCCACAAGCTGAAGCATCACTTTTAAGAACAATATCTTGGCAAACAGAGCCTTAATAAGATTATAAGAAATTAAACAGATTGCAGCTGTACATCCACAGGCTGAAGCATCGCTTTGAAGAACAATATCTTGGCAAACAGAACCTTAAGGAGATTATAAGAAATTAAAGATGGGAAAGAAAACAACCAACCTCCTCCAAAATTTCAAAGGGAATTCACATGTGCTACGTTACACATCGCTTTAGCCTTTAGCGGTATATTCCTAAAGCTTTCTATTGTGTCTCAGGAGTAGTATAACGACGTCTTTCACTTTGAAGTTTTCATGTCTCTCTTAGTGAGGAAGGACCAGCAACCGAGTGAGCAACCACTTTTCTTCCTGCAAAAGATCAAGAACAATTACAATTATTAGAAATTAGTTGATGGCGAACCAAAAAATTTACTCTACACGCCCAATGGGACGAACAATTGAAAATGTGAAGGATACCCGAACCAAGCGTATCTACCCATTATGAAGTATGAAGCAGATTCTTTATTATACTTTTTTCGTAGCTGTATCACGGGCCGATAGGAAATGATATATGTAACTTCTAATCATTTTCTAGTCTCACGTGAAGTATATGCAACCAAGAGATAGTTGAAGAATCAACTGATTTGATTACTTTTTGCCCATTACAAGAGTTGGTGACCTGCCAATGCCCTGAAGCATCAGTTGGGTCTGCCAAGTCCAATGATTTGATCAAATTTGTTCACTGTAGAAGGTTGCTAGGATAGGTACCCAATGCAATAAAATACGTTAATAGAAATAGGTATCTATATAATTAGAGCACATATTCAGTGTAATTAGGGTTTTGGCATTAGTGCCATGGAAGTCAAAATTATACAACCACTTCCCTAACCAAATTCAATGATTGCTATAGAACTAGGAGGGGTCATAACTGGCAAAGAATTTGCATTTGCTCCCTATTCAAGTTGAAATTGATGCTCAAGCCACTATTCCCTTACTCAAGGACACTAATATGGATGCTCATAATTTTTGTAATCTCGTTTTCGAATGCAGGCACCTGCTACAGACAACAGGTAAACCTGCCAGTTGAGCACGCCTTCAGAGAAGCGAACCAATGCGCAGACATCCTTACCAAGCAATCTAGTTTTCCTCAAGGCATTACTATTCAATATATCAAGTCATCCTAATGACATGTTTCTAGTTTTTCATCTCCTCTTACTTGCATTACTTCGCAGTATCTACCCCAGAACTTTGTACTCGTAATTTTTAGTAAATGATTCTTCCTTTCCACCAAAAAAAAAAGGAATACATAGTGATTATTAGTAATAATCAAATCATTCTTCTGGGTTTCCCAAGTCTACTATTATCCTTGTTTTCCATGTTAGATGGGATTTTCTTTCAAGCAACCCCAGTTTTGAGATTACAACCTGTTCTGCAGATCCAAGAGCAACCCCAACACATTCTCTACACACGCCGATACCTTCAGAGCGTTTTCAACAGAAGCGGGCTTGGATGCGTTCGCCTATATCTTAGTAATCCTTAAAACAACTACCCCATAAAAGCAACAAAATTGACATGAAATTTGTACCCAAGCTGCTAAAAAGATTGTCCCCAGTGATTAAAGCCTCTCTTCAGTTTTCCTCTACACCAAATCTATCTACAAAGAAAAGAACAATGGAAAGCGTAGGGAAAATACTCCCCAACTCCTCTACCAATTTCACCAGTCCCGATGCATCTTCGAGAATTAGGAAATTCTCACATGATTCAATGAATCACTAGTAAAAAATTGTACGAGAAAATCCCTAAATCCTCCGTACCAATTTCGCCAGTACCGATGTTCGATGCATTTTCAAGAATCAAGAAACTATCAGGTGATTCAATGGTAAAAAAAATGTACTCCTAGAATTCTAGTACATGGGAATTTAGGTACAGAGCATCTGAGCAAAAAAAAATTAAGCCTAGGGTGCAACCAGAATTCCTGAAATTAACACACCTACCGCTACTAATGCTCAGAATTAAAATTCATTCATCTCAAGATAAATATTTTCGTACAAAAATCATATTGGTCCAATATCCAACCAAGTTGATTTTAGCACGATCGATGTTCGACGAGCTCTAAAAAGTGAACGTACCTGCCGCTACTACTGCTGCTACCTCGGCTGCCGCTGCCACTACTCCCACTCCCTCCCCCGCTCTCGCCCGAAAACCTCTTCTTCCACCACTCCTTCTCACCACCTTTACCACCCCTATCCACCCCCTCCGGCCGCGGCGAAACCCTCGAAAAACTATTCGTCCCCACCAAGTTCTTCTTCTTCTTCTTCGACCCCAGACTAAAAGGAAACGCCATCTTCAAGAGCAACCCCCCGCCGTGATTATTCTCGCCGCTCCGGCTCCTCACCATCTTCACTCTGCTCTCCTCTCTCTTAACCCCCCTCGACGGTTTTCTCGCCAAGACTTTCTCATCATCAACCAAACGGTCCTCTTCGGACTGCGCTCTGACAGGGTGCTCGACAATATCCCTCAGCGAAAGCTCATAACACGATTCGGGCATGGTTTTGACCATCTCCATGAGCTCCCATTGGCCTCTGGCTATAGCCTGGGACCTCGAGTTCGGCGAGAGGTGCTTGTAGTTCGTCTTCCACAACGGCGGCGACGAAAAACCCGAATCGTCCTCTGTATCATCCTCTGCTGCCCTGTGACTCCGGTAACTCTGATAGTTTTCTGATGTTTTTCGAACCCGGGATTCGATGTTCGCGTCTGCCCATCTTTCGTTGATGCCTGAGGTGGGGTTGAGGGTGTGAGTATGGAGGTTTGGGAGATCAGGTTTTAGATCAAACATGGTTTTTCGTTTTCTTGTTTTTTTTTTTTGGGTTGTTGGGAGGGATGAAGATGGTGAATTGGAGATGACGGGGATGAGAGGTTGGTGTGGTGGGTTTGTGATCAATGACCAAATTGGTTTTTTGTCACTTGCTTTATTAAGATTTTTTTTTTAAAAGATAAAGAGCAAATTGTATTGACGGTGCACATATTTAATCATAGATGTTTTCAAAATCGTCCATGCGCTGCGAGTTTGCAATACATTGTGGGAACAGACTCCTCTCCCATTTCTCTGTCTCCGGTGCCCATTCAGTTTGTAATTTTGGGGGTCCATTTTGGACCCATAACAATGATCGAAACTGTTCCTATTATAAATTTCGTCGAGAACTTCAACCACGCTAAAATCATCTTATCCATAATTGATCGGAACACATTTAGATTTAAAAAAAAATACAAAAATGGGGTTGAATACAAAATCAAAGATATATATATTTTTTCAATGTAAAGGTAAACCAATCAAGTATTAAATGGGATCCGATAAAGATAATTTTTGACAGGATTAAAGTTATCAACGAGATCTACAACATGAACGGACCCGATCGTTGTTGTGGGCCCATGATGAACCCACAAAATTACAAATTGGACGGGGGACGGGAGAGGAGCCGGGTTCCTATATCATGTGGGCAGAATACATCTGTATCTTAGATTAGAGACATGTGTCGGCAGTATTTTTGGTTTTACAAGTAACCATGTAGGGAAAGTATGTTTTAACAGAAGAGATATTCATGCCTAATCACGTGGTTGACATAATTTACCATCTAAACAGGGGAAGGAAGAAAAAAAAAACTATGGCTGGTCAATTTGTATATGTTACCGTCAAACAAACCATTTTGAATGATTATTTATATATATCACTTTTCAATATTTCTAGTCTCATTAAATTTCGTCAATGAATCATTTATTTATAAAGAGATAAAAGATTGCTAGTATTTGTTGAGTAATGATGTACAAACAGGAAAAAAAGAACTCCACAGAATTACTATAAACAATTGAAATCAAAACACCATTAATTAATATGACCTCTTAATTGTCAGAATATCATTGTCATATGAATCTGTAGGTGTAATCTGTGTAAATTCTAAAAAATTATGTTTATGTTTGGATCTAGTATTTTTGTTTCGATTTTACTAACCTCAACTTACTAGATAGTGAATAATACACATGTAATATCCAAAAAAAAAAGTCCAACGCACTTTTCATCAATATCAATGCATTTTTCACATACATCTATAAACTTTTCGTAAATATCGATTTATTTTTTACGCATCAATCATTATTTATTGGGCTGTGGTTAGCAAGTATCTGTTTCTGTTTTGATGGTGTGACTTAATTTGGGGGAGGTGTTAGTCTGTTCATAAAGTCAAGCTTTCTAGATGGGTGGGCTTTATTTTTTCTTCATCTCTTGTCTTTCTCATTCTTTCTTTTTGTTTTTCTTGGTAAGGAAAAGACTTGGTTGTCCCTTTCCAGCTTTTCTGATATTTCTTTTCTCATGGTGGATGTGGTAATTTGCTTATGCAGTCTTGATGTCATACCAAACCAAAAATACTACATCATTTAATACAATTAACCAAGTAAGTTGAATCTACACTCTTCACCAATTAGATAACCACCCTTTCACTTTTTTGGTTAGAAAAATACCCCACCCCAGTAAGTGAAAGTGAAAAAGTCCTGATTTTAGGGAGTGTAGACCCTTTTGGATGAATTGGATCCTCAATTTAAGTATGTGGTGGAACTTTTCCTTCATTCATTTATAGGCTCTTTTTGGACCCACATCGACAATAAGAAAAAGTCATTCATTTTGAATATATTTTTCGAAGATAAACATGTTTTAAAATTATATCAATCAAACAGATATCATCTGAAATATTTAATCGCTCTAAAAATCATGTTGATTTGTTCATTCTTCGTTCATATTTTCCTACAAGATATAAATGTATTCGGATTATGTGTTTCTTCACATGATTTTTTAACATCATTAATGTTTTCAATGAGCTCCAAAAGTAAATGTATCAATTATTTAAAAATCGATCACAAATGAAATGAACAGGATCCCTCCGCCTCTTGGGGGTGAGGATCCTATTATAAGTCAAATAATTCGCAGTTGCTTGTGTGAGCGAAAATGTGAATGAAAAAAGTATTTTTGAATTACATCACAAATTACTAAAATTTGTGAGAGCAAAGATAAGGAGTGTAGTGCTTGAATGCATAAAAGCATAACATGTACTATAAAGCATAACCAAAATCCCATTCCATTCCCTTTTGCTTACTCCAAAAAATTTGGTGCAAAAGGTTGCAGCTTTTTTGGGGGGATCGATATGGTGGCTGCTTTAATTTATTACTGCCCACTTTTTTATTTTTCGTTGGGCAGTTTATTAACCACTCACTATTTGTTAGGCAATCACTATTAGGAGAGGGAAACCAAACTTTGGCAGGATCGAGAAATTAAGCAAAGTAATGTATGGTCCATTGACATTGACCATACAGCACGTCTGAAATTGCTATTAGGGTAATTGCAGAAAGATTTTTAAGAATTGATTTTCACACTGTTTTTTTGCTTTTAGAAAAGAAAAGAAAAACCCCTATATTTTCAACACTAAAATGTAGATATCAAAAAAGAGAGTGAAAATCAATTTTCCTTTTCAAAAAAACAAGTACAATGATTTGTCGGTCTTGATTTAATCCGGTTGGCAAAAGGCCCGTAAATAGGGGCAGTTGTAGGACTGTAAACGAGCTAAGCCGAGCATTATCGATCTCGAGCTCGGCTTATTAACCAAATGAGCCAAAAACTTAAGCTCGAGCTCGGTCGAGCATCAAAGAGCCGAGGTTAGTCATTTACTAAACGAGTCTCTTTATTCAAACCGAGCCTCCCTTAACGAGCCGAACATTTGTCTCCACCTGGCTCGTTCACTAAATGAGCCGAAAACTTGAACTCGACCTCGGCTCGCACGAGCGAAGTCAAGCCAAGCGTTAACGAGCCGAACTCGCGAGTTGCTCGGTTCATTTATGATCGTAGACGGTTGGAGGTGAATCATGATCCCTTTTCACTGGATTGGATGTAGCCATGTAGCTTAGAGTAGGTTCTTTCCATTTCTCATCATCAAAAAAAGATTCAATCATGGTAGTTTAGAAGACCAAGTAAAAATGAATCAAAAGTACTGTACCACAACAACAATCTTTGGTTCTACTTCTTCCATGGCAGTATTTATTAAAAGTCTTTGGAAATACGTAACGAAAAGGACAAGATGGCAATACCAAAGAATTTCCATCAGACAGAGACCCATGCCCCATATCATATCCAGCTAGCAAGTCCACTGTAAAATCAGTACTACTGCTTTTATTCAAAATCTTTGTAAATATTATTATTCAACAAAGTTTTGAGGTCATGCATGAGCAATTATCTAGAAATTTCCCTATGGACTTGCCAACATATTCGTCAATCAAGTAATTAAGGCGATTGTGATGGATAAGGAGGACTGGAGGAGTTATTGTGAGGTTTACCGACGGAAATATATACGAACCTGTTACATTCCAAATACTTGAAATGTAATAATGGCGAGACAAGAATTTTTAAAAAGACAATTAAATGATCTCTTTTTACCTTCAATCCAATGCAACTATTTATGAATTCAGGAATTGCCATCAGTGGTGTAACGACTAGGCCCGACTGACCGTTGATCCCTTTTCCGCCTAGACACTAGACTTTAAAAATTATACCTTAATAGGTGTCATGTTGCCTTAGGTGGATGTTAAATATAGCAAGTGAAAGCTCCCAACCAATATGAGACTAAGTACTCACTTCTCTCAAATCTGGGGTATTACAATCTTCTTCTCTTAGGGATGCAACTTCCTCGTTGCATTATCCCAACAACCCCCTTGGTATTTGTGGTGGCAAAGTATATTCCATCCGCAATTTGGTATAGGACGCGCATCTGCTACCATTTGTAACGACCTGGCTTTGCTAATCATAGACTCCCTTTTGCCCTGAACACTTAGCTCAAGTAACAAAATGGAGGTACCGTAGATCTCCATAGACTGTGAAGGCTCAAACCCAATCAACACTTAATCTCCTATCATGCCTAGAGGCACTGAATACTGAGGAACATTGAATAATTTTCCTAATATCCTGCCAAATTGGTTTTTTTTATATCATAAGAACAAGGAAGTGCAATAGTTAAGCAAAGGGGACAATAGTTGGGAGGTGTAAAGTTGGGCACTTACAGACTCTTTGGATGAAGTGATTTTAGAAGAAAAAAAAAAGGAAAGAATTTTGATTTCTAGTTAAATCACTCATTTGGATTGACTATTTCAGTAAAAAAATGAGAGAAAAGTACAAAAATAAAATGTTTTGGTTGGCTTTTCCCATTTTCCACCCAATCTTGGTAAGATTTTGTGAGAAAGAGCTCCATTTTCTTATCTCATAATTTCTCACCATCCGAAGGGACGGTTAAGCGTTTGTTATTCCACTGCTAGCTCCACCGCTTTAATTAAATAAAACGAAATGAAGAACTCCAATAATTCATTGAAGTAGCAAAAAAAATCTGCCACATCCAGAGTACTTTTCCTCCCCCTTCCATATTGGACTCTTTTTTTTTTTTAATTTCTCCACTGTGTGGGCTCATAAGAGGTGTTTGGCGTGAAAGACTTGTGAACAAGAGACTAATAATCTATAAATATCCTGTAGTAGAGATACGAAAAGTTAGTAAAAAATACTAGCAGAAACAGAGGAGTTAATGGGTTTCTTTTCTTTAGAACATGATGAGTTGACTGCGGGATTTGTTCGGAGTATTCTGCACTGTGACTAACAAATTTGTTCGTATTCTGCGAGGTGGAAGTCCAGGTTTTGATGGTATTGGAGAGAGAGAGAGAGAGAGAGAGAGAGAGAGAGAGTGTGTGGTTGTGTTTCAAGTCTAGAGAGAGTGTGTGGTTGTGTTTCGAGTCTCTCATTGTCATGGGAGGACGACGGTGAATGCTAAACTATACGCGTACTTTTTGAAGTTTATGACGGAAGCGTGTTTCTCAACCACGCATTCTAATCCCCTGGCCGTGCTCTTTTGTTCCTTGGCAGTGGAAAATTGTTCTTGGTCGCTAACAATTACTCATGAACGTGATAAATTGCTCTTAGCCGCGATAAATTGCTCCGGTCCCATTTTATGAGGAAACCGTGTTTGTCAATGACGCCCTCTTAATAGCCACAAAATTAATACTTCCTGGCTGCAAACTATGTTCCTTTCGTTCTGTACTCCCTCTCTGTCCCACTTTTAAATGTTCCCAGAGAGAGTCCGTCCATTTCAAATTCCAAAAAATATATTTTTTATATATTATTTTGTTTTTTTTTACACCTTTAACTTTAATTTGGTATAAAAAAATAATATTTTTGGAGAGTTTGAAAATGTGGAACATTTAAAATAGGACGGAGCCGGGTGGGTATATTCGATGTGATATCCGCTTGACACATCTGGACCGTCCAATATATTTTTTGATAGCTCATAATGAAACCCTCCCACTCTTCTCACCCAAACAATTTCCCTCTTATTTTTATCTTTCCAAATTAGAGCTATTCAAATACGTAATAGACGCTCGGATATGCAGTGCATGAACCACGTGGTACCCAAACAGCACTTGAAATGTTTTCCAATAATGTGGGAATGCAATCTTGGAAGTTCTTTTTGGGTGATACGCTATATAGTTGCCTTACGCGAAGCTTTGAGCTTGTAGCAAAAAGCTCTTATCTTTGATGATGGTAGTATAGCATTTGTATGTACCCTTTTCTTATTAAATCTCATGGGCTTCACACAAACTCGCTCTCCTTTTACTCCAACCTCATAGACCACTGTCTCTCACTGAAATCTTTGATTTTTTCCAAATCAACCCATGCCAAGTTGATTAAAGTCGGTTTCAACCGCCACACTTTCCTGGGTAACCGCTGCATCGATCTGTACTCCAAAGTCGGAACCTTTAGTGATGCTTTGCAAGCATTTGGTGACATAGCCAACAAGAACACCATTTCTTGGAACATTTGCTTGAGGGTCTATGTCGACTCTGGTAACCTCGAAGGTGCACGTAATGTGTTTGAGAAATTGCCCAAAAGAGATGTTGTGAGTTGGAACTCGGTTATTTCAGGATATGCTTCAAATGGGGTTTTTGATAGTGCATTGGAACTTTTTAAGGGGATGCAGAATGAGGGTATGAGGCCTAATGAATTCACATTCTCGATTCTGACATCGTGCGTGACAAGTGCTTGTTATGGCAAGCAGATTCATGGTCGCATGATGAGAAGTGGGGTGGATTTGTTGTCAAATGTGGTTGTTGGGAATTCCTTGATTAACATGTACGGGATGCTCGGGCTTGTGGATTATGCCTTTGCAGTGTTTCTAACATTGGAGGAGGTGGATGTTGTGTCTTGGAACTCATTGATTTCGGGATGTTGGAAATGTGGGCATGGGGAAATGGCGTTGCATCAGTTCTGTTTGATGGTATCTGTTGGATACTCACCTGACGAGTTTACAGTATCGATAGTGACTAGTGTTTGTACCAACTTGCGAGACTTGGAAAAGGGTAAGCAAATACTTGCTTTCTGCGTCAAGCTCGGGTTTCTCTCTAACACCATTGTATCAAGTGCTGCCATTGACTTATTTTCCAAATGCAACAGATTGGAGGATTCAATCCAGCTCTTTGAAGAAACCATTGTACGGGATTCTGCTGTTTGTAATTCTATGATTTCGAGCTATGCAAGGCATGGTTTTGGAGAGGATGCTTTGCAACTTTTTGTCCTTACAATGAGAGATCACCTCAGCCCGACTAAATTCACGCTCAGCAGTGTTCTGAGCTCTGCTGCTTCTCTTCTTCCAGCAGAGCAAGGGAGTCAACTCCATTCCTTGGTTTTCAAATTAGGTATGGAATCTGATGCGGTGGTTGGGAGTTCACTTGTAGAAATGTATGCCAAATATGGATTGATTGACAATTCCATAAATATTTTTGCTGAAATTGATCCAAAAGATTTGATATCTTGGAACACAATTATTTTAGGTTTGACTCAGAATGGGAGAGTAGCTGAAACCCTTGACCTCTTCCAGGAACTACTTAGAATAGGTCCAAAGCCGGATAGAATTACTCTAGTTGGGGTTCTATTGGCATGCAGCTATGGGGGCTTTTTAGAAGAAGGAATGAGAATCCTTTTCTCAATGGAGAAAGCATATGGAGTAGTACCAAGGGATGAGCATTATCATTGCGTAGTGAATATGATGATTCGAGCAGGTAAACTCAAAGAAGCCATGGATATTGTAGAGGCAATGCCTCGTGAGCCCAGTTCTGTAATTTGGGCATCCATTCTTCAAGGTATTGGGGCTGATGCAGATTTGAATTTCACCGAAAGAGTAGCGGAGAGGTTGATAGAGTATGATCCACATTCATCTCTACCCTATCTGGTACTTGATCGGGCCTATGAGATGAGGGGCAAATGGGAGAGCATGGTTCGAGTGAGGAAGGCCTTGAAAGAGAGCAGTGAAAAGAAGGTGATTGGATGCAGTTGGATTGGGATAAGAAACCACACGTTCGTTTTTAAAGAAAACCACATAACTCGTTATGAAGACAAAGACATTTATTCGATGCTTACATTACTTATTTCTGAGATGGCGGTTGAAGGTTCTGTCTATGATCACTGTGAAAGTGAGCTTTAAGGGGAAGAAAGAGTAATAGACTAGGAACGAAGTTGAAAGTTCCTTGACTTATAAATTGATACATATATTTTATTCTTTTTGATACAATGAAGCAGTAAATTACGGTGTCTTGGTACAGTTGGGGTTGTTTTTATCCGTCTGTAATTCAATGTGACAACTGGGGGTTATATTTCATTTTGATCACATACTAGAGATGCATAATTTTCATCTGCTCTTTTAGAAAGTTCAACTTTTGGGACAGAGAAGTTGGAAGAAGACTTTGCTAGTTTTACGTGTTTCGGGTCAGTTTGGGTAATTGTTTATCGTCCATTGCTCAGCAAGACTGAGGAAAAAATGGAGTTTAAATGAAGATGCAATTAAGCGTCTTTTAGTGTGGAGAAGCTTGTAAATCATGTAGTAGTTCAAGAATGGACCTAATGGTACTGTTGGCAATGGCATCAGTCAGACTCGTACTTTCAGGGTGGTTTGGGTTATTCAGGTGATGCAGTTTTCGGACAAAAGAGTTGGCATCTGATGTTGATACATGCTTGAGTTATGGCCTCAGATGTTAAAGGGCTACCTAGTGCACAAGGCTCACGCTGGAGAAGGATTGGGTGTGTGCAGCCTTATTCTACAAATGGAAAGACGGTTTGACCACTTGGTCATACTTGGGCAATCTTACCGTGGCTCTTGGGCCGCTCTTCAATCATGGTCTCAAATGCTGATGCAATGATTGTTACTTGTTCGGAAATATGCATCCATTTTATTATTAGCATAGTTCACTTGTCAGCTAAAAAAATAGCAGAGTTTACTGGATTTGAGTTACTATATGAAGTTTTAAGCACACCAAATAGTCTTCCTATATTGTGCAAAGACTGAGAAAGCAAGCTTGTAGCATTCTGGTGCAAGCTATCTCCAACCAGTGCAGCAATGAGCAACTTACGAGTTTAGTTTCTGTGTCTGGTTATCCTCCAATATTCAAGTTTTGAATCTTTTCTGATTATAGCACTCTGTTCGAGGACAATTGTTTTAACCTCATGTTCATGGTTAAGTAGTTTTTAAGAATCAGCCAAACATATTCTTAACACTATTTAAATGTAAGTGGAAACTCTGACCTAGGTGTTTGGTACCCTACAAGAGTTCGTTTAGCACTTATGACTTTCCCTAATGTATGACGTTATTCTTGTGCACGTATTGTGATTAATGTTTATGTTCTTGTCATTTATCTGGTTCTGTGAGGATAGTTTGGATTTATGTTTCTTAGAGTAACTTATGGTTTGCATGTATAACCTAGTGGTTGGCTTTGTATTTACATAAGACCAATCTCATTTTGCTGTAGAAAGTTACTTTTGGTTCTCTCTTTTGCATTATATCATGGTAAGAGAGCAGGTATTCGTATAGCTTGTTCGTTTTGCACTAGGCGCCGTCACTGCAAGTTATTATCTTGTCGCCAACTACCTGTCGGTCATCTTCTTCCCTCCATTTGCATCTTCTTCAAGTATGTGTCAGCTTCAGATTTAGATTTGTATTTGCACTTGGCCACCATGTCGGACTAACAAATGCATGTTATTAGTGTCACGGGTAAGACCAAGCCTCGAGTTACTAAGGATGAGCGCAATTTTTGCCATCAAAAGGGACATTGAAAGAATGAGCGCCTGAAGCTTTTGCAGTCAAAGGGATGCCGTTCTGCTCTCTTGATTACTGTGTCATCCTCTAGAGGTCAGAATCAGATTAGCTTTCTCACCCTTTTTTGGCTCTTACCTCCGGGGGTTTTTCACCTCCATTGTTTGAGCAGTTCGTGGCTACCACTCAAGGAATCATCCACAAGCTTCAGTGGTGCCAACAATTTACATGGTTCTTCACCTACCGCATGATTTTTTAATTCTGATTCTTCCCATCATATGACTCCCGTTGTCTGACTCAATAACTCTGTGTTTCCTTGTCTCCCCCATTTGTATTGCGACAGTAAATGGCTTCCCCTTGCACGTTGATTCTATTGGTTTTGTTCTCTGTAGTGCATCGCTGTTTTGCTTTTCATGTTTGTTTTCTATGTTTCTCAATTATCTTTAACCATTCTTTCAATTAGTCAATTATCTGATTTCTTTTTTTTTTTTTTTTTTAAGGTCTTATTGTCTTCTATGGTAGTCTTGTTCTGGATTGAGCGTCCAAGAAGCAGATTGAGGTTTGGTGTAGAGTTGCTGATTTCTATAAAATGAAATGCTTGCACATCGCTATGGAGTTGTCTTCCACTACCTTATGGACTTTCTTTTCAGATTAGATGTCTTGTCTTTGTCTTGTTTATCTTTAACATTCTAGATTAGGTCATTTCTCTAGCGAACATTTGAAAACTTCAACTTAAAGTTTGCTATTTGGGGTTATATTTTGTTGGTGACATTTATGAGTGCGGACGTTGTAACTATGTCATGATTTTACCCTTTCATAATAGTTCATACTGATACGTGGAGTCCTTTCCCGGTACCAAGAAAGGGTGGGTTTTTGTATTATGTTTATTTATAGGTAATTACTAATTATATTAGTTTCTTGTGGGTTTATCTAATGACCCACGAATCTCTTCTTTCTTTCTTTTTTATATCTTAATTTCACTCAATGGTTCAAACTCAGTTATCTACTCTGTGTAGACTTTTCTTCAACTCAAAGACCACTTTGAAGAGATGATGTGGTAGATTTTACAAGAAATTTTCTTGCCATTTGTGTCTTCATAAAAATAATTGGTAGGAGTAATGTTTATTTTGTTAAGCTGGCCGAATAAGAAATTGCATAATATTTTGAAAAATGATTTTGACACTAGCTGCTTGGTTGTTTAAAAGCCCTGAAAAATTGTTTTTTACCCTCAATGTTCAAAATGAGGCAGAATTGCTTTCAATAGTCAAAACACATTGTTAAATAATTTTCTAAGAGCGTTTGTATGAAATATCAACTTCAAAAACTCCTAATTCTTTTTTTTTTTTTTTCGAGTGGAAAGATCATCCTAGTTATATTAATCCAAAAAAATTTCCAACTGAAATAACAAACAAAATACAACAAAACAAAAAATATAACCAGGAGAAGGGTGGAGAGTACATGGAAGCAAACTCAAAATCCATCTCCATTCTGACTTTACATTGGGTGGTCTCCATCATCCTCTCCTGCCATTGTCTTTCCCAAAATGTCATTTGTTCATTGATATCCGATCACTTTGATTTTTCCAAGTTTATTCTATGTCAAGCTCTGCATAGTGAACGGTTTGGATCACATTTTTTGGCTCAGAACCATACCTAATTTTTGGGCACAACTACCCTGCTAGGCACAAGAAGCCCCCAAGTCGTCATCTTCGGAATGGAGGAGCTTGCTGTGCCTAAGGGTATGCCATTTTTCTCTCAATACAAATTTTTCTCGCGATTTCTTGATGTATGGCTTTTCCGGCGACTTCCCACCACGGTCACAGCCCTGCAAATGTACACTTAGGTTTACTCTCCCACTTCAACTAAATTCTCTCTTTCTCTGCCTTTCATCCACTGCGATTTAATAATAACACTAAACCCAAGTACAACACATCTCAATATGAAGTCCATAAGTCATTACAGTAACAATCTGTTCATTTGAAGTACAAATCAAATGGTTTGACAACATTCATCTCTTCTGAAAATTTTTCTTCTCTATGCAGAATGCAAATAGAAAAGCAAAAAGAATGGGGTAAATAGTGAGAACAACACCCATAATGGGTAATTGATCATGGTGATACCCAAAGTAATCCTTTAAAAAGGCAGATACGGTTTTAGTTTCACCAAACACCATAATCTCATCGTGTACATCTCCATACTGTGAAGTGAACATCCCATTTAGGGTCCAAGATGTAGGGGTTAGATAATACATCCAGAGCCACCACTTGGGAAATTGCTGCAAGAGGCAATACAAATACAGCTAGGTGAATAACATTAGGAAGAAACAGAAATAACAGGAAGTTCAAAAACCAACTGTTAATGTCCTTAAAATTTTACAAGGTGATCATGGAAGATAATGTTTCAATTCAGATTTTTCTGAGTCGCCTAGTGAAGATGATGTTTTCCTCCCCTAGATCTGTTATGACCATTAATTCACCACTATAAAGTGTACACCCGCTTAATAATGCAAAACACAACTAGTGTACCAAACCAAGTAGAAGTCAGTAGCTTACTGGTTGAGGAATTAAAAAACCAGCAAACAGGTTCAAAATCATGTAGAACAGCGACTGTAAAGTCGCTGCTATTGGAAAGCTTGGTGTAATTGCAACAATCAGCATTCCAAGATAAGTGAAGTACATCAATGTACAAAATATGGTGTAGAAGTACCATAAAACCTTATAAGCTGACCAATAATACCCAATCATCGGATACGTGATGGTCGAGAAAACAATTGCTAGGGCCATGAGATATGGAACCTCTATCGTGACCTACAAAATTAAGCAGATATATAAATGTGTAGAAAGTGCTGGTAATAAAATGCTGATTAAGAAAATAGAAGAAAATAATTGGTAATAGCTGGCACTCATATATTAAGACGTTAGGTTTCAAGTAGTACCAAAACCGTTGGCAACATGGCAATAGTTCAACTAAGATACCTAGGCTTTAGGTACCTAAGAGGTTACCTGAGCAAGTGCATAAGCCCATGAGCCATACATTCCTGCAAACCTTTCCCGGTAGAAAACTGATCGTTCTGTTGACACATATGGTAAAACTGACGAAGAATTATTTATGCCCAAGAACATTGCAGCAGAGAACATTGCCCCGAGAATATTGAAAAGACTTTGCTGGTTATTTCTGTCCAATAAAATGATTTCTATGTCAAAAATGAAGAAGTCTACTGATAACTGATGAGCATGAAATTTAATCCCGGAACCTATTAATGTACTCATTATAGGTTGAGGGAATTAGCAAACCAGACCAATCTTATGGTGATTCTTTGTCTAGGAAATACCTAATTCCCTACTTAACTTCTTGTATATTGTCAACATTGTTCAATTTAGTTTACTTACATTTTCCTCCCTTGATCCCAAAATAGAATACCATAAAGCAAAGATGCGAACAACAAATACATGGAGCGCAACAAGTTGTACGAAGGACTTCTCCAGTAAGACAAGTATTGTTTCCAAAGGCAGGACTTGAACTGTCCCCAAGTATTTTGTGAGAAGCGGGTTTTAAAATGCAACTCTTTTGCATCGGAAGGAGTACTTAGAGAATCCACAAGTGCTTTATTGTTCCTACAATCACAATGAGCAGATATGAGTCCTATAGAAGTGAAGACTAGTGTCAAAACAATTAATGTAGTAGTCCCATGAACAATATTTTCCTTCGTTATGATAACGCTACCATGAACAAAGTGTCACATCAAATTAATGAGTCCATCCTCAGAATAAACTTCATGTAAATGTGAATGGGTCACAGCATAACATATATAATACATAAAGTAACATGTGCCCAAATTTGTATTCTCTTTCTTATTTGGCATCCATGTGGCACTGTATCTTGACTTGTGTTTTTATTTGCCCCACTGTCTTTACTCTTTAGTGTACATCTATTCTAAAGCACGATGTTCAATCTGCCATTCCAATATTTTGTTTAAGGTTAAAAAACATAAATGAAGTCCTTAAGTATAATGCCAGATTAGACTGCTTTAATGAAATCAACCACAGTCTAGTCTTTGCCACAATGACCATGAATGGTGGAACGGTCTAACAACCATTGGGGTAAAAAAATGGTATACAAAAGAAAAGGCAAAGAATGAGAAGGTAAGGAAAGGACAACAATGCATTGTTGGATGACCACAACTCAGTCAACAGAAAGTATGAGCTTCCTGCTTCTCCCATAGAGTTGGTAGTAATTGAAAATCCCTGCTTCAAAACAAAACCCCCTCACGATAAGCACGCAGACCTACAGTCTTAATGGTATGAGTTTTGCGGCAGTTTGTTGGCTATGCAATATGTTCAATGACCCTAAAATATGTAAAATTCATCGAGAACCACAGAAAGCGAAAAGTTTGGCAGACAACCTAGGAAATGGTCGACATGCTTAAACAACATCATACAATGCTTATTTTGAGAAACTTTGCATTCCAGACATGCCAAGCAAGTCCACAATGACCATCACAACTCGAAACAATTAAACAAGTGATTAGCAGTTGAACTCACTGATACAAGACAGAATTCTTGTAAACTTGGGCAAAATTGATGCCAAGATTAGCTTCTGCTGTTGTGGAAGTGACCTCTAACATCCATGTTGCTGGGTTGTAATTACTTCTAATCTTTGGAACTCCAGAGATATCCTATTAGAGGGAAATGGTCGAAATTGGGTGAATCATAGTTAATTTTCTGACATCATATGCATAACCTGTACAAGTACTGAATGGAAAATGTCAAAAAATGCCTTTTCCCTTTTGTAGCAAACCAACCTCAAAGTATTTGATGACACTGTTTGAATGGTGACCCACTGGTCCACAATAGATAATATGTCCGCCAGATTTCAATAGAACTAACTGCAATAGATTCCAAGTAGGTATCAAACATAAATTGTTCATGGTGAAGTACACATGTGGAAGTTCAATAGAGAAAATTATGAACTGAATGGTTTCCATGAACAACTTTTAAATGTGTCTTGAATCTTGATCATTTATGATTTCACAAGCGCCAAAATCAATAGACGGGGTAAAGTTAGAATTTATTGCTATTAACTGTTAAAGAAAGGAATAATTTGTAAGATTTTGGTATTGGCTTATAAGCTAATACTTTCTAATCATATATACTTTACAGCTTATAAGCAGGCATTTGGCTTATTGAACTACTTGCTAATCATCTCAAAGGTTCTAGCTCTATGCTAGTCTGACTGGACTAGACTACTGACAAGAAGAAGACACAAACAAGAAACCAGCAACCAAAATAAAACTCTCAAATCTTCACGCAATCGATCTAAACAAATACGTCTTCCTATTTTGTGAAAAGTAACTATGCACTTCCATCCAAGAGAATATTGCTCTAAATTACATTCCGTTTTTGCGTTGATTCTAATGGAGGAAAAGTTGCGAGTTTTCCTAGTGCATCACTCTTAACACATAGCAAGGATTATAATTTCGCTATGTAACAAGTTGTTCCTGTGCTCCACAATTTTGTTTAACTATCAACATTTTGTTAATAAGACATACCCACCAACAAACTTAGAGCTAGGATGTTTTGATTTTCCCCTCCAATATTAACAGACAGATTGTTCCTCACAAGTTAAAGAGGTTAGGGTAGGCCTATCAGTGTATATTGAGCTTGCAAACAAGAGAAACAACAAGAACGGCTAATACAAACACGTGGACTTGCACAATCGATCATAATAGCATACAACTATTGTTGGATGTAAAGAAACCCCAGTACCTTTTACGAGAGAGGAATATGGTGTTGACAAGCTCACGATAAAAGCTCAAGCTGTTAGAGGATAGGCCCACAAGTATATTAAGAGCATCTTTGGCAGAAGTTCCAAAAGTTAGGTTCCGATATTGTACTTTGCTACCTTACTTGAAGGGTGATTTGTGGCATGCACTCTAGTATAAGCTACAGTTTTTTTTTTTTGATAAGTAATTTTTTGCTATCATCTTTTTGTACTACTCCTATTTATTTATACACAATTTAAAATTTTCTTATATACTTACTGATTGCATAGTAACCATTTGTTTTATTAATCATTTGATACACATGAAGAGAGAGGATTGAAATTTAACGGGTGGGTTACATTTGTAGGTTCTGCTAAAGCACCTAAAACTTGACTAAACTCTCAAATTTCTTAACTTTTGGTGTTTGTTACCTCTGATGTATATGCTCTAAGTCTCACAATAATAATGATAGTTGTTAAAGGCTTAAAGCATCCAACTCAAAACTAATTGGCAATGAGTTGAGAGGCCACCCAGGCTCATGTACTAGTTTTGGAGGTTATAATTAACCAAGGTGGGACAAAGTCTAACAATAGTAATAATAACGCCACCACCAAAAAAAAAAAAAAAAAGTTGGCTTCATATCAAGAGGAAAGTAGATTGTTGGGAGGAAAGATTGTTGAGCTTGTCTCCTTGTTGCTCCATTTTCAGTATATGTTCATTTTCTAATTTTTTCGTCAATTCAGGACAATTTAGAAAGCTTTCCGAGCCATACTTAAGCTATAGAGTAACAAAATTCTATGAGTTGCAATTGACCCAGTTCAATGTCTAAGTTGACTCATGTCCCAAATACTGTTAACATAGTTCGTTAATTGGTTTCCTACCTCATCAAATGCTTCAAATTGGTCAATGCTTGGTTGGTGAATGGTGCAAACAATTGTTCTTCCCGTATCAGCGACATTCTTCACGGTCCGCATAACAATTGCAGCTGCTCGTGCATCCAATCCAGTTGTAGGTTCATCCATGAAAATAATGGAGGGGTTAGCAACAATTTCCACTGCTATTGTAAGTCGCTTTCGCTGTTCAGTTGATAAACCACTGACACCTGGCATGCCAACTAAACAATCTCTTATTTCATCAAGCTCAATGATCTCCAGAACCTCTCTCACAAATTCCTGTGAAGACAAATGCATAAGCTATAAAAGTGATTTAAACCTCTCAGAAGAGTCAAAGGGAACATTCAACGTCAATACATAGAATCTACAGATATGTATGTGAGAAAAGTAGGTCATACAAATTTAGTTTCAGAATCAATTTCAGGATGCAGACGAAGCCAAGCAGAATAAATGACGGATTCTTCCACTGTAATTTGTGGGGAATGAATGTCACTTTGCTCACAGTAACCAGAAATCCTAGCAAAAGTGTCTTGAACCTTAGGATATCCTCCAATTCTAATATCTCCTTCAACGGTGCCACTAGTTTTCCTTCCAGCAAGAACATCCAAAAGAGTTGTTTTACCAGCTCCAGTCACACCCATTAATGCTGTAAGAACACCGGGCCTTAACGCACCAGTAATATCACAAAGTAGTTGGAGTTTTTTCGGGGTAAAACCCCTTTCTCTCATTGCCTGAGATCAATCAAATTGGAAAATCAAAGGAGGTAAGATCATCTGACAATTATAGATATCTAACAACCACCCAACATAAGTAAGAGATTTGGTGAGTGCATACCAAAGGAGTTTCAACATAGTATTGAACATCTTTAAATGCTAAAGTTAGGGGCTTGAAAGGTAAAACCAGCCGATCTGTAAAAATAGATTAGTCAATTGCAATAGAAATAAAATTGAATGATAATAACCAAAGGAAGTTAATTTGATGCAATGTTTCAAAAGTAATTAGAAGATACTGACGAATAATGCAAAAAAACTACCTTTATGAGGTTTTGACCTAGTTTTCTGGTAGCTCTTTGACCCTACTTTATCGGCACCATTGGAGGAATCTTTACTTTCCTTAATCTGGGACAGCTTTTCATTTGAAATAATAGCACGAGAACCAGGAGCTGATTTTCATTTAGAAGTGGAACAAGAACATATCATTATGTTATTCTAATATTGACTTCATGTAATCAAGCAAGCACATATGATTATCTTATTATAATATTGATATCATGTAATCCAATGATGAACTTACAGTTTAAGAAGGTTAAAGCCAAGGTAAACCCGATGTTGAAGAGTATTGCAAACCCAAGTAAAGCACCAAGTGTTAGCCAAAAGAAATATGCACTAAAGTTAAGTCCACGGCTTTCAAGTGTTTCTTTCCCTATTGTCGTATTCCCTGAAAGTGTCTAAAAAAAACAGAATAAGCATAGAACGAATAAGCTGATATAGTGAAGAAACCTAGTGTTCTTTCCATATTGTTGCCTATCCAATCAACTGAGACACTAGTTGCCATTGTTGTCGATGAAGTTGCTAATGGTGGTAACTGAATATTGTTTAATATTATATAAAACGGCCCTATACGTATGAGGTTTTGGAACAATGAGTGAACCACTGTACAGATGATGAATTAACCACTTTATGAGCATGAAATTCACTTATCATATCATAACATAAAAAAGAAGAAGGATCTTGCAAATATTGTTAATTGGAAGACGCAGAAAATCTTGCATTTAGGTAGATACTAACCTTTTGCCATCTTGGAGCAAGAAATTCGTTTACAACAATGCCTATCTCACCATAACTCAATGGGAAAACCCAAAATCCCCACTTCAACCAAGTTGGCATAGAGGCTGCAAGCAACAAGAGGTTTGAACTTTGTTTTCCCCAATAATTTTCCAAAACTCCAATTTGAAAGAGGTAATGAACCTTACTTTTTGGGATAACGAAGCCACTAAATGAAAAGGCAGATAATATCAACAAACTACCAACTGCTACAGAAGCAACCAGGGTACGGCAAACAGATGCCACGAAACGAAACATAGATATTGCAACAAAGTGCACAGCAAAAAGTAGAATCCACTGTCGAAAGAACCTAAGATACAGAGGAATGGTAGAAAGTCAATCTCAATAAGTTCAATATTTTATAAGGAGTGCGAGAGTGTGCGTGTGCATGTGTGTGGAAGTACCAATGAACCTTGTTACCAAAATGTGTAATCAGTGAAAATTGAACTTTTTTATTGTTAATTAGTTGATTCAAATAATTGTGGAAAAATATAGGGGTAATTTCCTCCAATCAATTTCATACTTAGAGGAATACACAATATATGTCTAGTACTAACCTCCTAGGCTCAGGACTGTATCCTATCACATAATAAGTAAGAGAAGTCCAAATCAGAGCTTCAAACAATGAAAGAGGAACCGTGAGAATTGTGGACGGGATTGCGTATGACCACGCTGGATAGAAGTATAAGTCTCTCTGCTTGTAGAAGACAGCAAGTCTTGTAACAGTCATGAACAACTCCGGAAACCCATCAAAAAAAAGAACCACGAGAGCAAAGAACAAAGCACCCAGATAATTGTTTGCATGAATGACATCAACACCCATCTGAGTTCTCAAAAACAAAGTCATTGTCATAACTGCTATTATAACAATCTGCAAATAAGAAGAATTGAAGCTTAGGAAAAAAAAAAATCAAGAGTTCTAGCACACAAAAGAATGAAAGGTTAAAAGTTATATTTTGCTAGAAACTAAAAGGGGAGGGAATAAGAGATTGTCGATCTTGACCTGAAATGATTTGAATACATAAACAAATGAATTCCTCCTCATGAGAAGATATTCCCTTGACATGCAAGCTCGAAAGAGCACCCATTTAGAAAGTGAATACTTGCTGAACGAAATGGCATTCTTATGGCTCTGAGACTTTGTAAATGGCTTTGATAGCTCTGCATTTAACTTCTCCCCATAAGTAGATTCCTTAAATTTCTTGCAAAACAAATCAACAGAAATGTAACTCCAAGATTGTTTAGCTTGGTGCCAGTATTGTGCTTGATCTTTTCTAGATATCACCTGCAATAGTCAAGATGTAATGCCGTTGAAGAAAATAAGAGATCAAGAAAGAATTGCAGATGAACCACGATAAAGTTACCTCTTGCAGGAAGTCAGCAACCCCTTTCCTTTCAGGACATCTAAACCCACAATCCTCAAAAAAATTTAGAACATGATTACGAAGTCCATGATACACAATCTTCCCTTCTGCCATCAAGATGATGTCGTCAAAGAGATCAAAGATTTCTGGTGCTGGTTGAAGAAGTGCCGCAAGGATAGTAACATTTGATATATGTGCTAGCTGTTTAAGACAAGCAACAATTTGATATGCCGTAGAACTGTCTAAGCCATTTGATATTTCATCCATAAACAGAGCTTTTGTTGGACCCATAATCAGCTCGCCTGCAAAACACGGACCAAACTCTTTCCTTATTTACATATCAAATGCATGTCTTGAAAGGTGGCAATATATTTTTCAAAGGACTTGCACCATGGCAAACATGATGCAGTCGTGAGTTTGGTTGCATCAAAGTCAAGCATTCAAACTCCCCTATTCCATAAACAACAGAAAAAATAAGGAAGACTACCTGTAGTCAATCTTTTCTTTTGACCACCTGAGATACCTCTTATCATGGCATCTCCAATTAGTGTATCGGCACAGATGTCAAGTCCTAAAATCTGAGTAACCAAGGAAATGATTGGAGAAAATCAATGGGTAAAGCATTTTCCTAGCAATGACATAGAAGAAGATCAAGGAAAACTCAGTTGCAAAAAGTTACTTTCAACATGTAGTCAGTCTGGAGGGTAGTCTTTTGTCCTTCCACAGAAATTGCCTGGTAAAACAAACCATAAACATTTAAACAGATAAGCTAAACCACTAAAATAAAGGTTATAAGAAATGTAATCCCGACCTAAACTTTTTATGTGAAGTTAGCTTGCATTTTTAGATCGTTTTCTAATCCATGTGATTAAGATCTGGACGTGCATCAATGAAAGAAACAGCCCACCAACTAGTTCATATCAATTAGGCACAACATAATGCAGACATATCATTTCAGCCCGCAAAAAATAAAAATATACCCAACTACTGATATGTACCTAATTTAAGGTCCTTATTGAGTTGTAAAGAGCTTCCAATCATTAACCGTAACATAACTCAAATTCTGCCCTTGACCCCGTCATTGCAGACCAAGTTGTTACATTAGAATTATTAAACACAATTCATTTCCAGAAGATTAAGCTCGCAAATTTCTACCAACAATTTTATCTCCCCTCAGTCTTCCTGATACTCCATCATTGAAAGTGGAGAATGTAATTAGGAACCTGAGTGCAAGTTGTTTCAAGCCTTTTGTGAAAACTAGTGGAATAAATATCAGAGAGAGAGAGAGAATCTGACTCCGATCATCAACACACACAGAAAATATCATTCATATCACTTTGTTCTTTCTGAAGTTTTCAGAAATTTTTTTACTCTCTGTACAATTCTCAATAAGTTTCTCTATCTCTCTCCACTCATTACATCAAAAACTTCAAACCAAACAAAGTAATTATCTTTGTACTCCTGCATAACCAATAAAAGCCAGTAAGGAGGCCGCAGCTTTTCGCAGGGTAACTGTGGAGTGGAGACTGTGGACATTCAATGCCTCATGAAACATACTGGCAACACCAGAAACAAGGGGAGAGAGGAAGATCAGAGAAACTAATAGCACCTTCATGTAAGTATCAATATCTGGGTCTGGAACAACTCCAGCCTGTTTCTCCCTTGTGCTGACCTCAACCATAATCTCTGGCAGGCATAAATAATTTACTTCAAGTGTCATAAGTACAGTAAGTTGTCAAACAATCAACAAATCAACTATCCTTTGTTTGCTTGAGTCCAGACTCCAGACCTGCTCGGCTTCCAACCCCTTGACAGCGAGCTGAAAAATCTAGTGTTTCCCTTACAGTCATTTCAGGCATGTGTAGGTCATTTTGACTTATGTAAGAAGAAGTCTTCTGGGGAATGAACTCTTCCAGTTTGTATCCATTGTATAAAACTTCCCCTGCAACCTGTGCGGGCAAGTTAACAAATAAAAAATAAGTTCAAATGAGGGAAGATGAAGGGAGGAAGCTCTTGAAAAATACCAAATTAGAGCTCAATCGATCAAACAATGATGTGTAAAATGTTTGGCCAAACACACAATGCGGGCACATTAATCAATACAACTGAAGTTTTTTTTTTTTTTTGGTCTCTTATGGGTAGTAGAATAACTTTCCAGTAAAATAACACAATTTTTTTATGCAATTCATCATCCAATTTAGACACAAGAAATTCAGGGGGGCATTTTTGCCCATTGTTGATATACTAAGAGTTGAAAGCTACCCATAACGCAAAGTAAGACAAAACGAGGGACAGATGCTAGACATGGACCAGCAGAATCATTTTTTCTTGTATCCAAACTTGCATCACAAACTTGAATGAAGGCATCCAATGTGTTTTTCTTTGTATATGAGTGCACGAAAAGTGATATTCGAGACAAATTTATAAGATTTTATGACAATGCTTGCAAACCACCAATGCAACTTCTTAAAAGAAGATACAGAAAATTGAAACCAAAAACACAAGTTTGTAAAGCAGTCGCCACTGTGAGCTTTCCGTATGTTGTAAACTTCGCAAATTTGCACTTGTAATAAACCTATGGGTCATAATTGTTCATTTGATTATTAATAAAAGATCTTCCACATTTCTCTCATTAACTATACCAATTATTAGAAAGAAGAAAAACCTTGAGAGACTTGTCCAGATTTCCTGAAAGTGCTTTTAATAAAGTAGTCTTTCCACATCCTGGAGGACCAAGGAGCAAAGTCATCCTGCAGCAACCATAGCCCATAGGCCTACTTGAGTAGACTAGTAAAACAGGAAAATTTCCAAGCAAAAAAGGATGGAAAGGATTTCTTCTTATGCTTATTAAACCTATTGTAAACTGAGCAATAGAATTAGAAAACCCAAAAACTTAGGTTATTTTCTCATTACGTTAGTTTATACAAGACTAAGAGAATAATTACACCGAGACCCTTATCTTCTAATCTAATTACACAAGGGCTCAATTACACGCTAATTACACATACACCCATAACTTAACACCTATCTTTCCACACACACAAAAATATTACTAAGGAAACACCTACTAAATGTTTGGGACTATTAACCGCAAATCTTGTCCAAGCGAGCGGAAGAAACACCAAGTTGCGTGGTTCGGCCCCACTTGCTTACTCCGGGGGGGTGGGGGGGTGGGGGGGGGGGGGGAGATATTTTCACTATGATAAAAATAAAGATGACAACACGAGATGGACAAAGTCCGTAAACCCACACATCCCTACACGAACTCCCTCCACTCAAAGGTAGTTAGAGACCTCACTTACCCCCTGTGCTCACCAATATTTTTTCCTCCCACACCCTTGTACCCCTTTTTATATGTTAAAGTATCCAATTCACAACCAATTGGCAATGAGTGGAGGGACCACCTAGGCTGATATAGTAGTTTTCGAGGTGATAATTAACCTATGTAGGACAAATATTTCCCTGCGACTCTTGACTGGCACGCAGAGAGATTAACAAAGGATCCAAAACATACAGATCACAATGAAGCAAAGTACAACTATGGCACAAATAAAGGGGAAGAGCCTCCGAAAATCTAGCTCCAATACCATGTTAAAGCATCAAACTCAAAACCAATTGGCAATGAGTGGAGAGACTGACAAAGGCTTATTTACTAGATTTCGAGGGGATAATTATGCAATGTGGGACCAATTCCAACATTATATTTACAGTGTTCACCGCCTTGTGCTCAACGAAACCCATGCCCCAGGGATTCCTTTCCCGTTAAGTCTGGGTTGCCTACAACGACTCCCAACTTGCCAAAACTCTTTTGACAATATTCCTTTTCTTGGAAATTTCCTTAACCAATTAGTCTTCTCAATTGTCTTCCTAATGAAGACTCCTAAGGCATGAATAATTCCTTAGTAAATTTGGTTTTCTTTACCAAATTAGTTACAATAAGTCACCCATCGCATGGGTGGACCCAACAATGAAGACAAGGAGGATGGAACTCATGTTAAGCACATAACGCTAAGCTAAATCCACAATACATTTGTTTACCCATGGTAAGGAAATTTGAATTTAATGAATAATTCAACCACATAATTTCTTTGGTTATTGTTATGCATCCAAACAGTCCAAACTCCAAATATTGAAATTAAGCACCAATATTCAATTTTGGGATATAAAGGTATGGATAGATCAATGAAGTGGAACTTCCAAATTAGCATCATTTGAGTGTGTGTGTATGTGGGTGTGTGTGTAGATTGAGTTGTTTTACTCAACAAAATCACAAGTCCAAATTGATTCAAACCCGATAGAAGCTCTAAATTTCTTGAGCTCCATGTTATGATTATATACCCATTGACTTTGGAGGGATATTAATATTCCTATAGCAAAACAAGTCAAGTAAAATCAACTGAGATTATGCTTCAAATTAATCGCACCTTCCAGGTTTAACGATACCACTGAGATCATTAATGATGGTTATCTTGGCCTCCTGCAACTTCAAACCAGGTAGCTTAGCACAGTCCTATTAAGAAAAAAAATAACAAATATTAGTTACGCCTGTACAAGGACTAAGACGGATCTACTCAACTAAGTGCTGCTTTTGGACATTAACTGCACAAGACATTGATCCATTTAATATTAATTTTATGGTAATAAAATAGCCAGTCAAACAAGAAATGATAAACCTTTGAGTAAGTTATACATACATAGACCTTTGAGTTTGTCGTTGAAGACTGTAGACTTAAGAACCACCCAATATTTGGCTGAAGCACTAGCCTTTCTAGTCTTAAATGGAGACATAATTGTGAGGGAAGATTCAGTTGCACATAAATTCCTTCACGCTTGCATACAATGATTTGTATAAATTTGGTTGAAATGATAATTTTATACAGATCAAGTCTAGGCTGTTTATATCGAACTGCCAGCAACTCTGAAGTTAGAAATTGTCCAAATTTATAATATTTTCTCAAAAGGTAGATCTAACAGCAGGATTAATTTGACTAATTAACATGAACTAGATTGATAATCATAGATCACTTCTTTATATGCAGCGTCTTGATTGATTGATTCCCATTTGCTTTGCTTGCCAAACTGTGCGCTTGTAGCTTTGGTTTGTTAAAAAGTGCCTTAAGTAGCTTGAAGATAAAGCATTGTCGCTTTTTGGCGCAGAATCAACTCATATCCATTACAAACTTGAGCACAGAAATCACTGGCAGGTAGAAAAAACCACCCAAATTCATGCCTACACAGGACTACGATTAGCTATAAATTCATGTAAAGAAATGAAAGACTTACACGAACAATGCTTTTGAGTGAATTCCATAGAGTCGGGAGAGGCTTGCCATGAACCACCTCACAATCTGCTTCCACTCGTAGATTGCTATATCTCACTTCCACTCTCGGCAATTCTACACCAACCCTAGCACAATAAATTAAGTCCCAATAACCCATCAATAGAGGCTTAAAAGAAATCATGAACAAGTATGTCCATGCAGCCAATTAAAGATGAAAAAGAAGAACCAAGAGCACAAATGAGGAATAAACGGTTTATATGAACAATCCGTAATGCTATGGTAAAAAAAATAAAAAAAGAGTTGAAACTCAAGACTAAAAACCTCATTGCTTGATGAAGAGAACTTCAAATATCCATTCCATTGTATTGCATCAAGAAGTGAAAATACGTATAATAATGACTACAAGGTATCCAAATGCATGTGCAATCAGAGATCCTTTATATGTATACGTAGCTCTTGATGTGCATGATATATCATCGGAAAAGAAGACATACTCATCTACTCTTGCTCTCATTTTCTGTAACAATCGAAGGTTGTCATTCTCAATGTGTTTGATGAGTTTCTCGACAAACATATGTCGTTCTAGAGCACCAAGCTTAGTAACGTCGACAACCCTTTTTCCTTGAACATCGCTCCCATCATTATCATCAAACAAAGATGATCTCAACCTCTCAATTGTAGGCAGATTGTCAATCTCAGCACACTGTAAGGAAAATTCATTATCGTCATCCTTCACAGAGGTCAAACCAGAGCAGCTTCTGAAACTAGAGGTATGGTGCCCGAACGATGATCCCAAACTTCTTCCTCTCTCAGCTGGCTCAATTCCCACTGACTCTATCTCAATGCTTCTGAAACTAGAAGTATGGTGCCGGAACGATGATCCCAAACTTCTTCCTCTCTCAGCTATCTCAATTCCCAGTGACTCTATCTCATCATAACCAACCGATTGAGCCATACTGCACAAATAGGCAGGGACTCAGGTGGGATGGTAGGACAAGTAGACACCAATTTATAGAGCTACATATACAAGCACATCTACTCTACTTCTTTTAAAAGCACGAAGAGGCCAAATTGTTTCCTACATTTTCCATTCCAAATATACCCTTGGCAGCAAAACAAATTTACAATCCTACTTACCAGTTAGAACTCGCAACTAGCCGACACATCGTTCCAAAAGCACTCATCAGAACACAAACCGTTTGTGAGGAAACTTTTTTTTTTAATCCGCTGAGGAAACAGTGCTAACGTAATAAAAACCACTCTTAAAACTACAACAGGGCAACGTTCTCTGACGAATACAAATGGAGTGTCTTTCCAAATTACTGGCTTCCTCCCCATTAAAGCTTTTTGACTGCTCCCATTTGCATATTCTCTCACTGTAGAACAATGTTGAAGTTCGAGTTCTCTCGAATCTCTCGGGCCGAAATCATCGGAATCCTCTCCTGTACTTCCCATCCCCTTCAGAACCCCTTATCCCAATTTCTAGGGTTTGCGTAGCAGTTGTTTCTTAACTCGGTGTTTCTTGCAATTTCTTCATGGAAGACCAGATTTCGCTGCCTTAGAACTGCCAGAGAATGCTAACTTTGGACCATGAATTTGATTAGAAAGATTAAAAGATGTTCGGGCTGCTCTAGATTGCCCCAAGAACTTTAGCCTTTCAGGATCTGACAAAGCCAAATGCGGATAGGACAGAGTTGTTTCTTAGTGCCATGCTCAATTTCTACATCCATAGGTAATTTTGCTGCTTAATTTATAGTAGTTCTGCACTTTCTTTAAGGAATTAAGTTGATGGAATGTGGTCTCATAGTTGTTTATTTTACGGGGTGAGTTTCCCTAAACTAAATGGACTAAAAGCCCATATTTTTACGGATTTTTAAGCAAGTCATTCTCCTCACGTACATCAACTAAAAAATCACTGTCAGACACAACTTGACTATTGCCATTAGTTTGAAGACAGAGAAAAAAATTAGTGGAAACTCACCCTAAATTGTCTGATATAGAACTTTAGAAGTCCTACTCGGTTGTGTTTAGATTAAAGCTTTGCAAGCAACATTATCGTGAATCGAATCGAAAATCGAAATGGTCATTTTTCAAATCGTGAATCGAATCGTGAATCGCTCCAATTCGGTCATGACTTCTATAATGCATAGAAACCTATGCTTATTGATTAGGGTAACAACAACATATACTGCAAATGAAAGATTTAGGCCTAAATCAATAAAAACCTTCTTCTAAATGATGATTTGATAATAACGTGGAGTATTAGGTAAGCTGCTTCTATTGCAACTACCAAGAGATGATGATTCATAAATTCTACTTATGGTTCTTTTTGTACAAAAGAGTTATACATACAAAACAAACCCTTAGAAGGTCTATAGGGTTGTTATATTCCCTTTATCTTCCTCATTTTCGATTCCCATGTAATAGAACTTGAAAGTAATGCAAGAGTGTTTGAAGCTATAGCGGTCTCTTAGGACTCATTTTCCTCTACTTTTCATTTACAATTTTCCATTCATACTTTTTTTGTATGTTTGTTTCCTTTGCTGACAGGAATATCATAGTGGTCTCACTCATCAGCGGGAGGTGTGAACAGTTGATTGCGTGGTAGCATAACAATTGATAAGAGCTTGATGCTATCAAAATATGGAATTGGATGAGAAACGGATTTTGATGGTTTAGGTCTAATTTCAGTTATTTTGAATGTAATCATTTGGTGCCCATTGTTGGTTTTGATCACGGTTCCCTATTGGTGGCTTAACTTGGCTTTGCCAGGGACTGCCTTTGGTTCCCTATTATTGGTCTAGATTGTTTTTTTGGTTCTGTTTATTTTTTATTTTTTGGTTCTGTTTTATTTTTTGAGAGGCTAGATTATGATCACAATACGTTAACTAACAACTTGAGATATCAATTGTTGTGCATCTCTATGTTAAGAGTCATCTTACTATTTTGGAGACATAAATGTGAATCTGGACCATTGATTCCTTTTTCATAGACCCTATCAACCCTCTATTTTCAGATCTATTGGGTGCCGAAAAGTGAAATGAGAGAAGGGTGGAAAATGATTGACGCTGACAACATACTAGATTTTGATTGTAAGGCAAAGTTGAGTTCCATTTTGGCAATGCATAAAGCATAACAAATTATTTTGCAATTAACCCTTTTCCCCCTCTCTGAGCTCACAGTAGAATTTTAAGATTTGGTTGCATAAAACATCAACTTCTTTATCTTCATTTGCTGGCAAAAATATACGGCAGAGGAATATGGTTATCAATGTGGTACTTTTGAAGAAAAAAAAAAGAGCACTTCAAAGTGCCATTCTGTAATGTTCAGGTTATGCATTTATGAGTCAATGTCTTTCATTTGTGAAAAGTTCACAGTACTGCATATTTCATTTCAAAAAAACCACCTTATTTTGACAAGCTCCACGTGCAAAGCATGTGCATCATTGCTATTATGAATAAGCGTATAGAAATAAATGTCTAAAAATTCGTTGATCACTTGTGTGCACACAACTATCTTTACTTTAGACTGAAAGGATTTGTGAGGTAAGGCTACTAATATGCATATTTTTCATAACAAATAAGTTGAAGATGCTATACTGTATATAGCTCCTATGGCCCAAAAAAGAATAGATCCAACAGTTTCTATCTCAGCAGGTAATATTTTCATAATTACTTACTCCAATCGAAGCTTAGTCAAGTCATTTAGGCGCAACCAGATTTAGGTGGGGCCATCGTATCTAAATCCTAGTAATACACTAGATTTTGTGACAGTTGATTATTGGAAGCAAGCAGAGAAGACAGTCACAGAGCAATACTTTTGAAACCATCCAATCTCTTACAACTCTTGAACTCAAAAGTCAGAGAACAAAACTTATGAAACCATCCAAACCATCCAATCTCTTACAACTCTTGAACTCAAAAGTCAGAGAACAAAACTTATGAAACCATCCAATCTCTTACATTTGAATAGGGCAACCAGGTTTAATTCCGCAAACTAAACTGTCATATAGATGAGAACAAAACTTATGAAACCATCCAATCTCTTACATTTGAATTGGGCAACCAGGTTTAATAGGCTTAATTCCGCAAACTAAACGACCATATAGATGCGCACATACATTACCTGATGGTATAACCCACATGACTCAATTGTCAAGTATGATGACGTAACCACATACGTCCTAGAATAGAAGCACACAGATTCAGACACATTTGTATCCTGAATGCAAGTAGGGCCTTATTATTTTATGGGATCCAAGTGCATCCAACAATATATGGGCACACAGACTTTTTGGAAGAGCAATGCATCAGAAGACTGGGAGACACATTTAGCACAACCAAAGCTAGCCCTATGCTCAATCAGTAGCGGACCCAAGATTTGCGCCTAGCACTTTAGCAGGACTTGCGAGGTCTAAGGAAGAGACGAGATTGGTGTATATATGTGTAGCCAAAGGAGATCCAAGACTGAAGTTGGGCACTACTAGCCGCTAGAAAACCCGAGCCCACAAGCCCTTGGCATCACAACACCATCGCAATTGCGCCTCGCGCCATAGGCGCTACTGCACAATCTTCTGGCTAAGTGATACCACCGGCAAGATGAATGAAACCCACAGGCAGCCCAAGGCCCCAAGCAATTGAGAAGCAAGTTCGTGCAATCCTTCGATAACAGATCTCCACTGGCAAGCACGCGCCGCCTATTTTTCATTACAACGTCGTAGGCTACGTGCGGTCTAAAAATGATTGATAACCTGAAACTAGTGTACCAAGTGGAAATATTTGGAGTTGTGAAGGGGGCGGGCACCCCCTTGTGTCAGGCATTGTGCCCAACCCGTTCGGGTCTGACTACATGAATCTATTTTACTGAGTCAATGACACATTACCATATTCAGCATAACAAAGAGTTAAAAATGAGAAGCATGCATGCATAATTTCAATAGAGTGTCGGCTACTCTGCAATAAACTAACTACAAATACCTGTCGGAATCAAGGCATGGTGGGACCATTGAGCTGAATTATTTCTCCTGTTCATTGAAAATATGCCCATGTCGATTTCTGCTCTCTCTCTCTCGGTGACCACTTCCATGTCCACTCTGGAGCTAATCTCCTCCGCCGCCAGAAAGTCGCCGGCGTCGGATCTTCCCAATTGGAGCCGGTAACCCAATGGGGTTTGATCTCTGGCTCGTGTCTTCCCCATTGGAGCAGAGCTAGGGTCAGGACACGGTTTAGGGTTTAGGGTTTTGGATTTTGAATTTTAATTATTATTTTATCTTTTTTTAATTATTATTTATATTTTTAATTATTACTCTATTTCTCTCTATTTTCATTATCTATCAATTCAAATCCAAAATTTCAAAACCAACGGGCAGAAGCCTCTTGCACGGAAATGGGAAAATTAACTTTTTCTTTAACCTCATGTTCATGGCAGAGGTTGTGTTTTTTTACTGAGGCTCCATAAAAGAGGTTTCCGTGCCGCTCCATCTCACTGTTCGTCTCTGTAATTGATGGTCTGGATATTAAATAAATTATTTGCGTGAATAACGAATAGTTTATTTAAAATCTAAACCACCCAAAATACTTTTGGACAGGAGAGATTGTTTAACACCGTAAAAACCTTTTTACGAAGGCTCGTAAGTTTATGGTTATGTATGGTTATGTAGTTTTTAAGATACCAAACATTTTTAGCACCATTTAAATGGAAAATGGAAACTCCGACCTACGTGTTTGGTACCCTAAAAAGATTTTTTTTTTCCTTTTGATTGGCAAATTTCTTTTTTTATTAATCTTTGGATGACAAAGTACAAAAATAACCGAGAAAACCGGCATCCCAACCCTACAAGAGTTCGTCATGCACTATGACTTTCTCTAATAGAGCTAATTATATATGACGTTGTAATTGTGGACATATTTGTGACATTATATTTCACAAAGAAAAAAGGGTTTTGTCCCAAGCCAAAAAAAGTGATCCAAAAGAACTTGACGCATAAAACAATACTGTATAAAATCAAGTCGATTAAAGTTCGGTAACTCAGTGAAAAAATCACATTTTTCCACAGTATAATTTTTCAACCAATAATAACTGTCCAAAAATGCCATTTGTTCATTGAGCTGCTGATATCCCATCGACTGGATTTTTTACAAATTTGTTCAATGCATGAAGCTCTACGCAGTGAACGGTTCAAGTCACATTTTTTTTTTTTTGACTCGGGACGATACTGATTGTTTGGGCACAGCCACCTGCTATTCCTAAGGTATGGCTTTTTCTTTCAGTACAAATTTTTCTCATGGTATCCTGAGGTATGGGCTTTTCGGCGACTTCCCACCATTTTCACAGCCTGCAAACTCACATTCAGGTTTACTCTCCCACTTCCACTATTTTCTTTCTTTCTCTAGTTGCCTTTCATCCACTGTGACTTATCATACAACCTTAGATCTAAGTATGAAACATCTCAATATAAAGTCCATAAGTGATTACAGTAACAATTATTCATTTGAAGTACAAAACAAATGGTTCGACAATGTTCATCGCCTCTGAAAGTTTAACTTCTCTATGAAGAATGCAAATAGAAAAGCAAACACGACGGGGTAGCTAATGAGCACAACACCCACAATGGGTAATTGATCATGGTGAAATCCAAAGTAATCTCCTACAAAAGCAGAGATGGTTTTAGTTTCACCAAACACCGTAATCTTCTCGTGTACATCTCCATACTGTGAAGTAAGCATCCCATTTACAGTCCAAGATGTAGGGACTAGATAATACATCCAGAGCCACCACTTGGGAATTTGCTGCAAGATGCAATATAATTAAATACAACTATAGGTCAATTGAAAAGAAAAAAAAATAACAGGAAGTTCAAAATCTCACAGGGTAATAATGTCTTTGAAAGTTTACAAGGTAACCATAGAGCATAATTGGGAGATTTAGCAGTCAGCTGAGTTGGCAGAAGTCCATGAGGAGATACATTTTATGATCATTCGATTGATTATCGTACTTCATTTTGAAAAATCATTTGATATATATATCAGCTTATGATGATGTCTCTATATATTGTTTCCGGTAAAGATAACCACATCACAAAAAGCGGATCAACTTGCAAAAATGGACCAACTGACCCAAATAAACTGGGATCACTGAGTTACATAGTTAATATTGTTTGTCAAAAAAATAGGAAAGCAATAGCAGGATGTGAAAGAGTTATACCGGTAAGAAAAGCCTACAGCAGAAAGCCTTGCGATCAGCGGATCAAAAAAGAAAAAGAAAGAAAGCCTTGCGATCCCAGACGTTTCCAGTCTTTCACTGACCAAATCTGATTATTTTGCTCATGCACCATCTGAGCTTTGAAGTGAAAATGGTTTTATCAAATCCCACCACAAGTGGGCGGTGGGATTGGGGCCCTAGGATTAGTTGAGGTGCGCGTAAACTGGCCCAGACACTTCAGTTATCAAAAAAACAAATGTGCCTACTGCTAGGAACTAAAAAACTAGAGGTTTTCAAGCGAACTTCTGGATTGTGATTAAAGGCGTCAAAAATAGGATTGACCAGAAGAAAAAAATAACCAAATGAGCGATCTGAGTCAGATTGTGTCAGCTGTGCTTAGAGGATATAACTTCCCTCATTCTAACATTGTGGTTTTCAATCGACTGATAATTGCTCAGTGGAGCCACCTGATCTAGGACAGCATTAGGAAAGATGCACTAATGCTGTTGTGGCAAATTTTGCTGATGAACAGCTTCTAATGTTGAGGTTGGAAGGAAGAGAGAACATCGTCTAGGCTTTGGAGATCGGCAAGTGTGATCTCGGATTGATTTTCATAAAATGCAGGTCGTAGGATATTCAATCCTGTGAGTAACTTATGATTTTGGTAGTTGAATCAAAGGCCAACAACTAGGATAAGGGATTAGGGTTTATTTGTGGGGAAAAATTCAAAATACCCCCCAACCTATACACCTAAATTCAATTAGACTCCCAACTTTTTAAAAACTTCAATTTTACTCCCAACGTTATATTCCGTTATCAAAATGCCCCTTCCGTCCAAATTACTAACGGATTCCGTTAAAGGCTCCGTTAAATAGTATTTTGATCGAATTTCGATGATCCGAGCCGCTCAATGTGTTTAAAACGTGATTTTAAGGGTACATGTAAGAAATCAACAAAAAAAATGACCGGGAAGGGCTTCATCTGAACAGTTTTTTATTGAACTATTCAATAAAAAATTGTTCAGATGAAGCCCTTCCCGGTCATTTTTTTTGTTGATTTCTTGAAAGTATCCTTAAAATCACGTTTTACACATATTGAGCGGCTCGGATCATCAAAATTCGATTGGAAAAAAGGAGATGTGGATCGATCCCGATTTTATTCAAGTACGGACGTCCGAATTTTGCTTCGGTTTGTACCTCCCCTTTTCCGATCGAATTTTCATGATCCGAGCCGCTCAATGTGATTAGAATGTGATTTTAAGGGTACTCGTGTGAAATCAGAAAAAAAAAATGATCGGAAGGGCTTCATCTGAACAGTTTTTTATTGAATGGTTCAATAAAAAACTATTCAGATGAAGCCCTTCCCGATCATTTTTTTTGCTGATTTCTTGCGAGTACCCTTAAAATCACGTTTTGAACACATTGAGCGGCTCGGATCATCGAAATTCGATCAAAATACTATTTAACGGAGCCTTTAACGGAATCCGTTAGTAATTTGGACGGAAGGGGGCATTTTGATAACGGAATATAACGTTGGGAGTAAAATTGAAGTTTTTAAAAGGTTGGGAGTCTAATTGAATTTGGGTGTATAGGTTGGGGGGTATTTGTGCGTGATTCTTTGAACATTTACCGTAGAGTACTCGGGTAGTTTTTGTGAAGAAGGGGAGGGATTGGGGCGCTTCACCCTTGCAATGGCTATAAATATTGCTAAAAATAGTCTCATCCACATAATCAATTCACTATCAGAAAGAAACTCAAAGATTAAATGCATGCTTATAGGCTTATAAAGGCTCCCCTAGTTTTACAAGGACATAAAGAGAGATTGCTTATAGGCTTATAAAGGCTCCCCTAGTTTTGCATGGACGACTTGTTTAACCTGTCAAAATGATTAGGAACTATTTATATATGCTACAAGAATTTGGTAACTCCAAACATCATAATCCATGTTGCCTGACCCAATTTATCATCCATTGGCCCTGACCACTAGCATGCCCGTAAAATTGTTGAAATTCCAAAATGTCCCTAACTGTTAAACGTAGTATAATGGCTTAGAGTATGTTCAACATATGCAAACTAAAACACTGGCCAGTACATAATCGAAACAAAAACTTCACTCCATGATGCTACAAACCTGTTCCAAGTAAATTTCAAGATTTTCCCCTTTTATTCTTTCCTATGCTCTCCATCACCAGCTAAATAATGCTACAGTTGAGATTTTTACCAGCCGATTCTGCCTAGTGAACATGATGGGCTTTTGCCTTAGTTCTGTTATCACTTATCACTATTAACTCACAATCTATAAATGTACACCAGATTAATAATACGAAGATGAGCTGAATCAGTGGCGGAGGTGGTGCACGCCCAGTTGGGGCCACTAAATTTCTTTTCCTTTTCATTTTGTATTTTTCCTTATAAATCATCTTTCATAAATTATTCTTTTTAACCACTGTAATACATTTTGTCTACTATTCATTATCAATTTTCTCTCAAATATCAGAACAATTCTAGTGGCAAAATGAGATGTCTAATGCAAAAAATAGCCACCACTTACTATTTGAAACTCTCTAATGCATGATGTTCAAAATTCAAAAGTGAATGTAAGCATTATGGAGTCGTTTAGTAATGACTGTAAACATTATAGTTAAGTATTTATTTACAATTTTGACGATAGTCCTGTTTCTTTCTCTCTGTCGATAGAACCTACAACGCAATTTGAATAGAGATTTAGGAATAAAATATGGAAAAAATGACATTCTTTCCAATTGGAATAGTAATAATAAATATTGAAATTTTAGTTATTGCGTATTAAATTGCTCTTAAGACTTGATTAGCTAAGACAATTCCACCAATTCGTTTACAAAAGTTTTTTATATATTATTCTAGCATTGCCTATTAGGAATCTTTTTGGTTGAAGTATGTTTAAAAAGTGCCCCCACTAAGGCAAGCTTATTTCTGGCTCTGCCACTGAGCTGAATATAAAATACAATTAGTGTATCAGACCAAGTAAAAGTTAGTAGCTTACTGGTTGAGGAATCAAAAAACCAGCGAACAGGTTGAAAATCATGTAGAAGAATGTCTGTACAATTGTTGCCACTGGAAGGCTTGGTGTAATAACAACAATCAGCATTCCAAGATAACTGAAGCACATCAATGTACAAAATATGGTGTAGAAGTACCATAAAATCTTATAAGCTGACCAATAATAACCAATCATCGGATAGGTGATGGTCGAGAAAACAATTGCTAGGGTCAAGTTATATGGAACCTCAACCGTGACCTACAAAATTAAGCAAGCATACATAAATATGTAGAAAGTGTTAGTAATAAGATGCTGATTAAGAAAATACAAGAAAACGTTTGGTATGGCATGACACTCATGTAACTAGACGTTAGGTTTCAAGTAATACCAAAAACCTTGACAACATTGCAATAGTTACCAAAGCTTTAGGTATTTAAGAGGTTACCTGAGCAAGAGCATAAGCCCATGAGCCATACATTCCTGCAAACCTTTCCCGATAGAGAACTGGTTGTTCCGTTGAGACGTATGGTAAAACTAACGAAGAATTATTTATGCCCAAGAATATTGCAGCAGAGTATATTGCTCCAAGTACATTGAAAAGACTTTGCTGGTTATTTCTGTCCAATAAGTGATATCTATGTTAAACATGAAGAAAGTCTATGGATAAACATGATAATTGAATCGTGGAACCTATTAATGGAGTCATTATAGGTCAAGAGAATTAAGAAACCAAACCTATGGTGATTCTTTGTATAGGAAATACTGCATTCACTACTTACCTTCTCATACATTGTCAACGTTGTTCAATTTAGTTTACTTACATTTTCCTCCCTTGATCCCAAAATAGAAGGCCAAAAAGCAAAGATGCGAGCAACAAATACATGGAGCGTATCAAGTTGTACGAAGGACTTCTCCAATAAGACAAATGTTGTTTCCAAAGGCAAGATTTGAACTGTCCCCAACCATTCTGTGAGAAGCGGGTTTCAAAATGCAAATATTTCATATTGGAAGGAGTTCTCAGAATATCCACAACTGCTTTATTGTTCCTACAATCAGAATCGCCAGAAATGACTCTTATAGAAGTGAAGACAAGAATCAAAACAATCAATGTAGTATCATGAATAATATACTTTCCTTTGTTTTTATAAGGGTGCCATGAATGAAGTGTCACACAAAATTAATGAGTTCTTCATCGGAATAAACTTCATGTAAATGTGAAACGTCATTAATGCCAATATCTGACGGAAAAGTGAGCATTGCACTAGTTGCACTGTGTGCCCAAATTTGGACTCTCTTTCTTATTTGACTTTCATGTGGCACTCCATCTTGCCTTATGTTTTCTAGTTGGCCCACTATGTTTAGTTTACATCTGTTCTAGAACATGATGTTCAATCTCCCGTTTCAATTAGCATTACCTCAAAGGCATTAAAGCTTACTACGTTAGAGTAACTTAATGACAATCAACCTCAGCCCAGTCTTTTCCAAAATGACCATGAGTGGTGCAACGGTCCAACAACCATTGTCCATTGGTATAAAAAGAAAGTACACAAATGAAAGGCACTGAAAATGAATAGGCAATGAACAAGAAAGGAAAGGACAATAATGGATTGTCGTATGACCGCAACTAAGTCATTAGAAATCATGACCTTCTACCATAGACTGGTAGTAATTTAAAATCCCCTGCTTCAAACCCAAAACCCCCTTACCATGAGTTCGTAGACCATAGGGTCTTAATTAAACAGTTTTCTAGGGTTTTGTTGGCTATGTGTATGTTCCATGACCATAAAACATGTAAATCCATCTAAATACATCTTTTTGCAACTGAAATTGCATCTAAGATCACCCTAGGAGCATAGAGAGATACATTTTGGGAGACATTCTCGGAAATGTGTCCCCAACTTCATAAAATGCATATTAAGAGAAACTTAGCATTCTAGTCAGGCCAAACAAGTCCATAATGACTATCTCAACTTGAAATGAACAAGTGATCAGCAATTGAACTCACTGATACAAGATAGAATTCTTGTAAACTTGGGCAAAATCGATTCCAAGGTTGGTTTCTACTGTTGTGGAAGTGACCTCTAACATCCATGTCGCAGGATTGCAATTACTTCTAATCTTTGGAACCCCGGAGATATCCTGTTAGAGAGAAATGGTCGATATTGGATGAATTATAGTTAGTTTTCTAATGTCATATGCACAACCTTTACAAGTAGTGAAGGAAAAATATCAAAAAATGCCTCTTCCCTTTCGTAGCAAACCAACCTCAAAATATTTGATGATATTGCTTGAATGGTGACCCAATGGTCCAGAGTAGATAATATGCCCACCAATTTTCAATAAAATTAACTGCAACATATTCCAAATTGGTATTAAATGTAACTTGTTCGTGTTGAAGCACACATGCATAATTTCAATAGCAAAAAGTATGTACCGATTTTAAATGTGTCTTAATCATTCATTACTTCAAAAGTGCCAAAATCAATAGATGGGGAAAAGTTAGAATCCATTGTTATTAACAAAGAAAGGAATAGTTTGACAGATTTGGGTATTAGCTTAGAGTATCCACAATGCTATAATCAAAAATTGATAATCAAAAGTTGCCACGTCAGCTTTTGATTATTCATTTAAGAGATTGCTAATGTTAACAATGTAGATGTCTACAATGACATAATCAAAATTGGATAACCAAAATTTGTTACATCATCTTTTCAAACTACCAAAAACTAAAAATTGTGAACAATAGAAAATAGTTTTTCTAAAAATAGTTTTGAAACTAATAAAGACTATTTACAAGAAATAGAAAATGGTTTTTGAAACTTTTTTTTTGAAAAAAAATCTATTTTAAAAACAGTTTTTTGAAAAAAAAAACATTTTTTTAGTAAAATATTGTTCGAAAAGAAAGAGAGAGAAGAAAACGGAAGAGAGATAAAACATTGTTGTATAATGATTGGTGAATTTGATTGAGAATATGTGGGGTTTCTTAAATTTGGTTATTGTCAAAAGGTTGCTAGTTTTAGTTATCCAAAGCCTAAAATTTGATTATTTCTAAGGAGGTTGTTAAATTTGATTATAGCATTATGAGCATATTTTACACCAACATTGTTAACTTTAAAAACTTTTTACTTTTGATTATAGCATTGTGAATACTCTTATAAGCTAATATTTGCTAATCAAACTACTTTATAGCATATAAGATGGCAATTGGCCTACTTGCTCATTCATTACTTTATAGCCCATTGGACTACTTGCTAATCATCTTAAAGGTCCGATTGGACTAGACTGTTGACAACAAAAAGATACCAACAAGAAACAAGAAACCAGCAACCAAAAAAGACTTTCAAATCTTCACAAAATCGATCTAAACAAAATGTCTTCGGTTGTGTTTGGTTGAGAGTTTAGTTTAGTTTAGTTTTGATAGTGGGTGGAGGGAGAAATAGAGTAATGATTGAAGATAGGGGTAATGATTGGAAAGAGATAGAGAGAGATGAGAAAGTAATAATTGAAAAAATAGGGTAATGATTGGAGAAAGAAATAGGGTAATGATTGAAAACAAAACTAAAACTAAAACTAAACGGGCAACCGAACAAAGCCATGTTTTGAGAAAAGTAATTATGCGCTTTCATCCAAGAGAACATGGATCTAAATTACATTCTGTTTTCGCCTTGATTCTAATGGAGGAAAAGTTGTGAGTTTTTTTGGTGTCACCACTCTTATCATTTAGCTAAAGTCATAATTTCATTATGTAATAAGTAGTTCCTGTGCTCTACAAGTTTGTTCAACTATTAACATTTTGTTAATCAGGCTCACCTACCAACCAACCTAGACCTAGTATTTATTGATTTTTCCCTTTCAATATTATTAGCCAGATAATTTCCTCATAAGTTAAAGCTATTAGGATAGGCCTATATATGGGTGCATATTGAGTTTGCCACACACAAACAAGATAAAAAACATGAACAGTTAATCCTAACACATGGACTTGCATTGTTGTATATTAAGAACCTTAGTACCTTTATCAAGAGAGTAATACGGTGCTGACAAGTTTGTGATAAAAGCTCAAGCTGTTAAAGAATAGGCCCACAAGTATACTAACAGTATCTTTGACAGAAGCTCCAAACTTAGCTTCAAAACTTGCACTTCGCTACCTTTCTAAATAATTTGAAGGGTGACTTCAGATTTGTGACATACACTCTATTAGAATCTACAATTTTTCAATTTTATTGATACTATCTTTTTGTACAACTATTAACTTTTAAACACAATTCAAATTTGCTTTTATGCATACCCATTATAGTAACCATTTGTCTTATTAATAATTTGATACCTGGAATTCAAATTTGAAGAGAAGATAGAGGTTTAAAAGGTGGGTAATATTTGAAGGTTCTCCTAAAGCATCTAAAACTTGACAAACCCCTCAAATTTTTTAGCGTTTGTTACCTCTGCTGGATATGCTCTAAGTCTCATAAAGCAAATCACGAAGAAAGTAGATTGTTGAGTTTGTTGCCCTATTTTCCATACATGTTCATTTTGCAATTTTTTTGTCAATTCATGACAATTTAGAAAGTTTTCTGAGCCATTCTTAATCTATAGGGCTAAATTATTCTATGAGTTGCAACTGATGATGAAACGACTTTAAGGTCCAAATTCTCAATTCCATTCAACATCCAAGTTGACTCATGTCCCAAAAATAGTCGGTTAAATTGGTTTCCTACCTCATCAAATGCTTCGAATTGGTCAATATTTGGTTGATGAATGGTGCAAACAATTGTTCTTCCCGTATCAGCAACATTCTTCACGACCCGCAAAACAACTGCAGCTGATCTTGCATCCAATCCAGTTGTAGGTTCATCCATGAAAATAATGGAGGGGTTAGCTACAAGTTCCACTGCTATTGTGAGCCGCTTTCGTTGTTCAGTTGATAAACCACTGATACCTGGCATGCCAACTAAGCAATCTCTTATTTCATCAAGCTCAATGATCTCTAGGACCTCTCTCACAAATTCCTGTGAAGACAAATGCAAAAGCTATAAAAGTGAACTAAGCTTTAAAACTAAGCTTTAAAACTTTTAGAAAAGTCAAAGAAATCAACTCTTGTGTACATATATATACATGAGAGAAGTAGGTCATACAAATTTAGTTTTAGCATCAATTTCATGATGCAGACGCAGCCAAGCAGAAAAAATGACGGATTCTTCCACTGTAACTTGTGGCGAATGAATGTCACTTTGCTCACAGTAACCCGAAATTCTTGCAAAAGTATCTTGAACCTTGGGATATCCTCCAATTCTAATATCTCCATCAATAGTGCCACTCGTTTTCCTTCCAGCAAGAACATCCAAAAGAGTTGTTTTACCAGCTCCACTCACACCCATTAATGCAGTAAGAACACCGGGCCTTAACACACCAGTAATATCACAAAGAAGTTGGAGTTTTGTATGAGTAAATCGCCTTTCTTTCATTGCCTGAGATCAATGAAAATGGAAAACCAACCGAGGTAAGATCATCTGACTACTATATCTAACACCCAACTAAGATTTGTAAGAAATTTGGCGAGTGCATACCAAAGGAGTTTCAACGTAGTATTGCACATCTTTAAATGCTAAAGTTAGGGGCTCAAAAGGTAAAACCAGCCATTCTGTACAATTAAATTAGTCACCCTTGTTAATTGCAGTAGAAATAAAATTGTACCATTATTAAAGGAAGATATTATTTGAAGCAATGTTCCAAAAGTAATTAGAAGAGGAAGATGAATAATGCAAAAACATGACCTTTATGAGGTTTTGATGCATTTTTCAAGCAACTCTTTGACCTTGCTTCTTTATCGGCAACATTGAAGGAATCTTTACTTCCTTTAAGCTTGGAGAGCTTCTCATTTGAAATAATAGCTCGAGACACAGGAGCTGATTTTCATGAGGAAATAGAACAAGCACATATCATTATGTGGTATTAAAACCGACTTCATGTAATCCAAAGATGAACTTACGGTTTAAGAAGGTTAAGGCGAAGGTAAAGCCAATATTGAAGAGTATTGCAAACCCAAGTAAAGCACCAAGTGATAGCCAGAAGAAATATGCACCAAATTGAAGTCCACGATTTTCAATTGTTTCTTTCCCTATTGTTGTATTCCCTGCCAGCGTCTGAAAAGGAAAAAAAAAACAGAAACGCACAGAATGAATATGCTGATATAGTCAAGAAACGCTAGTGTTCATCCCAGTTGTTGCCTATCAAATTAACTGACACATCTTGTTGCCATTACTATCATTGAAGTTGCTAATTCTGGTAACTGAATATCGTCTAGTATTATCTAATTGGCCATCTATGTACGAACAATGAATGAACCCCTTTATTAGCAGGAAAGTCACTTAACATTAATGCATCAAAGAAAAAGTAACTTGCAAATTTTGTTGATTGGAAGATGCAGAAAATCTTGCATCTAGGTAGATACTAACCTTTGCCCACCTTGGTGAAAGAAATTCATTTACAACAAGGCCTATCTCGCCATAAGTCAACGGGGAAACCCAAAATCCCCACTTCAACCAAGTTGGCATAGAGGCTGCAAGCAACAAGAGGGTTTAATTTTTCCTAAATAATTTTTTAAAAAACTCAAATTTGAAAGAGGTAATGAACCTTACGTATTGGGATAAGGAAGCCACTGAATAAAATGAAAAATAATATCAACAAACTACCAGCTGTTATAGAAGCAACCATCGTACGGCATATAGAGGCCACGAAACAAAACATGGATGTTGCAGCAAAGTGCACAGCAAAAAGTAGAATCAACTGTCGGAAGAACCTAAGATACAGAGAAATGGTAGAAAATCAATCACTATAAATTTAACATCTTACAAGGAGTCTCCCTGTGTGTATTGAAAGTACCAATGAACCTTGGTATCTACATGAGTAATCAATGAAAACTAACTTATATATTATTGAGTAGTTGGCTCATTTATTCAAAGAAATTACCGGGGTAACTTCCTCAAAATAGATGTCATACTTAAAAGAATGAACAATATGTGTCTAGTACTAACCTCTCTGGCTCGGGACTGTATCCTATCACATAATACGTAAGGGAAGTCCAAATTAGAGCTTCCAACAGTGAAAGAGGAATCTTGAGAATGGTGGACGGGATTGCGTACGACCAGGCTGGATATAAGTACATGTCTCTTTGTTTATAGAAGACAGCAAGTCTTGCAACAGTCATGGACAACTCGTGCAACCCATTTAAAAAAAGAAGGAAGAGAGCAAAGAACAAAGCACCAAGATAATAGTTTGCATGAATTACATCAACACCCATGCGATTTCTCAAGAATACAGTCATTGTGATAGATGCTGCGATAACAAGCTGCAAAGATGAAGAATTGGAGCTTCTATATGTTATATTGGACCTTAAACAAAAAGATTTAGAATTTAGCACACAAATGAATGAAAGGTTAAAAGTTGTATATGCAAGAAACTAAAAGGGGAGGGAAAAAGAGATTGCCGATCATGACCTTAAATAATTTGAATACATAAACAAATGAATTCCTCCTCATGAGAAGATATTCCCTTGACATGCAAGCTCTAAAGAGTGCCCATTTACAAAGTGAATACTTGCTGAATGAAATTGCATTCTCATGGCTCTGAGACTTCGTAAATGGCTTTGATAGCTCTGCATCTAACTTCTCCCCATAAGTAGATTCCTTAAATTTCTTGCAAAACAAATCAACAGAAATGTAACTCCAAGATTGTTCAACTTGGTGCCAGTATTGTGCTTGATCTTTTCTAGATATTACCTGCATTGGTCAAGATGTAACACTGTTGAAGAAAATAAGAGATCAAGCAAGAATTGCATATGAACCACAATAAAATTACCTCTTGGAGGAAGTCAGCAACCCCTTTCCTTTCAGGACATCTAAACCCACAATCCTCAAAAAACTTTAGAACATGACTACGGAGTCCATGGTACACAACCTTCCCTTCAGACATCAAGATGATATCGTCAAAGAGATCAAAGGTTTCTGGTGTTGGTTGAAGAAGTGCCACAAGTATAGTAACATTTGATATATGTGCTAGCTGTTGAAGACAAGCAACAATTTGAGATGTGGTGGAACTGTCTAAACCATTTGATATTTCATCCATAAATAGAGCTTTTGTAGGACCTATAATCATCTCGCCTGCAAAATACGGACCAAACTATTTCCTTATTTAGATATTACATGGTTGACTTGAAAGGTGGCAATATATTTTTCAAAGGACTTGTACCATGGCAAACATGATGTAGTCATGAGTTTGGTTGCATCAAACTCTAGCATGCAAACTCCTCGTATTCCATATACAACAAAAATAAAATAAAATAAAGAAGACTACCTGTAGTCAATCTTTTCTTTTGACCACCTGAGATACCTCTTATCATGGCATCTCCAATTAGTGTATCGGCACAGATATCAAGTCCTAAAATCTGAGTAACCATGAAAATGGTCGAAGAAAATCAATGGGTAAAGCATTTTCCTAGCAATGACATAGAAGAAGATCAAGGCCAACTCAGTTGAAAAAGTTACTTTCAAAATGTAGTCTGTCTGGAGGGTAGTCTTTTGTCCTTCCACAGAAATTGCCTGGTAAAAGAAACCATAAATAGTATACCACTGAAGTAAGGGCTATAAGAAATGCAATTAACGACCTGAATATTTTATGTTAAGTTAGCTTGCATTTTTAGATGATTTCCTAATCCATGTAATAAAATTATAGACTCGCATCAACTAGTTCATATCAATTAGGGATAATACAAGGCAGAAATATCATTTCAGCACACTCACATCAACTAGTTTCTATCAATTAGGGACAATACAAGGCATAAATATCATTTCAGCAAACTAATGAAATATAACCAACTACTATTATGTATCTAAGTTTAGGTCCTTATTCAGCTGTACGAAGCTTCCAATCATTAGCTGTAACCCCACTTAAGTTCTGCCCTTAACTCTTTGATGTAGATCATTACCTAAACACAATTCTTTTGCACTCAAGTTCCTAATGGTTGATAGAAATTCGTTCTTGATACTCCATCAGTGAACTAAGATAATGTAATCAGCCACTAGGAACTTGAGTGCAAGTTGTTTCAAGCCTTTTGTGAAAACTATCGGAGAGAGAGAGAGAGAGAGAGAGAGAGAGAGAGAGAGAGAGAGAGAGAGGGAGAGAGAGAGAATTTGACTCTGATCATAACCACATAGAGAAAATATCATTCACAAGTATCTTCGTAGAAGGACAACAATGTAGACTATGGACATTCAATGCTCATGAAACATATTGTCAACGCTAGAACATGAGGGCAAAGGAAGACCAAAGAAACTAATAGCACCTTCATGTAAGTATCGATATCTTGGTTTGGAACAACTCCTGCCTGTTTCTCCCTTTTGCTGACTTCAACCATAATTTCTGGGCAGACAGATATAATTTACTTTAATTGTCAAGTAAATTACGAAACAATCAACAAATAAACTATCCTTTGTTTGCTCGAGTCCAGACCTGCTCGGCTTCCAACCCCCTGACAGCAAGCTGAAAAATCAAGTGTTTCCCTTACAGTCATTTCAGGCATGTGTAGGTCATTTTGACTTATGTAAGAAGAAGTTTTCTGGGGAATGAACTCTTCCAATTTGTATCCATTGTATAAAACTTCCCCTGCAACCTGCTCGGAAAAGTAGAAACAAATAGAAAATTCATTCAAATGAGGGAAGATGAAGGGAGGAAGCTTTTGAAAAATATCAAATTAGAGCTCAATCTACCAAGTAGTGTGTAAAATGCTTAGCAACACACACCATGTGAGCACAATAATCAATACAACGACATAAGTTTTTAGGAGGGCATATCCCCAACGCAAGGTAAGACAAAATGAGGGACATATGCAAGAGACCAGCATAATCCAAGTTTCTTGTAGGAGAACGTCAAAACTTGTAAACTTGAATGAAGATATACAATGTGTGTTTCTTTGTACATAAGAGTTCAGAAAGTGATATAGTTCAGAAAGTGATATATATATATATATATATATATATATACAAGACAATTTTTTAAGATCATACGGCAATGCTTGCAATATTAGGACATAAGAATCACCACTGCTGCTCCTTAAAAGAAGATATAGCAAATTAGAAACCCAAAAACACAATTTGTAACAGGTGCCATTATGAGCTTTACCTATGCTGTAAACTTACCAAATATGCACAAAATAACCTTGTGGGTTATATTTGGTAATTCTTAAATTAATAGAGGATCTTCCATATCACTAACCATACCAATTATTAGAAATAAGAAAAATAAGCAACCTTGAGAGACTTGTCCAGATTTCCTGAAAGTGCTTTTAATAAAGTAGTCTTTCCACATCCTGGAGGACCAAGGAGCAAAGTCATCCTGCAGTAACGATAGCCCTACGTACTTGAGTACATGGATAAAGCTGGAAAATTCCAAGGAAAAAACGACGGAAAGCATTGTTCTTATGCCTATGAAACCTTAGACATGTCTTTCCACAGAAAGAATATCTACGAAAACGCACATTAAATGTTGGGAATTATTAACCACAAATCACGTCCAAGCCAACAGAAGCACCCACAAAATAAAAGCGTACACAAGAAAGAGAAACACCAAGTTTACGTTGTTATTCCCAAATTGCCTACTCCTTGGGGGAAAGAGAGAGATTTCACTATGATAAAAATAAATATTCTAACATGAGATGGACAAAGTACGTAAACCCACATACCCCAATCTGAACTCCCTCCGCCACAGGTAGTTGAACCCTTGCTCACCCCCGGTGCTCACCCACATACCTGTCGTTGTATTTATCGCGTCCACCTCCTTGTGGCCGAAGAAACTCATGCCCCAAGGATCCTTTCACAGTAAGTCTAAGTTGCCTAAAATGACTCCCAACTTGCCAAACTCTTTCGACAATATATTCCTTTTCCAAGCAGTTTCCTTAACCAATTAACCTTCTAAATAGTCTTCCTAATCAAGAGTTCTAAGGCATGAATTATTCCTTAATGAATTGGGTCTTCTTTACCAAATCAAATTGCAATATGTCACCCATCACACAGGTGGACCTAACAATTTCCCCTCCCACCCATGGGAGGTAATTGTATATACACCCCGTAACCAGGGTGCCCGTCACTCATGCGCTAAGTGCCTGTCGTGACTCCATCTCTCAATGGGATAGCTTATCTTGAGAGATCCACACCTACTCAATGAGTGAGGTGTGACAGCCGCTACAAACAAAACCCACATAGAAAGAGACCCACCTCCTTTTGCTGTACACCTTCTCCTTCATTTCAATATCTACGCTAGAGCTTCCTGTTGTGAAGGCCAACAACCTGTGATCCTCTTCGCGGCAACAATAATGGATGTGGCATCCTGTGCTACCCATGCGCCAATGGTGCATCCTACAACTTTTGCTCATACAGTTCACCATCAACCTTGTACTTTTCACCCAATAATAGTCTTCCTCCTTGATTAAAACAGCGTTATCCTGGATCACCTAGATCACGTGCGGCGACATGTTGCCATTGGAATCTGCTCAATCCGCATAAACTGACCAGAACTTAAAAAACATTCTGACCCTAGTGAATCCACATTACCACCTCAGATAGCAACATGAGGCCAGCACCCGAAGCTAAACAAAAGTGCATACCCCTGCTTTAACTCCGTGTAATACTTGTGCCTCGAAATTTTCTATTAGAAATACCCAATGTAAAAGAAAAAATATACAGCCATCAAGTTGCCTGCCATCCGACTGTAACTGCCTTCAACCTACCTGTTTTGGTTCTTTTTCTTTTGCGTTGTTCTTTCTGTGCTTTGATAGCAATACCCACCACACCAACGATGGAAAACCTAAGGCTCTGATATCACTTGTCGGGTATTAGATCCACAAATCCTATCAAACCCAGCAGAAGCACCCAAAAAATAAACCCGCACACAAGAAAAAGGAAAAAACAAGTTTACGTGGTTCAGCCCCAATTGCTTAGCCCATGGGAGTTTAGGATTCCACCGTGAGAAAAAAATAGATTACAATGTGAGATGGACAAAACACGTAAACCCACGCCCCTAACCAGGCTCCCTCAGCTCAAGGTCACCTCCCCGTGCTCACCAATATTTTTTGCTCTCACCTCCTTAATTACATCTTTATTTTTTGGGCAAAGTACGGATTACCTCCTCGTGGTTTGTGGCTTTTGCACATCACCTCCCTAACATTTAAAAATAATCAATTCACCTCTTTGTGGTTTTGGGCTAAAGTGCCAGGCTAACACCGTTAACAGAAATTGCTAAAATGACTGTAATACCCTCAGTGTTTTATAGGGAGAAGAATAGGTAATAGGAGGGGATCAAAACAACTTCAATGGCGAAAACCGAAAACCCAGATGAGGCGCAAAATCGATTTCTTGTTTCTCTCTTATCTGAAGCCCAATATCAGAGTCCATTTTCCTGAAAGTGGGCTTCGTTCATTCAACTAGAGAAACATGATGTTCAAAAAATCCGAACCTCATGCAGAAATCAGAGGGAGCACCGCATGCCGTGGCAGGGGACAGGGTTGATTCAAAGCAAATTTAGCAATCAGAGGCTTCACTAAAACTCCATTTTTCTAATCGATTGTCCATTGTCGATTTTCTGTTAGACCAAATCCTACATTGCATGATTAATTCTCTGCACTTAACACGAACTCGATCCCACTCCGGCTCACAATCGCACGATGACTTCCTCAACCAAATCTCTCATCGGAAAAATAGCTACAAGGCCAGAGTAAAAATCAGTCCAAGATCTGATTTTTTTAGGTCAAAAATCTTGTAGATTTTGTACTAGAGTTTTGTAACGTCCTACTCTTAAAATCCATTGTCGATTTCGTCGGAGTCGATCAACCGCCAAGGTCGTCCGTGGCGCCTCGATTTTCGCGAAGGGTAGCTTGCCGGTGGCGGTGGTGGTCGCCGGTGGTACTGCCTCCTCCTCCCCCTACCCTCTCTCTCTCTCTATCTCTCTCTCTCCGTCTCCGTTCTGATCTGGTTCAGCGATTTTTTTAATTATTTCGGGCTGTAGCTGACGTGGGGTCACCGGATGGAGACGGGTATTGGTTCACCGGAGATGAGGGTCGCCGGCGTGGGGAGGGGGGCAGTCAACTGGTCGTGGGTGATAAGGGTGGGGAGAGAGAGGAGTTTGGGGAAGAAGAAGATCCCTAAGGGTGTTATTGTCCTTTTATCACACTAATTATGGAAGAAATTTCAATTTTCAGTCTACTAAATGTAGGGGCGCGTGAGGTATACATACCGTTAGTTTGGACGGAATATCTAACTAACTGTTGCATTTTACTCCAAAACTATAAGGAAGTGAAGTGATCATTAATGAAACACAGAGAGATTTTCTGCAAAACGGCCAAATCACAAGGAGGTAATCTATATTTTGCCCTTATTTTTTTTCCCTCACCAAGCTCGCATCTCTCTCACATACCACTCATTGGTATATTTACAGTGTCCACGGCCTTGTGCCCGGAGAAACCCAAGCCCTAGGATTTCCTTTCCCATTTAGTCTTGGTTGCCTACAAGGACTCTCAAGTCTCAACTTGCCAAAACTCTTTTGGCAATATTCCTTCTAATTAGCATTCCTAATCAAGACTCTTAAGGAACAATAATTACATAATTAATTTGGTTTCCTTTACGAAAGCAATTATATTACATAATTAAGTACATAACCCATCACACGGGGGAGTCAGTGGACCCAACACTGAAGACAAGGAGTCAAGGAGGATGGAACTCGTGTTAAGCACATGTTCGCTAAGCTGAATCCACAATTAATACATTTGTTTACCCACGGTATACTAATTTGATTTTAATAAATAATTCAACCGCACAATTTCTTGGTGGTTGTTATTCATCCAAACCCTAAAATTTATTAAGGCAATAGTCGGTCCAAACTCCGAATTGAAATTATGCACCAATATGCAGTTTCGGGATATAAAGGAATGGATAGAACAGTAAAGTGGAACTTCCAAATTGAAACTGCAAAACCACTATAGCATCATTCAAGTGTGTGTAGATTGAGTTGTTTTACCCAACAAAATCACAAGTCATTCAAACCCGATAAAAACTCTAAATTTCTTGAGCAACATGTTATGAATATGTATAGAAGAAATTAAATAAGCATCCTATATGAAAAATTATTTAGGTGATCATCCATGTGAGTTTGAATATTTAAGTCTTCGTCCTCAAAATGCATTCTTGCCAATTATACCCCTTGTAATGTATTAATTAATATATATGTAGAATATTTTTATTTTATTACTTAGTTATAGGCCTACAGTCCCAATCCTCCCAATCTCCCCAAATTATCAGCTTTAAGCAATCCAATTGAAACAAATTATCGTGTATGTCTCCTTATTTGAAAATGACTGTATATGAGTCTCATTCTCTTAAGAACCACCTTAACTTAATAAAATAAGAACCTCCGTTTCCCGATAGAATTTCAATAATCCAAGCCGCTCAATGTGTTCAGAACGTGATTTTAAGGGTACCCGCGAGAAATTGGCAAAAAAAAATGACCGAAAAGGCTTCATCCGAGCAGTTTTTGTTTGTTTTTTATCGAACGGTTCAAATAAAAACTATTCAAATGAAGCCCTTCTCGGTCATTTTTTTTTGCTGATTCTTTGAGGGTACTCTTAAAATCACATTCTGAACACATTGAGCGGTTCGGATCATCGAAATTCAAACGGGAAATGGGAGAAATTGAGATGTCATTATTTTAACTAAAATAATGACCTCATCATTTGAAAATGACTGTCTATATATATATATATATAGAGAGAGAGAGAGAGAGAGAGAGAGAGAGAGAGTCAGTTTCCCGTAAGGATCACCTCATTTGAATAAAATGTGGATCTGTCTATATATATATATATAGAGAGAGAGAGAGAGTCAGTTTCCCGTAAGAATCACCTCATTTTAATAAAATGCGGATCTCCCTTTTTCGATCAAATTTCGATGATCCGAGCCGCTCAATGTGTTCAAAACGTGATTTTAAAGGTACTCAATAAAAATCAGCAAAAAAAAGACCAGGAAGGGCTTCATCCGAGTAGCTTTTATTTGTTTTTTATTGAACAGTTAAAATAAAAACTGCTCAAATCAAGCCATTTCAGGTGTTTTTTTTTTGCTGATTTCTCGCGGGTACCCTTAAAATCACGTTCTAATCACATTGAGCGGCTCGGATCATCGAAATTCGATCAGAAAATGAGAGAAATGGGGAAGTCCGCATTTTAATTAAAATAAGATGGTTCTTATGAGAAAAAGACTAATATATACAAACACCCACCCACCCGCCCATTGACTTCGGAGGGATATTAGTTATCCTACGGAAAGTCAAGTCAAGTAAAGTAAAATAAACTGAGATTATGCTTCAAATTAATCACACCTGCCAGGCTTAAGGATACCGCTGAGATCATTAATGATGGTTATCTTGGCCTCCTGCAACCTCAAACCAGCTAGCTTGGCACAATCCTGTTGAAAACAAAAACAATGAGTTAGTCAAGTTACGCATGTACATAGGCTACAGCGGATAAATAGTGGTCAAACGAGACATGGAAACCTTTTCTGTATTTGGTAAGTTATGCAAACATAAACCTTTATGTTCTTCTTTGTTTGGTGGAGACCTAAACGACACCAAATTTCTTTTTTTTTTGGAACAAGTCTAATTGACAAAGGGACAGACAAAGCCCAAAAACTCAAGGAGAGAAGGCCTTGAGAAAACTCTAAACATATACAACCAAGACAAGCTCAACAAAACAAAGGCTCAAGCTGTAAAACACCCCAAATTTGGCTTAACGACTAGCCTCTCAAGTCTTAAATGGAAACATAATTGTGAGGGCAGATTCAGAAGCACACAAATTCATTTCACACTTGCATATCAATGAGATGCTAACCCACCCAAATCCATGCCTAAAAAGGACTATGATTAGCTTTAAATTTACTTAAACAAATCAAACACTTACAAAAACAATGCTTTTGAGTGAATTCCATAGAGTTGGGAGCGGCTTGCCGTGAACTACCTCACATTCTGCTTCCACGCGTAGACTGTCATATCTCACTTCCACTTTCGGCAATTCTACACCAACCCTATCAGAATAAATTAAAGTCCCAATAACCCATCATTAGACCCTTGAACAGCAATCATTAACAAGTTTGTCTACATAGACAATTAGAGATGAAAAAGAAGAACCAAGAGCACAGATGAGGAATAAACAACTGCAATGAAGAATCTGTAATGGTATGGTATAGTAACAAGTTGAAACTCAAGACTATAAACCTCATTGCTTGACTAAGAGAACTTGGAACATCCAATCCATTTAATTCAATGAACTGCATCAAGAGGCGAAAATATATATAGTGACTACCAGTTATCTAGATGCCTGTGCAATCAAAGATCCTTTATATGTATGCATAGCTCTTAATGTGCACCAGTGTATTGGTATATAACTGGAAAAGAAGGCGCTCATCTATTCTTTTGGTACACTATATTACCAGAAAAAAAGACTTACTCATCTAATCTTTTGGTCATTTCTTGTAACAATCGAAGGTTGTCATTCTCAACGTGTTTGATGAGTTTTTCAACAAACATATGTCGTTCTAGAGCACCAAGCTTAGTAACATCAACAACCCTTTTTCCTTGAACATCAATTTCGCTCCCAACATTTTCATCAAACAAAGATGGTCTCAACCTCTCAATTGTAGGCAAATTGTCAATCTCAGCACGTTGTAAGGAAAGTTCATTATCATCATCCTTCACAGAAGTCAAAACTGAACCACCTTTGAAACTAGAGCTATGGTGCCGGAATGATGATCTCAAACTTCTTCCCATCCCTGCTAGCTCAATTCTCAATGACTCTATCTCATTATTACCATCCAGTTGAGCCATACTGCACAAAGAGAGAGTGACTCAAGTGGGCTGGTAGGACAAGTCTAAAAGGTAGACAAACATAGTCAATTTATAGAGATACATAATCTTTGATTGTATTAAGTTACAAGTAGTCCCAAAAGCTTATACTATTAGGAAATGGACCCAATAATGTACTTCAAGCTATTCAACATCCTCCCTCATGTGCAACCCTGGCACGTGGAGGTAAAAAATTTCATAGACAAAGCAAAACATAATACGAAGGGGGGAAGCAAAATGCAAATGGGGAACAAATACAAATTGAGAGACTTGTACCTAAGACATCTCCCAACTTGAGCTCTAATACCATGTTACCAGTGTCGGCCCCGACATTTAGATTGCCCAAGCCCGACCTTGAACTTGGTTGCCCACTTAGTATTAAGTTAAAAAAAAGAACAGAAAAAGACATAGAAGGAAAAAAAAAAACAATAACAAAAATAAGGTTATATTGTGCCTTTAGCTTGAATTATATCAAAAATTTATAATCAAAATGAAACCCGGTTATAGTGTTTTAAGATTACCAAAATTTGGAGAGGATTATCATTCACATCATCCTCTCCAAATTCTTCATTACTTGCTTCTTCTACTTGACTTGAAAGATCATGATCGGGGATCTCATTGTATCTTGTAGTTTAGGCATAAAATCATATCATGATATGATTTTATGCCTAAACTACAAGATACAGTAAAGCTATACGTACCGACGCTAAGCACCCTACACACACCGGATGCCGTTGATTCCTGCGTGGGCCCCGTCGTTTTTTTTTTTTATATAATTTTTGGACAGCTCATGAGATCGGTCATCGTTCGGTGGCTGGAAACAGCCCGGTGCGGCCGTTGGTACGATTTCCCTACAGGAGGCGTCGGTACCGGCCTATAGCACTACTCATACAAGATACGATGAGATCACGATGCATAATACTTTCACATATTATCATGATATGATTTTATGCCTAAAATACAAGATATGATGAGATCACAATGCATAATACTTTCACACCTATATTAGTATACCTCACTAATCAAAAATTGAACACAAGTAATCCTACTAAAAACTCACAAAATTAATAATGTAGTCTGTACAGTGACAGTTCAAATTTCATACTTATTAATTCATTAGTTCAGCTGTGTAACCAAATAAAATATTTTGTTGCAATAATAAAATAGTCAAAGGAACTAACCAATCCGTATTAATTTATTCTGTTGTTGCTCCACTAAAGACACGCACCAACCGAAATAAAGATTACAGAAAAGCTTCACTAACAGTAAAACTAGCACCGAATAAAGCTTCACTTACTTACCGTCAATAACGAGGCGAGAAAGAGGAGAACTGGAGAAACAAAATTTGAGTTCAATTTTTCAACTTTGGCTGTGTGATGGCATGAAAGCTGATGGGTATTATTTTCTCCTTCAAATTAAGTTAAGGTTTACACTACACAGTCCAAACCAGGTATCGAAAATTTGGGGGCAGGTAAAATCACAATCCCGTCCTCTCGTTTATTTTTTTCCTACTATATGCCCTTCTAATTTTCTTTTTATCTTCTATTTATAGAACACCTTCTGTTTTTGCTTTTCTAATTTTCTTAAGTATCATAATTTTTTAAAGCGGGTGGAAACTACATATTTTCAATTCTTTTTGATTTTATAATTTTTTTTGGATTATGCCCCTAAATTTTTTTCCCGTTGGATTTCTAATTTTTTTTTATATTTACAAGATTTTTTTTTGTAGAAATTAAATAGGCATCCTACATATTAGACTTATTTAGGTGTCCATCCTAGAGGGTTTAAATATTTATGTTCTCATCCTCAAAATATATTAAGTGTGTATATATATATATGTGTGTGTGTGTAGAATATTATCACTTCCCATATTTATAGCGAGTTTATTGTTGTTGGTTCCTTGATTATAGGGATTTCATTTGCCATTAAAAATTATGCTATGTTATCAGAGTCATCCTCATCTTCAGATTTTTTTTTTCTTTTGATAAGTTTACTTCGTGTAGGTAACTTTTCGGCGTCTTCAGCTTCAAAATATTCAACACCGGCCGTGTAGGTAACTTTTCCGCGTCTTCAGCTTCAAAATATTCTTTTTTTTGATCCGAAGCTTCAAAATATTCAACAACGGCGTAAAATCTTCTCCTATATTCCTCTGACATAGGCATTCATCACTTCCATGGTGACTTTTAATTTTTTGGGTGCTGCGGATAAGGTAATCTTCCGCTTCCGAAGATCCCGGAAGATCCCGTTAGTACTGATGCTGGAGTTGGCAAATGCGAGACGGATCCAGTGCCGCATGGAGCTCTCCGTCGGCGGAATCATTCACAGGCATGGAGCTCCGGCCGCCGGTAGTGGTCGTGCTCCTCACCGCCCACGCGTGGTCGCCGTTGCCCGCAGCCTACCATAATAAGTCTTTCATTTCTTGGATTTATTAGATGCATAACTCGCCACACTCGTCTTTGGGTTTGGTTCCAATACGTGCCTGATGTGAGTCTTTGTTTCCTAATTGACATGAATTAAGCTCCATTACTTTTTGTCGAGATGATTTTCGTGAATGTGTTTTGATTTTTTTAAATTTTGTCATAATTGTTGTTATTGTAGTTTTGTTAGGACAATTTTACGATACGTGTTCATGACTTTTTATGGAGTGATGCTATGAGTACCGACTGGGCGGGGAGGGGAATCGTACTGACCGGCCTTGCTGGGTCATCCCTAGCCACCGGACGGCCAATCCGAGCCATCCAAAAATTCTATAAAAAAAAAAAATTGATGGGGCCTACGCGAGAATCAACGGCATCCGATGTGTGTAGGGTGCTTGATCTAAACACCATTTTTTTCATGTATCGATCAAGCACCCTACACACATAAAAAACACGAAAAATGGTGTTTAGATCAAGCACCCTACACACATCGAATGTTGATTCTCATGAAGGCCCCATCGGTTTTTCTTTATAGAATTTTTGGACAGTTAGGATCGGCCGTCCGGTGGCCGGAGACAGCTCGGCGCGGCCAGTCGGTACGATTTCCCTCCCCCCGATCGATACCTATATCATTTTTGTTTTTGATGTCCTATGGCAATTTGACAAAGTTTGTCATGATTTCGGTATGTGTGCTTCGGTTTATCCGAATTTTGTTATTATTTTGGTTTAATATAGTTTCGTTGGCACAATTTTATGATACGTATTCATGATTTTTTTTTTTTTTGTTTTCATGGTGATTCAACAAAATTTGTTATGATTTCAGTATGTGTGCTCCGATTTCTTTAAATTTTGTCATGATTTTGGTTTAATGTAGTTTCGTAGGGACAATTTAATGATACGTATTTCACAAATTTTGGTATGTTTGTTTTGATTTCTCCGAATTTTGTCATTATTTTGGTTTAGTGTAGTTTTGTCGTTACAATGTTATAATACGTATTCATGATGTTTTTGGTTTCATGGTGATTTCAGAAATTTTGTCATGATTTCAGTATGTGTGTTTCGATTTCTCCAAATTTTGTTATGATTTTGATTTAATGTACGTAGTTTTGTAGGGACAATTTATGATACATATTCATCAGAAATTCATAGATGCTAGCACTTCATATCATGAATACGTATTAGTTTTATTTTACAGAAATGCAACTTGTATAACTGTTGTGTTGGTTATGTGTGTAATTCTAACCGTCTAGATGTATTTGGACGGTCTAGATTTTAAAAAAAATCTTCCAATGAAAAGTTCAACTTTTCCGGGGAAGAGTTTAAGCGAACCCTGACCATTTATTACCGCAATGGACGGGTAGAGATTGGTTATGTGTTGTGTTTTACACAACCATTGTGTGTGTAGTACTTTTGGAGTACCTCATCAGGTGAGTAAAACCATGGTGGGTCGCCGTTCAAAATAGAGAAACCATGGTGAGTCAATCTTCACCTTCCTCAATCAGCGCACATCCTCTTCGATTTTTCAGTATTTAATTTTGAATGCCTTTTAGGTGTCTCTAGTAATGAAACTTACGTGTGTTTCGGTCTTGATTGTGGGATTCAGGTGTTCATTCAGGTGTTCCTGGGGGAAAGGAAATAAGAGAGGAGAGGGAGAAAAGGAGAGGAGGAGAAGTGTGGGGGCAGCCGTGCAAACTTGCCCCTTTTCCTTTTTTCCTATTTTTTTTTTTTCCGTTTTTGTTTGACAGAAATTTGAAGAGGGTGAAATGATGAGAATGTCCCTCATTTTGACGGATGGGACTAACGGTGTTAGACTTGGGACCCTGATTGATACAAAATTGAAATGTTGGGAATCAAATGTCTTCAATATTTATATTAAAAACGAAAATGAGACGAAATTTTAGGAACTAAAAAGGTTAATAGGCCATCTTCCCATGACGACACAATTGGCAAGTATGATGAATATTTTCCCCACAGCTGTCATAGAATTTGAAATTAAAAAAAAATACCATGAAGAATCATAGGTTGGTGGTAGCCAACCAGGGTTCTACTTACGCTAAGTAAACTAGTATAGTCATATAATAATTTAGTGCACACATTACATAGACGTTAGTACGTTACCTTAATGGGCATCACATCTTCTCCATGAGAAAGGAGTGTTGAACGGGTGATGTATCATCCCAGATGACTCAATACATTACGCATTGTCTTTTATGAACTTATTTGAACTTCACGCCATATTTTTATACTCCCTCCGTCCCAGTTTGTTTGTCTAATTGTCGAAATACGTGTCTTTCAAAAATATGCTTATATCTTATATTTTATAATTTTTTTTATTTTGAAAATTTTGTATAATAAAACTAATTGAGATCTATCAAACAAGATCCATATTGCATATTAAAAACATTACGAATTGAAAATTATAACCAATTCTTTGAGAGGTCAAACGCTCTCAAAAAGTCAAAAAGGGGACAAACAAACCGGAACGGAGGGAGTAATTTTTTGATTTTTCTCATTGAGACAAACATGTAATGTAAAAATTTCACCCGAATCCAATAAAAATTGTAAGAGAGAATAACAAAAAGTACAATACCAAAAAGACACTACAAAGTTAGCCCAAATGCTCCTTAGAAAAATTATGCAAATTCTTGAAGATATTACCATTCTCGTTCTAACGTACTAGTGAATCATCTCACATTAACCATTCAGGCCCGTTCTTCATAAATTTTAGTCTGGGATTTTTTTCGACATTTTTCTTTATTTTTTGTGTAGTTTTTCATCGTAATTTTTGGGTTTGCCCCGACAAGAGAAATCAAAAAAATGTATAAGATTGTGAATCGAAGTTGAAAAAAGTTTATACTCCTATAAGACTATATTAAAGGCAAATATATCAGTTGTTTAGTATTTTTTTTTTCCATTTAGTGATTTTTCTTTTGCTTTTGGTCATATTACTTATTTTTTAGACTCCTCTCGAGACAAATAACGTCTAATTCAAAAATTGAGGATAAACAGAGCCTTCGACTCCTAATAAATATTTCTACGAACCTAAAATCATGAAAATTGTGCACCAGCAGCTACTGCTGGTGATGCTGACTACTGAGCTGAGCTGGGCCAATTCAACCAAATATGATAGTAACTAGAACAAATCTGCCAACCTCATGTCAATGTGTTTCCCTTATCCCTTGGCTGATATAAGCAAAATCATCGAAATAAAATCGTGTGAAACTATAACTCCTCCCTATTGCCCCACCCTCTTTTTTGTTTGTACTCACACGTGGCCGTGGGATAGAGTACTATATACTATGCATGCACATCCTATTACAATTACATATTTTGATAACTCAGGCATTCGGGCCGAACTCATGCACGTGCACCTCAATTAATCGAGAGAGACCTATTCCGTCACCAACTTGCTAGCTAGGATCTCAATTAAAATCACACCAAAAGCTTTGTATAGACACTGGTTCCAAAAGAATCGATAGCACTAAGTAGGTTTCAAACATAAGACTTTTGGAAGGAGCAAATCCGTAAATCTCGGCATGATGAACACTAGGCCAAGCATCGGGGCTTCTACTACAATTACCTTTAATCCCTCTCCAATACAAAACATCATCTTCCCATCCCTCCTTCCCCTTCAAAACCTCCAATATCTTCGGCTCACACACATATACCCATACATATATATTTTCAAGACATAGGTAAATAGGAGTACTTTTGATGGCAATATGGTTCAGGAAATCAATAAACGTTAGTGCTAATTATTTGAAGGCAAAAACAGGGTTGTGGGGACTTCTAAACCAGAGACATCTGAGCCCTTGTTTTCATTCCAATTTCTCTTCACCAACAAGTTTAAACGGTAAGAATTATAGAAACCCACCTTCATTTTTGGGTAATTCAACAACCCTCTTCGGCTCCCGGCGTTTTGAATCCGTTAAAGCTGGAAGGCAAGAAGAATTGCTGTACGATAATGGTGGCCTCCAGGATCAGGTACTCTGGTTTCCTATTTTGTTCTTTTTTAAATTGAAGGATGCCCGGGCCAATTAACTCGTACCCTAGCCACTGACATGACTCATTTTTTTATCGGCTACTAGCGTCACTCATTTAAGATGGGTTGAGACTTGAGGGCGCTTGGGAGAGATATCCAACCTGAAAACTCTTGGGCGGCCTTACGATCAGGCAGCTCTTGGGGTTCTGTATTTCTATTTTATATCGGTTACTTTAGCTCAATGGATTGTATAAATGCATTTGTTAGACAAGGTAGCCGAAACGGCTGTTTTATATATTTCTTTTAGAATTGGGTTCAAGTAATCTGAACTATAACAAAACATTACTAAATTAATGAGCTAGGATGAACTCACGGTATAATTTTGTCATTAGATAGACGCCAAAATACCACTTATTTTCACTAAAAATGCCAAAAATACCATTTAGACAGTACTCCTAAAAAATTAGTCTGAATTATAAAAAATGACGTGAACTTATTGTGGCACATGGTTCACATGGCGACGTAACACAATGTAATTGAATTTCACTCTAGTCTGGCAATCTTTTTTCCGAAGATAAAGCCGTCATATGATTTTTGAGATTACTAATGTTATTTAACCGGACGTTCAATTGAAAGATGGGACTAGAGTGGATCTCCCCCCTTTTTTTTTAATAATTCAGGTGTCCAGTCTAACTTACGTGCACCTCTACTGATTTGAAGATCAATCACATTGCTCACTTGCAGAATCTCAATGGAAACTAGTGTAAATTTCTGTATAGACTCAAGAAAATTGATAACACCTACGTACTTATTAGAAGGGAGCCAAACCAACCCCCAAGTTCCATGCCCTTTGGGGTTAGATCCCCTCTCTCTTTTTTCCTTTTCAATATGGGAAATTCTTCTCACCTTTCAAACTAACCAAGTAGAACGAATTCCGCAACAAAATAAGAATGAATTCAGCAACGTATTTTGACAGTTCAAACCGTTCATGTTGTTTAGGTTGATCAAACATTGGTTGAAATTTCAAAATTTTACATTTTCTTTGATAAAACTCTTCCCTGCAATTAATTGTTTTGAATGAAGCATTTATCAATCTCCGATCAATTTGATTTTTCACATGACTGATTTACATGTTTGAAGCTGTAAAATGAATGACTCGGATTGTTAAAATAGATTGCAGAACTCCATGTTATTGAGTGGTGTGTTTGAAAAGTGTGTTCGAAAGCAATAAAACTAATTTGGTGTACACCAAATGTGAAATGTACACCGTCTTCTATGTACACTGTCTTTTTAAGTAGTTTTGTAAAAAATCAGATCCGTCGGATTTCGACAAATGCTTAATCGATTCTACACTTGATTTGCTTACAGAAAATTGAGTGTATCGATCAAGCCTTTACCGATATCCGACAGAGTTGATTTTTTATAGGGATACTTTAAAATACATTTAAAAAAATTGAGCGAATCCGATTATTTGTGTGAGACCGGTGTCATAAAAGGTGATGTGCACTTTTGTTTGAACAAAGAAAATTTATTAATTAGAGTAAAATTACAATGATTAAAAGAATAGAAAGAACAAGGCATCATAACAAACGAAATGCATTCCAATCGATTCAATCCATCCACTAGAAGGCGTTGTACATCAAATGGACAGTGCCCATAGTAGGGCTCGTTCGAAAGTGGTGCGTAAAAAAAGAAAGAAAAGAAGCTCTTTTAATATAGCCGAATTAATTAATTAATTAAATGAGATGATCTGAAGCAACAGTATTTTGGCACGTTTAACGAGTGAAGTTGGCAGAAGAAGGCCGTTCCTATCTTTATTAGTTAGCTTAAGCTGCTTTATCCTTATCCCAATCCAATCTTTTTTTTTTTTTTTTTTGATCCGCATCCCAATCCAATCTTTGTTGGGAATATTTTCTACTACTGCACGGAGTATGATGAACACGTGTGCTGTCTGCTGTGAATGTTGGTGCACGACACACTGATTGTTTAGTCAACGTAAAGCCCTGCTTAGAAGGAAAGGAAACAAGAAGTTTACACACAACTTTAAAACACAATTTCGGATGCAATTGTGTTCAGAACTGTTCGATGCACATAGACTCCTGTGCAACAAAAAGTTCTGGACGCAATTGTGTACGGAGTTATGTTTTTAAAATTGTATTTTTATCGTTGCGAAAAATATATGTCTATTAATCCGCCCCCTCCCCTCAGGATTAAAATTCTGGCTCCGCCACTGCGCTTGATATAGCTCCAATGAAGCCAACGAATTTATGTAACCGACCATAATTACTTGGATCTTAATGCTCGATTTAGTGTGGTTTGGCAATACATAATTATACCATTTTAATTTGTTGTCATCCATGTTGTGTATGAAAGGAATACAGCGTGTAGATTGTCTTTCTTTTACCATTTCTGTAACTGTTTTATTTCAATCAGAGTATGAAATCATTGAAATTATTATTTAAAGAGATTTGTTTGCATGTATAGATAATTATCATTTAATGTTTGCTTGTTTGGCATTTGCCTGTGTGCATTGTCTTTCAGAGGAATCAGAGCTATTTATCATCTGCTGGTTCTGTATCAAAAGAGAATAACCACGTACCCATCATTTTTTGAGCAGAAAGAAAGACGGGTTCGATGGCGATAAGAGTTCTCAACAAACGCCTTTGGAGCTCTTCTCTTCACCATTTCACACTCTCTAATTCCTCCACAAAAGCACTCAATCCTTTTCATGGTAGATTTCTAGGCCCACTAGTCTCCTGTCATCACACACCAACCCTTTCCTCTTTTCCTCGATTTGAATCAACCAAATCTCAAAACCAACACCTTCAAGACTGCAATCAAGATATTCAGGTGACTGCAGCACAAACTCTCTCTTTCTTTTTTAAGAACTCACTCTTTTTTTTTTTACCCAGAAAAAAAATTCCAGGAAAAACACAGTAAAATCCAGTTTTTTTCTGTTAGATAGCTGGATATACATCGTTGATGCTTTTTTTCCTAGGGGCTTAAATTTTCGGACTACTGGTAACTTAACACATGATAGGAGAATAAACCCAAATGAAATCGACCATGCACTCTCAAAGGGATGATAGACTGGATGTACATTGGTTCATTCCTGTGATTATGTGATCAAATTGCCTGTGCTGCCTCGGCTTTGAATGAATTTTGCCATGTTCAAAATAAAAAAAATTACTCAAAATTTTTCTCTCTCAAATTTACGCTACGAATGTAATGCACTCTAATTGTTCATTTAGTTGGATTTTTTCTATCCAGAGAAGGTTTTGCTGATGCATAGATTTTATTGCCTAATGCTAAGAGGACAGAACAACGGGTGTACATCACCATGTGGGGCCTGTTACGCGCCCCACACGAATGATCCGATCCGTTAACTTTAGAATCGTTTTAGTCTCACACGAATAATTAGATCCGTTGATGAATTTTAGAATATTCAACTTCTGAATAAAAAGTTAGAAGATTGGATCAAGTATTACACATATTCAATTGAGTTTAAAATTTATCAACGGATCAGATCATTCGGGCCCCACACGTTGATGTACACCATATTTACATCCTTTCGTCGTACCAATTGTAGGCTCGAATTTATTTCAACTGAGCTAGCAAGAGGTTATTAGTTTGACTACAGAGCTTTTGCAGTTAGACCCATCTTGAACCATGTGCCACAGCCAAGTCCATTGTCAGAGATATAATTTTGGTTAGATCTATTTAAAATTGCATCTAGGCAGAAGTTTTGGCTAAAGCCCAAAAAAAAAAAAGAAAATAAAGAAAGAGAAAATAAAGCTGTATTTCCATATGACCAGCGCCACAAAAATGGCTTTGGTTAGATCTCTGTTACCATTGGAGCGACATCTCTCTGCTACCATTAGAGCAACACTGCCAGCTAATGTTATTTTTTACTATGACAATTCCGTAAATGAGCTCGAATGAAATGATGGGTCACAACCTATGCTTATTTCTGTTGTTCCTGTGGGATTGGCCCCCCGTCGTATGAAAATCTTGGCTCCGCTCCTGGTAGCCACGCGACCTAAGGTTGCGGTTTGTGGTACCAGTTCCGCGTTACCAAAAAACAAAAAAAAACTTCATCATTGCAAGAAAATAAGTTGGAAGGTGTTTCTCAAATTTTTGCATTATATCACGCTGAAACAGTTATTGTTTCGATCATGCAAATAACCGAATTTTCCCAATCAAGTTGCTCTATGCCACAAAGTTTGCTGTATCTCAAGTGTGAGTTCTTGACTGTGCAATTTATTTGTCTCTTCTAGCTACAAATTCTGATATGAGGGTGGGATTTTAAGGTTCTATTATAGCACAATTTCGATAGTGCTTAATTTATTTACTTGGCCTTCACTGATTTGATTGTGCTTGATGCTGCAGGCCTTGGACTTTCCTGGTGGAACAGTGCCTTTTACTCCAGAAATGAGATTTATTTCAGAGGCCTCAAGGGAGAGGATACCTTGTTATCGAGTTCTTGATGACAATGGGAATCTTATTATGCACAGCAGCTTTGTACAGGTATAAAAATTATTATTCAGGAGGTGTAAATGTTCCTGTTTGGCAACTCCATATTGTTGGGATAATGCACACATGGATGAGAGAATGCCACATTTGGTGTCTCCTTTGGGTTGAAGGTGCTTGATCCTTGACTTCAAGCCTGCATTAATAGGGTGCATTAACTGACTGACAACATAGTGAATGAAAAACTTCTTTGTCGATATACAGCCTTCCTATGTTGGCTGTGTTGCACTGTCCGTGTAACATGGTATCAAATCTAGGTACTAGAGATGGGTAGGGTGCATGTCTCTGGCCTGTACGCAGCAAGTGCTGCAGAGTGAGCACGCTACGCGTGAGGGAGGTTGTGAATCAAAGTCCCACGTTGCCTAGGTACCACAGTAATATGAAGTATATACCCTCACTTCAAAAGCTAGTTTTTGGAGTTGAATTCTACCCAAGACCATGTAACAAGCTGGTGTTCGAGCAGTCCTTACTGGCGTTGAAATCCCACAAAAGAGAACCCGTTGTGAGTCGTTGAGGACTGTAGTGTAACCCCTTTGATGAACTTGCCATGGTTTCAGCCCTTCAAATCCCCTTCAATGAATGGCAAAATTGTCCAAGTGGGGGAAGACGCTTATATAGGCGCTAAAGGGTAAAATATCAAGTGGGAGGGTAGTTAGTGTATATAGGCATTCAAGGGTAAAATTACTAAAATAGGCAAACGAGGGAGTAGTTTTGGGGCCGGGCTATTCGCAGCCACGTATTTTCTCCCATAGCCCACTCTATTTCGGTAAGTGGTTGTTGAAAATCATAAATAACATTTCGGTAAATAGCTGTTGAAAATAAGATTATATTTCGGTAACTACTTGTCGAAAATATATTCAACTTTCGGTAGACAACTGCCAAACATGCATTTTCGGAAAATAGCTGTTGAAAAAAATATTATATTTCGGTAATTTGATGTTGAAAATGTATCTTAATTTCGGTAACTAGCTGTCAAGTCTAATTGAAAATTTTTAACGGGCTGTGGGAGAAAATACGTGGCTGCGAATAGCCGCGCCCTAGTTTTGGCTCCAAAACTAATGAAAATTACCCTCGACATTTCTGGAATGCGTTCCCCACATGCACAGTTAAAATAACATAATCCTTCACCTTTATGCTCTAGTTCAACTCAAACTATACAGGGTTGTGAGTACATTGCTAAAGGTGAGGGGGAATTTACCCTTGGATATTTGGTTGCTGGCACAGCATGCTGGTGTTTTGTTAAATTTTCAGCTATTACATTCATTAGGTGAACAAAGAAGATGCAGTGAAGATGTATAGTACTATGGTTACCCTTCAAACTATGGACACAATATTCTATGAAGCACAGAGGCAAGGGAGAATTTCCTTCTACCTCACCTCAATTGGAGAAGAGGCTATTAACATTTCATCAGCTGCTGCACTCACCCCAGAAGATGTGATCTTGGCTCAGGTAAGAGATTGGATGAATAATGCTCAATTTGCATAGGTAACCTATTTCTTACTTCTTAACCCATGCTGTTAGTACCACAAGCCACTAGGTGATATCAGCAAGTTAAAAGCCATCCATTTTTAAACTGTAAACAAGTAGTGTAAATACTGCTCACAGATTGTACTTGTATTGGGTCTTTCCTATCCCTGTTTCAGCACCTTTACTTTAGGTTACAATAATTCGTTTTTGCAATGTTTATGGTAGATCACCAATTATTTCTAACTCTTGAGCTGTTAATGGGTCCTATAATGCATATCAAGCAATCCGACACTCTCCCTTACCGGGTGATGTCATGTTGCCCATGGAGATGGAATAGATAGACTTGGAGAGAAGCAGAATGCAAGTGGGAAAACAAGTTAAAATAATACTTGAACCCAAATACCCAATACTCGGGTTGAATGATTTGAACCCAACTTATGTTAATTGTGAAGTTAGTTGAGTTTTAATCAACTGAATCTCAATAGTCATATAATGAAAGAATTACAGAGGAATTACGGCGCTTATATGCAAACCAATCTCCAAGTTCTAGTGCATGTAAACTCAAGACTAAGTGTCGGTGTACTTACCGTGCAGGTCTTAAAAGGGGAAAGCCAAGCCTCCTTTCAGTACAGCTGTCAAAACTAGCTTCATAACCCTACTTCTTAAACTAGCACTCATTCAAACTGGCTCTAACCACTATACTTGAACTATGTTGGGCTCTTTGGTATTGAAGTTGTCGTAGCTGCAGTGCATTCCTTCTGTTGAAGTTGCTTGTGCTCCTTTATAGTAGCTTCAGCACTTGCTTATTGATTTTGTTTTCCTTCCTCGTTTCCACCTGTCCATAGCCCAGACGGGTTTTCAACATGTTAATGGCCATATATTCATAATTTCATGTTGTCGTATGATACATATTGACATGTAAAAGGAAATGCAGTACAGGGAACCTGGTGTTCTTTTGTGGCGTGGTTTCACCCTGCAAGAATTTGCCAACCAATGCCTTGGGAACAAATCTGATTATGGAAAAGGAAGGCAAATGCCAATTCATTATGGCTCCAACAAGCACAATTACTTCACGGTTTCATCACCGATTGCGTATGATCGTATCCCCCTTAGCACTTGTTCTTTTCTCCTCTTGGATTCGATGCACCAATCTTCTGGCAGCACTAAAAAGTTTCTTCACTTTTTGTGCTCTCCAGAACTCAGCTTCCTCAAGCTGTGGGTGCAGCTTATTCTCTCAAAATGGATGGAAAAGATGCATGTGTTGTCACTTATTTTGGAGATGGCGGCAGCAGTGAGGTGATAATACACCTGTGTTCCATTTACTCTTAATTCCGAACATACTACTTTGCTGCTATGAATAAGTTATTTTTGTTTTATCTTTCTTCTGGAACCAAGAGTTTAGTTTTTATGTTTTCTTATTTTGCACCTAAATGTTGTCAGGGAGATTTCCATGCTGCCTTAAATTTTGCAGCAGTTATGGAAGCCCCAGTTATCTTCATTTGCCGCAACAATGGATGGGCCATAAGCACTCCTGTATCAGAGCAGTTCCGAAGTATTTATTTCTCTCAACCTTGCAATCTTTTTTATGTTAAAGGCCGTATTTCTTTGGGTATCCTCTTTTGTGTATGTTGGTCTCCTTTCTAATGGGCCAGAATCACCACTAGCAGCTAATAATAGAAAGAAACTGGGCTGTTTTGTCATGCAATTTCATTTGTGCCGCTGTGACAGTGTGCTCAAAGTGCACATCCTATGCTACATGGACTCCAGTGCACGTCGGGTACCAATATGTATCTAAGTGTCGGATCTATGTGATCCTATTGTTAAGAACCCAAGGGTCCTGCAAATTGTCGTATGTCTTCATATATTAGTTTGTTCGCCTTAGCGAACTGTGCTTACAAATAAACCTGAATATTGAATATGTTTCCTAGGTGTATGTCCAGCTAAACTGTTAAACTCATATCCTATACAACCCAAGTGTTGAGTGTCAACAAGGGTACTTCATACTCGTCTAAGAGTCCATGTGACAGTGCACATCAGCATAAGGGTGTGTGAAATGGCACATCAGTATATGTTTGTGCGAAATTGTTGGAAAGGCATCCCAAAGTAAAATTATTCGCAAAAGGGAACAGGAACTCAACAACCACTGAAGGGGTAAAAATATTACCCCACCATATTAATACTTCAGACGTTGCATCCTTATGTCATGTTTGTTTTTCTTCTTCTTATTGGCAGGTGATGGGATCGTTGTGAAGGGTCAAGCTTATGGAATCCGAAGTATTCGGGTAGATGGGAATGATGCTCTTGCTGTTTATAGCGCAACTCGTGCAGCACGCGAAATGGCTATTACTGAACAGAGGCCCGTATTGATTGAGGTGCAATTAGGCTTCCTTAAACATACTTTACTCACTTTGCACATTCCCATTCTTACAGTTCATGTCTTGGAACTCAGGTTAGTAGTGAATACAGAAAATGTTTGTCCCTTGCCAGCAGAATTCGGCTTATAAGGGCAGTATATTGCACTCATTCAAGCCAGGGAACATTTTTTTGTTCTGTTTCCACCAAAACGAACAGAAAACTATGATTCTTAGGAGACGCAAACAAATCACTGAGAGACTCCCCAAATTTCAATCTTTTCATACCGAAATATACGTAACATGTCAGTTTCCCGAAAATAATTAGTTTCTGAGTTTCAACACCTTCTATAAACATCTAACAATGAAATTTTCATCTCCAAATTCTTGTCAGACAGCCATTGTAATCCAGCTAAGTCTTCGAGCCCTTCCTGAAATATCTCTATAATGTTTACTTTTCCTAGCTAAACAACTTACATACACGAAATCTTATAATCCCTTTATCCAAACAAAATCATGATTCGCATTCCCATGGTAATTTTTAACTTTTAGGCGCTCACGTATCGAGTTGGACACCATTCTACATCCGACGACTCCACCAAGTATCGTCCAGTGGATGAGATTGAGCACTGGAAAATGTCGAGAAATCCCGTAGCTAGATTTAGAAGATGGGTCGATGGAAATGGCTGGTGGAACGACAAAGACGAATCTGAACTCCGCGGTAACGTGAGGAAACAGGTAAAGTCGGAGACATGGTCACATAGCTTCTGAACAATTCTTTGCTCAAAATTTGATTCTGAGAAATACCACTAATGTTTTTCTGCAGCTATTGCACGCAATTCAGGTGGCAGAGAAAGTGGAAAAACCTCCACTTTCAGACTTGTTCACAGATGTATATGAGAATTCACCATCCAACCTTATCGAACAAGAAGAATTACTTAGACAAGCAATCGAAAGACACCCGCAAGACTATCCCTCTGACGTTCCTTTGTAGAGTACGTACACCCGAAATGTGGGCGTTAAACGACGGCACCTCCAATTCTGCAAAAAAATAAACCTTGGAGCTTGAAGCACAGGTACTTCGAAAATAATGGCGTATCCATACCGGATGTGTGTACTGTACTGGTACTAAGCGAGACGCGTGCGTAACCAAACTTGTTTTAATTGTTTCTGTTGCACCGTCAGTGCCGTAGCCGTACCCTAGTTGAAATAAAACTTTCTACCATACAAAAAAGACGTCAGTTGGATAACAAAATTAAGTTATGCTTAGCATGCTTTTAGAACAAAACGTGGTTTATAAGTTATTTGTTGTAACGAGATTAAAACTCTTGGGTTCTATTTGGTATTTAATTTGCATTAAATGGTTTGAAAGGATATCCATCTGGTGCAACGTCTACATTCGGTTTAAAATAAATTTCTTCTTCTTCTTCTTGTTGAGATGTCGTCGTATTGATCTCCGTCTGTTGTAACGTTTACAATTATTCGAAACTTAATGCATTTCAAAATTATATCAAACGATATCCGATCAACGTGATTTTTGGCGTAGTCAATGTTATCGACGAGTTCTAAAAAGTGAATGGTTTTGATCATTATTGTGGGCCCGGAAAGGATCTACAAATGGTCCAAAATTGGACTGGACTGGTTGGAACAAACACTAGACAGGATCCTTAATTAATTGAAACTAACAAAATAATCACTTCTCCATAGTTAAGTTTTGCTTTTCTGTTGATCTAGGGAAGAAAATAACCAGCCCAAACTGGTTACTTGTGGGTGAAGCAAAAATATCATTGACACCTTATAATTTATTTATTTCTTTATTAGGTAGGAGTATTTTTAGATGCCATGAGAGGCTTGAGAGTTAGTATATTAGATTGGCAGCTGGCAGGGATGACAATCTAACCCGAATGGCCGATTATCCAAACCAAACTGATCATGACGGTTTTGAGGCGATCGAAATTTTTTTTTTTTTTTTGATTACTAAAAAGGGTGGGAGGGGGCAACCAGCGTAGCAACTCCCCTTGGGCGTGATCATAGGGGCTCCCGACCCGCTGTGGAATGTCCGGTTTGAGCCATAGCTACTGTCCGTGAGGACAGGCCGTCACCACAGCACCACCTAGGTACAAATGGGCATAATGCATTATCCCACACCCCCATGCCATTGGCAAGGCTCGAAACCGAGACCTTGCCTGGGAGTGAAGGGGCACCTGCCCACCAGGCTACCACCCACGATGGTTGTCGATTTTTTTTTTAAAACTGCAGTTATGGTTTTTGGGTTTTTATTTGAAAAAATCAGACGGTTCAGTTTCAGGTCATATGTAATATAATTGAAGCGGTACTCGAACCATAATTGTAACCCAATTAAACTGAAGCGTAATATAATCATGAAAATGCCCCAATATACAACAATCAACACTAGTTTCAGTTAGGATTTGTACATCTATTTTCAGTTAGGATTTGTACATCACTTCCTCTGCGCCTCACACCCCCTCTCCCTCTCTCAACTCTCGCTTTCGAATCTCGATCCCTCCCTCTTGACTGTGATTCACACAATCACAGAACTATCCTAAGGATTTGGTTAGTATGGGTTCAGGTCAATTTCGGATCAGCTCAATGATTAAACACGTTAACCACCCATTTCAGTGAAAAATCGGACCAAATCGGTCCTAGATGGCTTCGGTTATGGACCATAAAAAGAAACCTGATGGTTTCCATTGCTGTTTTGATTTTACTTATAAATTTCAATTTCGCATGTTTGTAATTACAAAAGATTTCAATTTTCTTACAAAATAATATTTTTTGCATTTATTGGCACGCCACATTTCTTATATATCTCAAAGTCAAGCCCATTGCTTTAGAGCTTTTGCAACTTTGCCTTCAAAGTTAAAAATGTCAACTTTTTTTTTTTTTTTTTTAAGATTTATGTGACAATTTGACATATTTAAATTCAATATTCAAAAACCCTCATCCTCCAACCTAATTATCAGAAATTTATTGTACTAAATCTCCAAACAAATGGTCTTCCTAGCTAGGCTAATAGGATTTTCAGAAATTAAATCATTGTTAACTCTGAAATATTGTTAATAGGCATGCATGAACCTCATTTGGCTTCAAATTTCACATGTGAAACTTCTTGCCGATCGCGAACAAAGATTTGACCTCATTTTTTGCATTGCGGTTGGAACATTTTTCGGAAGCCATTTCCAACAATTGGGATGCCACATTAGATCTGCATAATGGTCGAGTTGCTGATATATTTTTTTGATTCTTCCTTTCCTCCAAAAATTTTGGAAAAAAAATACAGAAAATATGATTGATAAGTATTTTTCCAATAATAAGGGAAAATTTCAAAATAGCACCTGACCCTTCACACAAATCACACATAGGCACCTGACCTTTTAAAATTATCAAAAAAACACCTGACCTATTTAAAAATTCATCAATTTTACACCCGCCGTTAACTTTCCATCCAAAACAGATGGAACTGCTGAATAATTATTCTATATTTTTTGTTTTTGCCTTCTCTTTTGTTTTAATACGGAGTAATCTTATTTGGCTGCATAATTATGGGTATTTAATTACTAAATAAAGCTTGATTCCTTATTTAGGGTGGGTTTTGATTGAAAAGTTAAGTAATTTTTGTCATTTATTGATTCGTATTGAAGCAAAACTAAAAAATGTGTTTTTTTTCCTTTTGAATAAAGACAAAAATTAAGTTATTAATTGACTTTTAAAGCCAAATCGAGCCTTAATCTTGTTTATGAGTATAATATTGTGTTTTGCCAAAATGAGTCTTAATCTTGTTTTGCCAATATTCGTGCCAAAATGCACATTTTTAGAATTTCCGTTTGTTTTGGATGGAAAGTTAACGGCGGGTGTAAAATTGATAGGTTTTTAAATAGGTTAGGTGTTTTTTTGATAATTTTAAAAAGTCAGGTGCCTGTGTGTGATTTGTGTAAAAGGTCAGGTGCTATTTTGAAATTTTCCCCAAAAATAATGACAATATTTTGACTTTGTTTGATGATTCGAAAATATTCTTTTGACTTTGTTCGATCTACAATATGGGTTGTTTTTTGAAAAAAAAAAAAAAAAATTCCTGGAGGCAAGTCTTGGAATTTATTTGTCAAGTAAGTTTTAGTTATTCTAGCTATACATGTGAAAGAACAGAAAGTAGGGCAAGCTTGAGCTAAAAATTTGAGCTCGAGCTCGGCTTGAGACTTAATAAACCGAACCCTTAATGAGCCAAGCTTAATTATTTATTAAACGAGTCTCTTTAATCAAGCCGAATATGCTTTAATGAGTCTCGTTTTTTCTGAATTCCACTCAGTCTTGTTCAGTAATGATATAGTACTGTTTTTTCTCTCCTGAAAAACAAAAGCACGCACAGTGTTTCACCAAATTTTCTGTCGATCATTACTTTCCATTTCTATCAAATCATGCAAAATGCAAAGGAACGATCATGCAAATACTGTCCACAAGGTTGAGGTGTAATGTAACTGGACAACAAGTAGGACAAGGTTCGTGATCAAGATCGAGATCGAGATCGAATTCGGACGATCGATCAGTAGTGCTCTCCAGCAAGGCCCAACGAAACAAGACAAGGTACAGACAGGGATCGATATGATAGAATATGCGGGGACTTGACAAAGAAATTACTAGTACTACAGAAGAGATAATCATGAAAGTGCCTCTTACATGCATCTGGGGAGGCAGTGACACCCACCAAAGAAACATGATAGAAAGAGAAAAGAAAAGCATCTGGCGAGGTGACTGGTGAGGTCTGCCCCCACCATGACTACTGCACGCTGTGTTGCTGTATTTATTTTCTTTCTTATTAGTACTATTTATAAGAATGGGTTCCCATTTTTAGGATGCATTTTTTTTTTTTTTTGGTTTCGACTGGAGAAATCAAACACAGACCAAATTAAGTTGGACAAAATTTAATTATATAAGACGACGAAAAAAGACCCGAAGAGACTGACTTTAGTGGTTCGGTGTTCGTGATCCGCACGTCTTACCATCCATCCGACCACGTTACGTCTAATCATTTGTCTCATTATGCATTTTGCAGCATTTAGTGATTCTCCCTTTGTTGTCTGTCATATCGCCTCTATGGCTCCATGATTGCAGATTATTATTTTTACTTTAAGTTCATGGTATATAATATATATCAGTCACCACCGCCGATTATATAACAAGGTTAATTTCATAGATTATGAAAATACAATTAGGGCACACATTTTGTTTATGGACTAATAATTAAATAAGGTTAGATGAAATATACTACCATGTGGGGAATCAGCTGGTTAACAATATTAAAAGGGGATTTGAATAGCCTAATTAATTAAGACAAATACTAATTAATTACATGCACAAGAACAAATGAATAGAAAGTTAATTAGTTACTATTTCTATATATTCCTAATCCTAACTTGTCGTGGTTAATGTTAATTCCAATTCGCTTTCCGACGTCGGTCCATCACCGACGAGATAAGGAGAAAAAATGCAAGTGCAATGATTTGCAATGATCAAAGCTTGTAGAGAATGACGTACGCGGCTCTCATACATTTCGAGAAAGCTTAATTTGATTAGTAGAACTATTTTACGAAGAGAGTGTGTTTCTCCACTAATAAAAATCGCAAAAAAATTGACGCATTTTATCATTTCGTTTCTAATAAAAAAAGTTTTAGCATTTTATCATCTCGTTTCCACTAACAAAAAAAGTGGTCAAGAAAAACCTTTTTTTTGCTACAGTAATTATACTCACAAACTTAATTATTAACAACTTATTTATTATCGGAAACAACTTGATATTTCTCAATTTATTCACTACTGAAAACACCGAACAACTTATCAACCACTAACAAAAATTTACAAAATTTTCACTATTGAAAACACCACCTAATTGTAAACCTTATGGAACTCTTTTATTTACAATATTGCATTGTGGAATTTTGTTTAGGTCCGTGGATTCCACGTACGCGAGTAATGTAATGCATGTATATCTAGCCATGATCTCTATATATCTTCATTTTTTTTTCCGACAAAAATGGGAAGATTTTATTAATTTGGCAGGTAGAAACGCCTGTACATCAGATAATGACGAACCCCATGGGAGTAAGATAGAAGTCCACATGTCGAACAAACCACAAGAAAGGGCCTGTTTAGCACAAACATGTGCGGCCCTATTACCGTCTCGTTTGACAAAACTAAATTCACATAAAATAAAAAACTCATTAAGCGATAAACAATCATGAACCAAAACCTCGATATCAGAAGGCGGGTTATTCGAACTAACACAACTCTTGATGATTGATTCAGCATCCGATTCAATAATCACATGTGTAAAATTAAGAGCAATCTCCAAGTTAATAACTTCCCGAACTGCTAGAGCCTCGACAATCCTTGGCGAATTAAGACCCTTCTAAGTATTCACTCGTATCCCAATCACTGCACCATACTCGTCACGAGCTATTGCTCCTGTTCCAATTGTGTTCAACTCTTTGGACATCGCGGCATCAACATTAATCTTAATCACGCCTCTCCCTGGCCTTTCCCAAGTTCCAATCTCACGAATGGAGGTCTTACGCACAGTAGACGCCTTCTTTTTTGCTTCCAAGTACACATAAAAGTCAGATTGCGCTTTCCCGCTGATGGATTCTAAAGGCCAAAGTTTCCCTTCAAATACAATCATTCTGTGTTTTCCATATCCACCAACAATATGTAATGTCCAGACCCATAAAAGAAGAGGGAAGACGAGCTTGGATAATTCCACCAATCCGACATATATCTACAGTCTTGAAGTTCTTCTGGCCTTAAGCGAAAAAGTGAATGAGTCCATACCTTTGTAGCAAGCTCACAGTGAATGAGTCCATATCTTCATTATTCCATATCGATTCTTGATTGTATTCTAGCATTAGGAGATTTGATTGTATAAATCCTTCATTATATCCTAAGATTAGGAGATTTGATTGATTGAAGGAGATCTTGATGTACTCTTGCGTAAGTATACAAGTTTGTGAAGTTTTTTTCTTTTTTTGTAAATATATAAGTTAGCGAAGTTAGTCAAAACAAAATAACAATATTCAGTATTTGTCATGGTATTAGAACATGGTCCATTCCATCCCATATAAAAGACTTTAGATACACACTGATCACATTTGTGTAGGGGTGTTTGTGTGGCAACCCAATCCCACATCGAGACTTTGGAACAAAGTCTTGTAATATATAAGAAAATCCAAGCAACTATTGTATCACATGAAGCTATTTTTTTGAGTCACTTGGTTAGATTAAAAGTTAACAAGTCAGCTGAAGCGGATCAATATAGTTGATATCAAATCACAACCTGGATTTATATGGTGGGGAAAAGTTGATACAAGCCTTGATGATATGCTATACAAAGCTAAATGCCACCATGGGCACTAAGAAAAGATTGTTGGGTCAACGCAACCAATCCCACAATCCAAGTAGCTACTGTCTTGAGGATAACCTTAATTGCCAAACATATGCACTCACATGTTGTGTGTAGAAATTATGGGTGTTTTTTTTTTCTCTTGGAGCCTCGCATGGAAGTTATGTTCCCTTTAGAGAGAAGCTAACACATGCACTCATTTACACAAAAAAGTGGTTGTTTGATAACCCAACTCAGCATTTAAAATTGAAGGTTTGATAACCATATTGCATCATACTTAAACATTTTAAATGTCTCTTTAACATGTAGGCTTACAAAGTTACAAAAATTAAGAAGTCTCGTACCTACATAATTTTGATTGAAATTGTCAATACTTGTATATCACCAATTCCATTGCCACCACTAAGGCTGTAAATAAATCGATCGAGCAATTTGCGAGTTTGGCTCGTTTAGTAAATAAGTCGAGTTCGAACTCGAGTGTTCTGCTCATTTGACAAAAAGCTTGGCTCGGCTCGATTAAAGAGGCTCGTTTAGTAAATAAATAAGCTTGGCTCATTAAGGCTTGAGCCGAGCTTGAGCTCGAGTTTTTGACTCATTTAATAAAGAGCTGAGCTCGAGCTTGGCAAAGTTCAGCTCATTTATTGCCCTAGCCACCACCACTACCCTCCACCACCACCACGACACCACCTTCGCTATAACCATCACTGCCACACTACCAACTGCCACCAGCACTTTCACAATTACCACCACTCCTCCTTAACCACAACTACAAAACACATGACATTCGTTAATAAGACTAAAAAAGAAAATGACAAATAGTTTAAACTAAATTCATTTGTGTTTATATTAAATCAATTATTTTAGTTCAGCTATTATTTTTTTTATTTTATCAAAGAGCTTTTCAGTTTATAAAATTCAGCATTTAGTTTTTAACATTAATTTTTCAACTTTCAAGTTCAATTTTCAAGTTTATTAAACAACACCAAAGTCACGGTGTAAGTGTGCATGTGTGATTGTGTGCATGTGTGATCATATATTGACTTTGTTTTATTGAATTCTCGGAAGGAAATTGATTTCTATACTCTCTTAATTGATTTTTATTTTTGTCTTTTAATGATTAAATTTACGAAACAGTCCGTTCATGCACACACCTTTTACAAACTCTGGGGACTGTTTTATAAATTCACCCGTTAAAAGACAAAAAAAGAGTGTTTGCATCAATTAGGAGAGTATAAAAATCATTTTCCTTCTCGGAATCTCTATTCTATGTGCAAGAATTTCAATAACTTTCTCGTTACCTCATTGTTCTGAGAAATTTGTCAGTGCCGCGTGGGTATCACGTGGTGCCCACTCAATACATCAGGGCTTTCTATTTAGGTTTGGATGTTATGGATTTGGAAAGAGAAAAAAAAAAAAAAAAAGAGAAAGAGTCGTGGGGTGAGAGGAGAGAGAGAGTTTTAATCTGAGCTGTCTAATACACTTTTGAACGGTCTAGTGAAACTACTTGGATACCACATGAACACGGCCACATAATACCCACCCAACACCCAAAAATTTGGAGGCGGGAAGCTGCTAAGGGGCAGCAGCTTGCTGTCCCGGCCGAGCGGAGCTTGCTCTGGTCTCGCTCCAATGATCGAAAAGGTTCACTTCGTAGAGCTCGTCGAGTAGAACAAGTGTACCAAAAATTAGAACGATCGGATATCAATAAGTATCTGATCGGAACACATATAACTTGCCAATAATGGGTTTCGGTGGATTCGATCCATTGTTTCGGATCCATTCTTTTCAAGATAAAACTATTTCGATAAGGCTCTTAATGATATCCGTTCAAGCTGATTTTTGGTTCACTTGTTTTACTCGACGAACTTTACGGAGTGAATATTTCCGATTATCAAAACAAGACCGAAGCGAATCCCATTCAACTGAGACAGCAGGCTGCTGCCCCTTAAAAGGGGAGCAGCTCCCCGCCTCCCAAAAATTCCCCATCGTTCTATACATCCGTGGGTCCGGCCTTAGCTTCTTTTGTTCCTTCAGTATTTGACTCTCTTGGGGACCTTGGGGTATCATCTCTACTTTTTGGTGCGGCTTCGTTTTATGACAAAAAAAACCGTTTTGGAATCTTCTCGAGCCCCTCTTTCTCTCTCCTCTCTTATTTTCCACTTATCTTTTTTTTTGCCTCTCCTATCAGTAGCAAGTGTACCATCCGACGTATCTTTTTTTATTTGCCGTTCCTAATTTCCTATCAAAATGAGTCAAAATGGTACTCACACAAGCAAAGAAAAGTTACTCCTATTAGCTAAAGTGAAAAATAACCTTATTCGTTTGCTAATTTTGGTTATTTTAGTTTTGGTAGTGGGTGAATAGCTAAAAAGTGTAATAATTGCAGAGATGGAATAATAAGTATAGAGAGATAGAGAGAGGAATAAAAGTAATAATTGAACAAATAGAATAATGATTAAAGAGAAAAATAGAATAATAATTAAAAAAATAAAACTAAAATGTGAAACGAATAAGGCCAAATCAATTTCCATTCTCAGTTTTAATTGCACTTTCTCTGATTTTTTTTTTAGTGATTTTCATGCTTCTTTTCTGATATGCACATTTTTTTTTTTATTTTTAGTGCTAAAAATGTATTTTTTTTATTAAAAAACAAAAGAAAGTGTGAAAATATAAAAGTGAAGTGTTAAAATTGATACTTCCTCCATCTCTTTTTAAGTGTCCTGATTCTTAACTCCAACTTATTAAAAAGACATCATTATTATACCTTTCACATCAATTTTTTCCTCCACTTTCCCCTACTTACCCATCATTATTACACTTTTACTTATTTAATTTTCAAAAAGGAATTTACTTTTAGGGACAAAATAGACAATTCACCAATTTTTACCCACTAACGTCACAAAATGGCCACTTATTAAGGGACAGCCCAAAATGAAATACCGGATTATAAATAAGGGACGGAGGGAGTACTATTTTTTTTTTCTAAAATTCCACTTTCTTCAATTTCATGTGTCGTTCTTTCTCAACGCTTCCTTCACACAATCAAGGAGGTTTGGTTAAATAGGCATGAAAAAGAAATTAATACACTCCAAACCTTCGGGCTACTAGAACTTTGTCTGATCATTAAATTCAAGACTTTGAAGTTAGTCGACGTGCGCGTAAACTAATTTAAACATAAGAGCATAAAAAATACTCCTTCCGTCTTTTTTTAAATGTTCCGTTTTGTAATTCCAATTTATTAAGAAAATATAATCATTACACCTTTCATATCAATTTTTACCTTCACTTTTTATTTATCCTCTATGGAGACATCATCATTACATTTTTTTCACTAACTTTTCAAAATGAAATCTATTTTTAGGGATAAAATAAGAAATATACCAAATTTTATCCACTAACTTTATAAAATGGACATTTATTAAAAGACATTTTAAAATAAAAGAGTACGGAGGGTGCAGTATAAAACGCTTCCTCCCCACCTCTCAATTTTTTAATTTTATTGCCAAAACCAAAATCAAATCACCTGTCCCACTCTTTTACCTGGGCCCCGCCTTTTCCCTCGTCACCCGTCACACACGTGGCTTCCTACGGGTCTCCCAGTAGTACTTTTCCAATACGTTTCTTCCCTCCTTCAATTCTCTCTCTCTCTCTCTCTCTCTCTCTCTCTCTTAAAAACGCTTGCTTTCACAGTTGCACAATCACCAAGTCGTCGACCCCATCAAAGGTATTTCCCCAAACCCTCAATCTCTCTCTCTCTCTCTCTCTCTGGCCTGCATCTATATATATAGATGTGCTTATGTAGTTGTATCAGACTGTATAGATGCGTGGACTGTGCTTCTGATGATAAGAAGAAATACTGTTCCGATCATCTTCTGGGTCAGAAAAAAATTCGCTTTTTGACAGTTTTGTACTAATTCTTGTCCTTCTCTTAGGTTTTCTTGGGTTTTCGGTTTTGTGCTTGTTACATGAGCTTGCATATGATATTTTATGTATGTCAATATAAATTCTTTGGGCTGTTTTGTTGGGTTTTGGGTTTTGTGCTTTGCTGTATGGGGCGAATTTGGACCACACATTTATGTGGGTCCACCCCCAGTGTGCAGGCCCCAAACCAATGCGTGATCCAGATTTGTGCTCAACTTTGCCTTGGGGCATTGAATAATTTCTCGTATTTGGGATTGTATGGTTGGAGCCTGTCGTGGGTCCCGTTTGCATATATCATGATACAAGTTTGCATATATCATGATACAAAAAATCAGCTTGATCGATTATAGTCTCAAAATTTTGTTGAAAGAAATTGATGGATTATTGTTTATATCAAAAACCTTATTTTTCCCAAACTGTGCTTACAGTCAGCTGATCAAGCTGATTTTTTACAATTTATTTGCACACCAGGCTTGCAAAAAGAATGGATTCTGAAATGAGGCCCTTGGTGGGGTCCATAATGGATGGATTTTTGTTGTGCTCTGTTGTCATTTTATTAGATGGGAACCAAAAATATGTCTCACCTGTATTTATTTCTAACTTTCTCTCTAATTTTGGTGACAGAAACAAAGGAAAGCCGATTTAGATTGTAGTTTGAGGTTACAGAGGTACTGGGTATTCTGTATTTACATGTGTGGAAAGGAGAAATGGTAGGGCGAGAGGGGTTGAGGACTGAGGAATTAGACTTGTGCTTTGATAAGCTGATGGTGTTTGGTGGTAGCGGTGGTATTGGGGGAACCAAGATGGGAGGTGCTGGGATGATCACCGAGTGGAAGGATATTCCCATGGAGCTGTTGTTGCGAATCGTGTCCCTTGTCGATGATCGGACGGTTATCGTTGCTTCGGGAGTATGTAGTGGGTGGAGAGATGCTATTTGCTGGGGACTTACTCAACTCTCCCTCTCGTGGTACCATATTGTTGTCTCTCTTTATCTGCGTCTGTTTGTGTGTGCAATTATGTTCCAGTAATATTTATAGGGTGGCATCATATTCTACTTATTGCTTGTGGTGTTCAATTTGGTATTGTTTCACTGGCTGCTCTAAGTCCCTTGATCAACAGCTATGTTATCTGGACTTGGTACAGATGTTCGGTTAGGTTCATCTTGTTATTCCAAGGACAGTCGGACATGGTAAATTAGTCAAATATCTTAATATATATACCTCTTTTACTTTCTGGGGAAGTTCACAAGTTTCAAATGAGCATTTCGTGGGTTTTATATAATTAAGTATAATGTATCTGGATTCTGGAATCACTATATGTTCTTGTTGGTTGGATCAAGTATCCAACTATTTGCGTCGGGGAGATGAGTACATAGGTTTGAATCCATGTAACATAGATCAAGAGAAGAAGATAGCTAAGTTCTCTGTATATATGTGTAAATTATGTTTTCTCTAATGCTATTTGCGTCCTTTGCAATTGAGTATTGTAAACATGTTCACCCTGTTCGGTTACCATTTTTTAGCCAAAGTAATCTCTCTTGGTTTCGAACTTTTTGACTGGGATGAGTATGTTGACTGATGTGCATACTGATGCTCTGGACTATCAATGAAGGAAGCATGGTAATGTGCACATAAATTGATTTGGGTCTCTAGGTCTCTGATGTCATTTGGCTTTGATTTCGGGGCATGGTTCTGCAGCAAAACGTCCCTGTAGCTCCCCGGTTCTTGGAGGTTTAGGGGGGCCACTGTGTAGTGATATTATTAGAGTAGCCACTTTGTGCATATATTGCCAAAAGTTAGGTCTGTCTCCAATCATCCCCGCCCATACCCTCAATGATTGGGGACTAGATGGGTTATGTTGTGTTGTTGTTGTTGTATGAGTATGTTGACTAACTTGGTGTGTCCCTTACCAAGCGTAGAATGAGTAGTTGAGTATGTGATTCCATTTTTACAAGGGGGGCTTGACCTTATCTTCTCTTCCTCTCCCCCTCGGTATGCGTTTTTTTCCCTTTTCAAATTCTGTGGTTGGGGTTTAACATGGAGGGACCCAATTGACTATTTGCCAGACAAGTTCTGGCCTTTCCAATCACAAACTCAGTCCTCTTTAACTTAAATTACCAGTTCTGCAAAGCGAACCAAGCAAATTTAACTGTATTGTAGTAATTTTTGTTGAATTTCTGGTGAGGATAGTGCATAAACTGCTCTGTTGGCATTAATACTTCCTAATTACTCCTCCACCGTTAGAATTTGCCCGTGATTTGCATATATATGACGATTATCCTAAATGCATATCGTCCTGTTGTGGAGAAACATGTCTATCTGTACCTCTCTCAATCCATTGGTGAATATCCAATATATCAACAGAGTGGTGTTGATTAGCCATGAGCACTGGAGCTACATTGTCTTTGATTGTCCAGTATGTACTCGAAGGCATTGTAGGGATCAAATATATGCTGAATTGTTCTATATTGCGATGGTCATGAATATGTCTACTGTTGGATCAACAGCTATATGTTTTCATGTTATCTTGATGACTATGTCTTAGGGGATGTTATGCTTGGTTTCCCCCTTGATGAGCCGTCATCCGGGCCCACTTAATCTCTCACTACTGGCATGATTTTCTTCAGGTGCAAGAACAACATGAACAACATGGTTCTTTCCCTTGCTCCTAAATTCACAAAACTACAGACGCTGATTCTGCGTCAGGATAAACCTCAGCTTCAAGATAGCGCGGTTGAGGTCATTGCAACTTACTGCCATGAACTCCAGGATCTGGACCTCAGCAAGAGCTTCAAGCTTAGTGACAGCTCTCTGTTTGCCGTGGCTCATGGTTGTCAAAATCTCACAAAACTTAACATTAGTGGGTGTTCTGCCTTCAGTGATACGGCTCTTGCATATCTGGCTACTTTTTGCAGAAAACTAAAATACTTGAATCTTTGTGGATGCGTTAAAGCTGCATCTGACAAGGCATTGAAAGTAAGAAAGAGTTACAGCTTGTTATCCCTCATTTCAATTGAATCTATAGAGCAACTACGACCATAATCCACTCCAACTACAACCATACTCCACTATGGAGTATGGAGTCGCTTCAACCGTGCCCCATTTTGGAGCTCCACAATGAAGACTTGAATTTTAGTCTCCTCATTTGGGGACCCTTCAAGTTTTTTGGAGTATCAATCTCCGATTTTGAGACTTTCTTAATTCCTACTTTAGCCTTTTATCTTTTGATCTTTTGACTTGAAGTTCTAATACCCACAATATCCTATGTACATTTAGGCGATTTTCCTTACATACTTAGATTAGCTTTTTCTATGATTTACACCTATGAGAAGATGCCGATGATAACTTGCGAAAGGGACAAATATTAAACATGTTTTCTAAAAAATTAGAGATTGATTTGGATTTCGTATGAAATCTTCTTCAGTTAATATATTTTGAAGGTTAGGATAAAATTTTGGATGGAAGTGCGTAAATAATTGGTTTTCAAGATGAATTAGTTGATTTTTGATTAAATAGAGAAAGCAAATGGAGATGTGTGGTTGGAGCTGGAATAAATAGTAAAAGTCTCTAAATTCACTTTTCAATTAGCAATCCTAGTTTGAGCCTCCAAAATGGAGAACTAGGTTGGAGATGCAGTGATGCACTTATTGCTGACAACGATCTATTTTCTTAGTTTTTAAGCAATTGTGTGCAGGCTATTGGTGACAACTGCAATGAGTTGCAGTCATTGAATCTGGGATGGTGTGAGAAGGTTGGTGATGCTGGGATAATGAGGTTAGCGTATGGATGCCCCGATCTGAGAGCCGTAGATTTGTGTGGCTGTGTTCTTATAACAGGTATCCCATGCTTTTGTTTTGTTTACAACTTCAAAAGATGTCAGAAGGAAATATCGCTGGTTCTTAGTCATATATCACTGAATTCAACCCCCTTTACTTGAAAAGTTTCTTTCATCCAAAAAATTTGCATATCCTCTATCCTGACCAAATGTGAAGTCCTGTTTATCTTGTGGACAGTAGTCTTTGAGCTATTCTTTCTCTTACTGTCACTAGGTCGGTCCTTCACATTATAGTTCTCAATGAATGTTCACTTTGTTGATATTGCTTAACTTTGCTTAGGATTAAAGAAAGGGGCATACTCTAAAATAAAAGGTAGTGGTAGGCCAAGAGGGCCCCTTTCCGGCAGATTTATCCCCTCTTGTCCCCCGATGAAAGTTCAATGTCCATATTTTGCATCCTTATGGTTTCCCCTTTCCAGACACATGCTTGGCAGTCTAGATTTTACTGTCTATCTACAGAACCGTTACAGGAATATGATAAAGCCAAAGGCTTTATAGCATGCTTTGATGTAGGTTATAATCTCTAGTTGACTGTTGACTCAATATTGCCCTGGCAAGCCTTCTTGAATCACCATTTTTGGTCATTTTGGTGAGATACAATAGTTATTTGTGTTCTGATACAGTTATTTGAATTCATCTAGATCTTTTGAGAAATCGTACACTTTTTGTTCGTCTGTGTAATGGCTGTAAAGGCTAACATTATTTTTCGTGACTTGTGGCAAATGTTGGAAGTTTGACTTTGTTCCACAAGGTCATAATTGCTGCGTATGCAATCACAATGATTTTGTATACATCCTAAGTAGCACAAACATAGGGACGCACGACATGGACATGCCGGCACTTTGATTTTCATGAAATATAGGACACGATACAGCATGGCAAGCCTGGTACTAGCTAGGAGATTGTATATACGTATATCCTTTGTCATATAGATTGAATATATTATTCAACGGTAATGACTGAGGATATCATCTATTTAGCAATTGCATTTTAAAGAATGCACAACAATTGCAGAACATTGTAATATGCATGATTTATTCATCTTCTATTGGATGTGTTCAGACTTTCGATGGTTCAAGAAGTGTGGCGAAGTGTCCGTAAAGTGTTTGATGCTATAAGTTTCGGTTTTCTAATTAGGACACATTGAAGAAGTGTCAGATACGCTTTTATGGGCATGTCTCCTCCTTGCAAATGTTCGTGCATCACCCTTACCTCTTAAGGAAGTTAAAATATAGTAGATATGAATATGATCGATATAATTTCTAGAGAATAATCTACATAATCAAGAGTAAATTAGTTGGAAGTGCACCATTTCTTCCACGAGTCTTTTGTTACAGCTCCATGTTTATGCGCATGTTGTGTTTATGTTCATTTTCATGTTTCGCCTCATCAGTTCCACCTGTTCTTCTGACTTCCTGCCATTATGACGAACAATTCGAGTATATCTCAGTCTAATAAACTTTTTGGGGCAAGATTGACTCCTTTTCATCTTGTTGCAGATGACAGTGTCATTGCTTTGGCAAACAATTGCCTCCATCTCAGATCCCTTGGTCTCTACTACTGCCAAAACATCACAGACAGAGCAATGTATTCTCTGGCTCATAGCCGCGTTAACAACAAGCACGAAATATGGAAGTCTGTGAAGAAGAACATGCGCGAGGAGGAAGAAGGGCTTATAAACCTCAACATAAGCCAGTGCACTGCCCTTACTCCTCCAGCTGTGCAGGCAGTATGCGACTCCTTCCCAGCGCTTCACACTTGCCCTGGAAGACATTCCCTCATCATAAGTGGCTGCTTGAGCTTGACGTCTGTGCATTGTCCTTGTTCTGGTGTCCAAGCCCACCGTGCGGCCAATGCACTCCTTCATCCTGCTCACTAGGGCTGTGAGTACCCGCGGTAAAAATCTCTTTAGTCTGTGGTTGGATCGTGAATTTGGTGAGGGGTTTATGGAGGTACGGAAGAGGTTAAAAACAAAGACAAAAGAATGATGGAAATGATGAAGTTATGTTTAGTTAATTGGCTTTCCAATCATATTTCTTCCCATTGTTAAATCCCTAGACCAATCCATGATCTAAACACAGGCTGTAAGTTTCTGTTCCATTGCTCCTGTAGATATGGTTGTGTGATGCTGTTGAATCTGCAGACCACTTTGTACTGGCTACCTGTAGTGCCCTTTTATGGGTTGAACCCATGACACTGTGACATCTGTTGTATCTGTTTCCAGAGACTGGCTTTTTAAGACATTAGTATTATAAATGGGTTTATACCTTGTAAACTGTATATTAGCTTATCTTGGCTGTGTTTGTTTCCTCGTCTTTCTGGCCTTTTGTCTTGGCTTACCTTTTCTACCTTGAGCTGCAACACTTCGGTGCACACCGACACCTTGGTTTCAGACTCCTCCCGTGAGATGTTTGTGTCGAGATCTGCGTCCGATATTTGTGTATGAAGATGTCTTGTGCTAGTGTCATAAACAAGTTCCTACCAAGAAGCTTTCATTGGCACATACAAACAGTGTACTTGAAGGCAATGGCAGTGAAGCATTAGATGGCTATCTTTCCTTGCCATTGAAGTTCCTTGGGCGGGTTGATACTTTTTCTTGATTAGCAGATTCTTCCTTAGTTTTTAAACCAACGCTAAAACCTTTTTACACTGGAGCTAAATCCTTTGAATTTTAGGTTTTACAAATGGAAAGCAAAGGAGAGGATTCAAAGGAAATACCCCTTTTTTGTTTGATACCTGATAAATTGGGAATTAAAGAAAATGATTCAGATTTTTATATTTGGTTTGAAGTTGCAAAGGAAACCGTTGTGCAGACAACAATGCCTCTATTGAGGCAAGTAAAATGGTAGCCCAATGGAAGACACGATGCACTTTCACACATCTTATTGGGTTCAAACTTCACTAGCTAAAGCCAACACTATCGACTTTCGCCAAGTAAAAACTTAGAAAAATAATGCTCCTATTGAGCTTGACTTTGGCAGCATAGCTGAAAAAGTAAATATGGACATTCATTCGGCCTTAAAAACAGTTGTTAGAAACATCTATATTAGATTATCTAACCAAGTCAAGAAAATCATGCCTTTATGTTATCAGCTCTATTAATTGTTGAAGAAATGACGAAAAGAGTGTCGCCGATTTCCCCCCCCCCCCCCCCCCCCCCCCCCCCCCCACAAAATGGAGGGTTTGCTATTTCCTATCACATTTATGTAGGAGGTAAACAATCATTCCCTAAGGTGTCGGTTTCGAATGCAGGTACCCTTTCAATTCCTAAGGAGTCGATTTCGGATGCAGGTACCCTTTCGTAATCTATTGATTGTAGTTGATAATTTCTTTGTTTCTTAGGACAAATACATCTACTCACATGGTTGGGACATAGAAAACCCCCTTTCCCATTGAATTTCATTTACTATGTTAGGTCATAACATAGTATGCTCATGCACGTGTTTATACGTTCACGAAGTGTCCACGCACACACCGCCGTGTCCCATATCCAAAGATTTACGGTTTAGGGAGGTCCGTAGTTAGACACATGTCACACATATTATGCAACTACTCAGTCTACTTGTACCTGAGTTCATATAACCTAGTATGTTGGCTTAGTCTAATTGGTATATTAACTGTGAAACTCCCCAATCTTCTTGTGTATTAGATATATTACTGCAGCAATTGCAAGTTCACCAACAAACTACACACACACACACACACACAATTCATAGTTTCAGCTTGTTCTTTTATGTCATCTTAAAAACAATCTTTTGCTGAACAAGATGGCCTTTCGGTATTAGCAAGAGTTTCGCAATTATGATTTGCTTTTGTACACAATCTCATCATCATCCACATCAAATGCCGGATTACAGAGGCACCTGAAGAGTCTACCAATGCCCTGCCACAAGAGAAATGCAAGAGTCATATTATGGTGCATGTTTTTTTCTACCTCAAAAAGAAAGAACAAGACAGTTACTGAAGTAATCTAGTTTGATTCATGTGCTTTTGGTTCTGAAATTATCTGGGTAGCAGTTTAACCACTTTAACTCCATTATGCCTTCTGGTTGGCCACAAATGAAGCCAGAAATTTTACATTCTGTTTTTCATCCCTTTCCTTTCCGATTTTTTTCTATCCTATGTCGATAATGAGTAAAACGCTTCAGCACGAAATGAGAAAGCACCGGAGGTAGACAAAAGAGGAGGAATGTGCAAAGTTAGACGTTAATCTCCAATGAGCAAAATGTTTCAACCTAAAAGTGTCAATCAACAACAAAGTTAATTGGTAGAAAAAATTAAGCCTTCACCCTGGAGTTCAAGCTGATTTGGGGTTGGTTGGTATTGGGAGGAATAAATCTGTTGTGTAATTAAGACAGAAACTCAGACAGAATTCAAGTATCAGGAGGGACCTACGATAAAGGATTGTGAAGGATTTTAGGTGAAATTTAACCATATGTAATCGAGGAAACAATGAACTTACCTGTGTGATCATAGGAGTTCGATAATTGAGCGTTCTTGGGGAATCTTCTTCATCACTGCTATCAGAATTGCTTTCATCATCGCTTATGTGACAACCAATTGTCTTCTTTGATGTTCCTCCCCTTTGTTTATCCTTTTCCCTCTGAGAGAACAAAAGCACCACCAGATAACTTCGGATCACCACTCTCATAAATGCAATTCATCAGGCAAATAAACATATTTACCAAATCTAGTGAATGTACTCCACTTGCAATACCAAACAAAAGCATCGTAGGATATACAATTGACATGGAAATTCCTCATTTACATGGTTAGCACTTAGCATGAATAAAAGTCGGAAGTCTATGGCATACACAAGATGTGAAATGTTTTCATGCGAGCCTGTCATACTCGTCAAAGGGTTTCATTTTTTGGTAGGCTAGTTACTTGTATTCATAAGCAACTTCACTGTTACATCGATTGTACCTGAAATATTTTCCCTAATTGTTTTAAGGCCATAGCACGGGCCTTAAGTACTTCCCTCCTAACGTTACTTTCTTGCAGCACCTGCAAACAAATCAAGAATCTTGAGTTCAAGCATAGTTCACATAAGCATAATAGGTCCTCAGTGTAAAGCATATAAATTTGTTCTTTTGCCCATGGTGAAAAGTAAAACTGAACCATTCTTAACCTAAACCAACGAACAACAAATTACGGATGAAGTAAACATTGCAAGCCCATGTCGTGAACAATGATTACATATGGAAGATGAAACAAATAAAAACTCACCATCTGGCACACATGTAAAAGAGTGACTTCAATATCCACTACATTCAATTTCCATAATGAGTTCATCAACGTATCCTTATTCAACCTTAAATGTGATTGAAGGTCATTTTCGGGGCCACTACTGTCCATTTTGAACTGGCGACGAGTGTCTTCTTGTAGTTGCAACAACTGAAAAGCTCCTGGAGCCATTATCACCAAAGAATTCAAGATAATTGAAGAAAACAACTTCCAAAGAGGAAACTGATAAACGAAGGTGGTCTCTTTGATTATGTCTATACCTTTTGCTGCAGTGATCTGTGATTTCCAGAAATGTCCCTTATTTCGAACCCATTCTGCCACAAATGGCACCCCAAGATATTTGGCTTTCTTTCCCAGCTCTTGTGCTGCCTGTCTTGCATATATATAGCCGATGGTGTACAGAATATCAGCTCCAAAAGCTGTGTTTGCAACAATTGGAAATTCGCTTACAACATAATCAATTCAAACACTTTTTTGAACAACAATAAATTCAAACACTTGGGAAGGACAATTTATGCATTGATATGAGTACATAGAAAAAGTAATTATCCATTCAGGAAAAGGTAGCTGGAAGCCTCAAACAAGCCTGACCAATTGTTTCCAAGAATTTTCACATTAAGATTAAACTCCATTAACCTGAGGTTATGGATTGAATATCAGAGTAACCACTTTGTACATATAATGCCAAAGTCTAGGTCTGTACCAAAGTCTACCCATTGCAGATACCAATCATATGGGGAGCAAACTAGGTGTATTTCTCATATAGATCCATGGATGTGAAGGGAAAATGTTACCTTCTTTATCTGACAACATAAGTTCTGGTGTGAAACCATAGAACCTGGTAGTATGAGAAGTAACTAACTAATGATTCCACATATAGACATGCTCATTGTTGCCCATAACACTATAGTTTACATGGAAAAGAACAACAAATGAATTGGCGGTGGACTGCTTAATTAACCTGCATGAGAAAGCCGTTCTGCTTCAGATTCAGCACAGCGCACAAATCCTACTTTGTCGCCTCGAACATATTGCTGAAGCAAACCTTTCAGAGTTCTGGCAAGCTTTTCTTCTCGTTCTTTTTGAAAAGCCTTCATCACATAGTTGACAATAGATCAAGGGGGCAAGATAAATTGAGATAATAACTTCTATAAATCATGGTGATTCTCAACTCATGATGGGCTGCTCGAAATCCATCAAACAAACGTCAATTTTCACCAAGATAATCATGAGTAAGTTCATGACATAAATGGCAAACCCGTTTTCGATAAGGGGGTGAACCACTCTTTCAGAATTGGGAATAGTGGTGGCTGCTAAAACACTTAGATGAAGCTGTTTATAACTGCTTACGAATATATTCGGTGGAAGCTGGACATAGACTCTCACTCAGACTACCTACTTCCAATGACAATTTAACCCACCAAAAAAGAAGAGGAAAAACAAGACAATCACAGTTCCAATACATGGTTAATTTGGAACATACTTGCCTTCAACTTATCATGTACTTTTTCAGGATTGTCAATTTCACCAGATAACTCAGAGGAAGCCATTGTTGCCACAGCAAGATGTCCAATATAGTCCTCAAACAGTTCACTTCCAAAAAGAAGAGCAAAGACAGCAGTAGGGTCAACCATGGTCTCCCTGAAAAAATATGAATTAAAACTAAGACTTAGATATCACATGTACGGAAACAATAGCCATTAACAAGCAAGAAGTCGTCTGAAAGAGGATATTGTGTAGCGAGTAACAAAACTCGAATAGCGTGCTAGTGCCTAGTATTAAAAGTAAAAAGGCAGAAGGGATGACTTTATTGTATATGTCCTACATGCGTAGTTATTGATGTATTAGAATCATAACATAAAGTGCGGAAGCCCTCCTCTCTTCCAGAAATCTTCATCACTTTTGTCCACAAAAGTTCGATCCAGCATACTAGATTACTGTGGTAAGTAGAATAAATAGCTGCGTTTAAGACAAGATACAAAATTTGTAAACCCTTGCACTTACAAGTTACAACCAACAAGGCAAAGCCTCAAAATTGTTGTCAGGTTTATATCTAGCCAATGGTCTATTACTACCAAAAAAGAAGTAAGTTTCTTGCACTTCTTTGCCTTTTCTTTTTGTGTATTTATGGTGGCTTCTGTAAAGGATAGCAAACTGAACAAAATCGACACCAATCTCAAACCAAATGGCAATTAAAGAGCGAACATGGGAATTGATGCATATAGTGTCCTACATATTAATATTTTAAAAATGGACTAGGCTTACCTAGATATGCAATGCTTTCCATTTCTATCATAGGCATCCCTTTGCCCCGGGTCACTCAAAACCTGATAAGCTTCACCCAGTACCTATTGACATTGAAAATCACTTAATCATAAAGGAGAAATTGTAAAATATGGAAGTACAATTCACCAAAATCTTAATTAAGACACCTTCCAGCACACACACTGAATCTTGAAAAAGATACACTAAGGGATAGTTTCATTGTTTGTGAATTCTTCAGTTCACAACCAAACACTTACTTGAGAAATCTGGACAAGAAGGAAAATGAAACAAAGATGAATAGGAAACAGTGGACTTGCCTGAAATCTTTCTGCAGCTTGAGGGTCGTTAGGATTTTTATCGGGATGAACTTGCCTGGCCTGTTCAGATAATGCAAAGATTCTGTAAATGTCATGACCGTAGTTGTAAGTCAAAAACACTTCGTTACCATCAATATAAGTCCCGGTAATTAGTAGATAAACAATAACTTTTTAGACTTAAATGCGAGTTTAGTCTCCATTGCTGAATGCTAATGTCTAGACTTCTATAGATGGTGACCCAACATAACGATAGATAAGGATATTCATGTATATCTAGCTCAACTAAGCAAAACATATATCACAATACAGTATGTGACATCCCCACCTCTACCCCTCGGATGCACTTGAACTCAACAAACCAATGAAATCATCGAACATGTTAAATTTGCCAAGGAAAAAAAACAAGTACCACACTGAGCATTAAAAGACCAAGAAAACTATAAATCATATTCAGCACATTCATTCCGACCACCATCGCTCTGACATAATTCTTCCTATATAACTTAAGGGTCATTCTACAGACTGCACTGGGCTGCCAAAAAGTCAACAAAAAGATAGAAAAAAAAAAAAAAAACTACAACACAACTTTTACATATTTCAATACACTTTCACACATTTGAATACACTTTTTAAACCTTAATGATAGCCCACTGGGTTGTTCTTGCATTTTCCATAACTTAAACTCCAAGAAGACACTCATCCTCGTCACAGAGCCTCAAACACAAAAGTTGAAGCCCTTGTAATTGGTCTAGGAGAGAGTTTGGAAGTGCAAGGCTCTAAATAGTCTAACAAATGGTATCATGGAGCCGGTTTTGGGTTTGAGACTGAGACTGAGACGCCACATGTTGGTTCATTTTGAGGGGTGGAGCGAGGAAGGGAGATTGTTGGGTATGGGAGCAAGCAATCCAATTCATTCTGGGGACACGTGGATGGAAATCGACTCTAAGGACCACTTTGATCCAGGGCTCAGAACATCGGATCAGATGAAAAATCTTGCTGGATTTGCACTTTTCGTGTTCGGATGTAAACCATAAAAAAAGAGGTTACATATCTGTCAAACAATCAATCACAGAAAGGCGTAGTAGGATATTTAGAACGTGAGATGTGAGAACTGGGCGTTTTATGCATGGGACCAGTCATCCCAACATTTGGAAAAATGCTGATTCTGTACTAAGTTACTAACTCCATAGGATGATTAAATCCCTCACTAGTTTAGCCCGATCAAACAAGGTGCAAAACCTGAAGTCCTCTCTGACACCGATTGAGAAGGTGAAACCGCAAAGAATCAAACTTGAACCTGCTAAATTTACTGAAATCCCGCGTTTACAATCATATTTATAATCCAGTGTGGCCACATACAAGTCATTGAGTTGATCTCGATTCATACAACACACGTACAGCATAGTCCCACATATACTACAAAACAAGAAATCAACAAACATCAATACGTCAAGGCTCCGTTTGGGTGGTTGTGGACTTCAAATCAAGGGATTTCATGTTCAACTTTAGCAAAACATAAGAGACTCATATGTAGGTGGCTTGTGAAACTGGAGTGCAAGATGGATTAAAGGCAGAAGAGTTGCATATTGTTGGGATATTTTTTTATAACTAAGTCCTTAACCACGAAGAATTTCGAATCGCTTCAATCAAACAGTGATTTCATACCCCCATTATACCCATCATGATAAAGCTCCCAAACTCTACGTCGAATCCACACGTATACTTTCAAACCAAAAATTTGAGCTTTTTCCATCTACTAGTAATGTCAAATCCCTTGAGTTGAAACCCACATCAATCCTATGATCAAACTTGGAATTTCTCAAAAAAAACAGAGCAAGAAAATACCTTCAAGTAATAAGCCTTGCGGATTTCCTCCTCAGAAGCAGATGGGGTAACCCCAAGAACATCATAGTACTCTGTTTCTTTCACCATTTCTTGTTCTCCCACAAGACCTCCCCAGAAATGGGAAGTGATAGTTTAGAGAGAGAGAGATGAAAAAGGTGGGGAAAGTGTGTGAAGAGGTGGTGGGGGGATTGTTGAGAGGCACTCACTGCCACGAGACTTCACTTTGCCTTTCCAGTTCTGAATTCAAACTTTTCTGATAAACAAATGCTTTTATGAAAAGCTTTTCGCGGGAGGAAACAGTATTCTAACCGCCACTTTGTCGTGCTAATCATATCTTTGTATGCTTTGGGAGTTATATATATTATAGATACACATGCATGTACAAGTATGGACCTTTTTTTTTTTTTTTGCCAAGTCTAAAAGGGTGGAGGAGGGAGCGACACACCATAGGACTCTAGACCCATGGCGGCCCTGGGAGGGACCAAGGCGCCTCAGCAACATCCACCCCACCAAGGACTAGTGGACCACAGCTAGACTTTGTAGGAGGACCAAGTTCATCGTTAGCACGACTCGAACCCGTGACCTCTCATGCCCGCCCGAGGTGGTACCCATGTGGACTTGAATCATTTGCCGTCCTGCTCAAGATCATACCTTTTTTCTTTTACGCTTTGGAGTGTTCGGACTAACTTACACGTACCTCAACTAATCTATTCCATTTAGGTAGGGGTGACAAATTGAATCCAAACCCGTTAATCACCCACTAATATATAAACCCAACCCAACCCATTTGTTAGCTTGATAGAATGGGTTCAACCCACCGAACTCATTTACTAATGGATAGACCCCGTTCCAGAAATCTTCTTAAAAAATAAGCAGTTTATTTCAAAATTTCAAACTCAAAAATAATGTAAATGGAAAATAATTTTTTTAATTTTTTTTTCATCGTATATCTTTCAAACAAGATCTATATTGATTCGAGTTCTTTAGACACAGAACCCGCTGAGTAAATTATTCATATCAAAATCAAAATTGATCAGGTATCGATTTTAGTCTATATGGAAAACATTTGTCATAAGGTAGTAATAAACAGTCGACACAATTTATTACTTAAGCAAGTTTCACAATTTTATTCAGTCAACTATCAATGTTTTGTCAACTTGGATTTTTGTTTTTATAAATGATCTTCCTAGTAGACTCTTCTGAAAGAAGGGTCAAACCACAGATTTTATAATGTATGCGCAATTGTTTGTCCCCAACTCCCACTGAAACCCAATTCCCCCAATTCCAAACAGGACTACAGCACCAATAATTTACCAGAAATCGAAGAATAAAATACAAAAACTCTAACAAAAAAAATGCAAACTAATCTATCCTAACATTTAATCCTTAGGATTATAGAATTGGAAACCATTAAAGTTATTAGATACAATCTGCAACCCTTCCTGCTCTTTTATGCTTGCCATATTTTGCATTTTCTTTCAGCTTTTAGAGTTTTAGTGGGCTGGGGTTTTGGATTGGTGTGGATATTTTTTTGGAATGTGGGGCTCAGGTGGGGTTGATTAATTAGTTTTTATGGAATTGATTCAGAGCCCATTTACTTTTTTTGTCAAGTGGGTTGGCATTTACCGACTAAAGGCCTCCCTTGAGGTCCTCCCACCCTACGTATGTGATGTGAGGCAAATGGAAGCATACCTGCCAAAGGTCACAAACCCATTTGTAGTGTATTTCCCTTCCTCTTTCTTTATAGTTTGAAAACGCTTCATTGTTCGAAAATTGGGGAAGTAAATTTCTTCTAAGCAAACAATGTTGTTTTAACTTCTTAGACTAGTTGCATTTCATTTTCAATTTTTTTTTTTATCAGAGAAAAATTCCATTCAATATCAATGCCATTCGACACTTATAAAAGCTCGTAGGCAAGCAAAGATTCCATCACAAAATACAAGAATAAAACAAAATTACCAAAATCTAAGACGAGCACAAACATTACAGAGGCTCCACGATGCGTACTGCAAAAGCAAACCAACATGAAGTGTCAGCATAGGGTCCGTGCAAGATTTAGTAGTAGAGGATCCCTAAGAGAACCCCAACTCAAACCATAATCAGATAATATAGACGAAATCATCAAACGAAAGTACTAACCAAAACTAGCACAACGGCCAGCTCATGAAAGAAAAACAGTGCCAACGGAAAGCCAGCGAGCCTATGCTGTCATGAGCATGGATGCCACTCCAGGGCTTGCCCCTGCTGTCGCGGCAGGTTTTGCCACATGGAAAAGCAAAAGTCAACGAACCCAGCCACTCACAACGAGCATACCACTTCCGAGAACCAAACCACACATACAAAATCAAGAGAACTTATTTACCCACCATCATCACCCACTGGATTTGGAAAAACCATACCAGTACCATCACCCACCGGATTTATCACTATTATCCTCGATACATTGCATTTCCAAGTTCCAACATCCTATTTTCTTCCAAACACAAATTCAATGAGAACGAGAACTTGAACACTCCAACAGAGAGCTGCTCTTTAGCCGACCTCATGTCCCAAATGGTTTAAAACAAAGAAAAAGAAAAGAAAAGGAACAACAGAAAAAGGAAAAAAGAGAATCAAGGACCACTACAAGCACAAATCGCTGCCTACTTGATCATACATCAAGCAAGCCAATTGGAATTTTAAATGTAGCTAAAACCATGATACAATCAGGGGGGAATGGGGACACAAATTCAATGCATATCATTTAACTTTGCAAAAAAGTTAAAAATAACAGAGAAGGAAACGAAAAGGAAAGAACTCTTTTAGGGTTACATTGGCTGAAACAAACCAGATATCAATTACAAACTATATGAGTGATGGGGACCAACCACTTACAAACTCAGCTATCAGATTTAATAGAGTTGATAACTATAGCTTGAAAGTGAAGGAAAAGCCGAATTAATGCTTTTCTCCCGCCCGATTGATCCTTCTCTGAGGATCCTTAGAATCTGCAAGAATAGCAAATATCAATGTTAATAACAAAAGTACTACATACAAAATTGATGAGAAGAATGAAACACAACCTTCACGTTCACTCTCGCGTATTCTCAAATCGGACAACTACACAAGTAATGTTGTCAGAGCTCCCTCTTGCATAGGCTTCTTGAATGAGTTTTCTTGATGCTGCTTCTGCATCTTTTATATCCTGCACTATGGTCACGGCATCCTGAATTTCACAAGAGATGGTACTTAGCCGCCGAGATCCCATATGTAGCAAGCATCAAATTCCTATCTACATCATAGAAACGACTACCTCTAGAGGTCTTGCCAAAAACAAAATAGATGTTTCAAAGTCCAACATTTAGAATATATATGCAACTAAGACTCTTCAATTAGGAACCATCCACAAAAAAGAATCCCAGTGTCTCAATTTTCTGTTCCCATTCTTATCCTCAATGATCGGTCAATCCCACAAGTAAACATCAAACACATGCATCAAAGGTATGTGACTAACAGTTTTATAAGACCAGAATCCCTACTAAAGTAGGACAATGTAAAAGAAACTAAAGATATCATACTCATACGTCTAACCTTCCCAACTGACTTCATTAAAAGTTTTTTACTTGCAAACAAAATGACTATACAAAAGAAATGGTCATGGTGATAAGGTTTCACAGTGTTTTGACTCCTACCTAGTAACTGGTAAGGCGAAACACCCTAAAACTCAGGTAATGTGAACGCTCAAATATACACTGCCGACCCTCATAAACCTGTATTTTTTCCTGTTTGTCTATGTTGATTATAATTGTCTAGTAAGGGGAAAAAGCACAAAGACCAGCAAGGCAGGACAGTTTCAATGCCGACCCTCAGTCTTTTTACATACTTTCTCAAATAAGCCATAAGTTACTGCAGAGAACTAGAGTGACTAAGTAAATTTGCTAAAGAGGATATTATCAACAAGAAAAGAAAATGGTTTGCCTTGACTTCCTTCTCTAAAGAATTAGAATTCAAGTTGATCATACCACAAATAGTTTTAAATGGGGAACAATAACCATTGAACCCTTATGTAAGCTGATTAATTCATCCATTGACTCATCTGGTTGACTAGATTTCATTTGTTATTGAAGTGGGGAACAGGAGAGAAATTATGCAAAGTAACATGTCAGAATAATACGAAGAGAAACAGATATCGTATTTTTATGTTCAGAGTTTGGAGTTCGGATTTTGGAGGGAAAAGAATGGGAACATAAAAATATAAGTATATAAAAATCTTGTACAACCTATTCTTCCTTCTTCTACTGTTTTTTTGGCTGGGTTAGAAAAAAGGTCAGGTGCTATTTTGAAATTTCCCCCAAAACAAATTCAACAAGTAACCTATTTCCCTTTCACTCAATACAAATGAGATCCAAAAACAGTCTATAAGTTTCAGAAAACCAAAGCACTCAAGATTTTTACTTTGATGCGTAGTAACTTACCTTGTTTGAAAGGACATTCCAAAGTCCATCACTTGCAATTATAATAAAATCAACGCCATCAATTTCTTCTTCCTGACAATGGCAAAGGGAATAAACATGATCAGTACGATCAAATTTAAATAAACATACAGAAAGCAAAATCAGTTAGCTGAATCACTTCCACAGATTCTGTGTCTGCCTTGTCAAAGCCATGAGTTAAATAAGAGAGGAAATGACCTGCATGGCTAGGAAAAAGATTCAGCTGTCACAGTACTACATACAGGTCTCACTTGAATAACAAATTACTCTGATCTTCATAGTCAGTAATCAATTGTAACTACATTAAGTGCAAAAGCCAGATAAAAAACATGGAGCCTACTGACCTAGAGACTTACATTTTTAAATCAACCACATGTGCCAATAATATTTTGTTACTCACTCTTTCAATCCTTTAATGAAAATATGACCTCAAATGTTTATAGAAAGGAATCTTCATGCATGAGTCAAAGTTTGCCTTGATCATCCCGAATAATCTCTCTTTTTAATTAGAAGAATCATTTCGACCCATTACCTGAATTTCTGGCTCAGCTACAACATATGGCTTTAGTAGTTTGTCTCCAAATGCACGAGAAACTGCAAGAACACCGCCAACCCGCCATGTTCCTAAGGAAGTTTGGCAACGACAGAAGGAGTTCTTGTCAAGGATAAACACTAAGCTATGCTAGAACCAAACAACAATAGAGCACAATCAGTGAGATACATGCGATGATTATGTCAAACAGCAGGCCTTGTATCTTTCAACCATGTTTCGAACCAATATCATCATCTCTCACTATGCACCACTAACATTAAAAACCTAACGGCTAATGCAACAAAAAAAAAAAAGAAAAAAAAAGAAACTCAAGAGCCATATGAGCAAACAACGAGGCGACATAAAAACTACAAATCACAAAAAACAAAATCCAAAAACACAAATTTGTGGCCGCATCGGTATGTCATTTCAAATGCTTACTTTGCTAAAACAATCAACAGTCCAGCTTTCCAGCTTCAAATAAGGATAATTGGAATCAGTAGACTATAGCATAAAACCCAAGAATCTGCTTCTTACCCTAATGGAAAACCAACTAATCATTTAGTGCTGAAAGATGGATTTCAGATACAAGAGGAAGCAATATGAGTACACATACATGCACACCACCTCACACACCAAAATTAGAGACAGCAAAAGATCCCAATTAGGATAGCCAGACCTAATATGCCCGTAGAAGACGGGGTTGGGGCAGGGAAACATAAAGAGGGGCCAGGATGACATTGAGAAAAGAATCGGCTACAGTGTCTGGAATGGGAAGATTTCGCCCTTCTCAAGTGCATTTTGTTGTAAGAGGGCTCCTCATCCCACATTGTTCACTTAAAGATAGTCCTTTTGGAAGAGGTAGTGCATGCACTTGGACTTATTTGGAACGTTTGGTCGTGTGTGAGTTTCCTACCTTAGGATTTTTTGTCTAATCAAAACCTGCTTTTTCTTTTTTGGATAAGATTTTATACCACCACAAAAACATTACATGAGCATAGGGGCATACCCCAGAACACTATCCAGACCTCACAAAACAAGGCCTAGAAAACAATACATCCCAAACTAACTACCAGCACTACAAAAATACAAAAAAGAATCTCTCAATCCATCCTAAAGTCTCGATCAGGGATATGCCAAAGAGAACAAAGATCTTGATTAGCTTCTGACCTTTGGATCCTTCTCCAGGATGTATGCAAGTCCGATATCATCAAGGTCTTCTCCAACACTTGCCGAATCCCCAAGCAACTTTGCTGAAAAATTCTTCAATTACGTTCTCCCCAAACATGGTAGACAGAGGCAGCAAAAACAATCCGAGAAACCAGACATGATAACTGAGGCCCACACTGATTCTGATTTCTGAACCATCCACTCAACAATCTGACCTAGGGAATGCAAGGAACAAGATGCTCTAAGCTTACCCTGCAAGGACCTCGGAAAGAGAAAGGGAATTGGAAATGCTCATGGGTTTCACTAGCATAAGCACAAAGAACACATTGAGAACTTGTCATAATGCCCCACATCTGCAATCTGTCCATGTTTGAGAGGCTCTTCAACACAGCTAACCATAGTATAATTGACCATCGCGGGACTGCATGCTTGTGCCACACCACTTTGGACCAAGGAACCAAAGCCTTAGATTGCCGAAATGCATTCCAGGCAGATTTAATGGAAAACTTCCCATTAGTTGACAGATTCCATACAATAGAGTCCTCCTGAGTTGGATTGGGAATCAAAGAACCAGGAGTGTGCCTTATAATTTCCCTAGTGACAGAGTTCCTATGTCTAGGCCACTGCCACTGCTGGTTTCTAATAATGGAAGAAACCTTAGCATTAATAGTCCTCCCCAAATTATAAACAATCCTTGACCCAAATTTGGCTTTTAGTGGACCCAATGGATGCCAATTGTCTAACTAAAGAAAGATATTATTCCCATTTCCCACCACATAGGTTATCCAAGGCTGCACATAAGTTCTGAGTCTAAAGATTTTTCCTTATAGTCCACGAGGCAGATACAGGAACTGACATATCCCACAAGTTGAAAGCGTCCTTTGTACTCCAGTTCACCTGTGTCATTGAATAGCTGCTGCCACACTAAAATTGTGGCATGGACACTATGTGGCTGCCTTTATAGGAGGGCATACAGGAGCTTCTTTGACTAAATTTGGCATCTGTAGGCAATCAGTCGGCACCCTTCAAACTGGAAACCAACTTTAATACGTTTGCATGAGGTTCTGAAGTTCGGAAGTTATACTTTTAAACTTCATCACCTCAGAAGTTGCGAGTGGAACAAAGACAAGATTTATCATTATTTTCCTTAACTTCCGTAACATTTTATTTATGCAAGAATTGGTCAAACACCATACTACAATTAATTAGCAAAGCAACTAGCCCAACGGCACACTGCAAAAGGACAACAGACTTGTAGACATAGTTGGGAATGTGGACTCAATTACCAGCCCAAATGATGAAACCCCCGGCCTGTTCAATTCTCTGGCGTTCATCCGATCTATCTGGCTTGTGATCGATAGACAAAGGGACAGCTGCATGAAGCACAGCAAAACAAGCCTGTTATAAGAGGAGATTTTCAATGCATTTCAGCTATTTGAACATTAACAAGCCTGTAATTATGCATCTGGAATGGTAGTAGGCTTTCCTTGCCCGAATCTCCTTCGTACCACAACCAAACAGAATTCAGTAATTTGGTGCAAGACCAAACAAAATCCAACGGGCAAATAATTCAGCAAAAGGCCAAATCATTTTCCATGATTTGCTACAATACATGCAAACTCAAAACCCTAAAACAGTGACGCCCAGGAGAGAGAGCCCCCAAGAACTAGTCCGAACATTTCTAAAATGAAGAGGGAAATTTTGACAAAAGAGGCTAGGAGTGTTTCACCTTATATAACAGGGTTACAACAACCAGTTCATTCTAAGTTTTCTGACCCTAGACCTTTAAGAATTTAGAAGGAAAATGGGGAATATCCAGGAACCAATGCATACAAGCTACAAAGTCAATCTTCCATACAAAGTCTGGTATAAGCGAACGAAAATAATGGGCTTAATGGACTTGATGGGTGTCAGAAGCCCTTGGGTAACTCATAATTTCTAAACAACCCCAGTTATTGTTTCATTCACTCGCAAATTGCAATTTTTATCTCTCCCCATCCAACTACAAGAGTTAGATTGGTTGATTACTTGCATTCCCCCAACTTATTTCTACTGGAGATAATTTAGAATTAATGAATTATGATAGATACATTGGATAACAAATGGTTCACGTATTAGGGTTGTGAAGAGTCACTTTAGTGTGTGTTCAAAGTATGTGGAGGCTCATGTGTCTTCCATGTGTGTTAGTATACATGTATCGATTTAATGCGTAGAATCCAAGATGTATCTGAGTGCCCTGTATAAAAGAATGTTGATCAATGGAAGAATGTAGAAGAAAGTGTTGAAGAATATATTATATTAGTGTTGAGTTCTTGAAAGGTACTAGAGTTCCTTGGGAGCTCTGTCCGGCCTTAGGGTCGTACATCTCCACAATGTTGTTATTGTTAGTTATCCTCCACATCCATGTTTCTTTATGTGTAGTTATGTGAGTGTTCAACATATTGCGTTATGCTCCCCCGACATAGAAACGCATCGATCATCATTTTGGATTTCCTATGGTTTTGGTAAAAATGTTTTATGCATAATACCGACGATGGGAACTAGGAAGCCATTAACCACATGTGCTATCAAAGTTATTGGACATCAATGGTATTGGACTTGTGAGTATTCGGACTATAACAGTTCTGATGAACAGTCACTCACTTTTGACAGATAATCATAGGAAAGAATAAAACAAATGATGATATGTTTACTTGAGGAACAAACTGTGATTCCGAGTATTGCACGGCACGGAATGAAATATTGATGAATGCTTCATAACATTGTTTTGACAAAAAAAAAAAAACCATAAATTGCATAATCACCTACTGAAATGAAAGAGCGACATCATGAATTTCATATTCATGTCATCTATATGTTTCCCCCACTTCCCATACGATTTTGACAATTTCATGTTCAAATGACCCATGAATCCTATTCTGCAGAATATCTGTTAATCGCGTTGAAAGCAACCAACCTGAACCAGCTCTACAAGCAACTACTCTGGAATCTCCCACATTTGCTACAAGCAGCCGATCCCCTAACAATACAGCTGTCGATGCAGTTGAACCAGCATCTTTTTGCTGGCCTTTTGCTTCATTGAGGTAATCAGCATCTGTCTGTCTAAAGGCCTCAACTGCAGCAACAAATATTCTTTTGTTAAATGATACATGAAGACTTGAATAGAGTAAGTTAGTCAGTAAACACAAAAAGAAACTCCAAACGCATACCGATTGCTGACTTTGTATCCTTAATAAAATCTGGATGGCTGCTTAAATTCTTGAAAAGGTTGTTCTTGAGATATTCAGCAGTTCTTGAACCACCATGACCTAATTGCAGCACAGTGATTACAAAAACAAATAAGAAAAGGACATCAAAAGAAGAAGATTCTAAGAAGACACTTTGACAGTGACAAAGTATCACACAAGTTTAAGCTTAGTAATTGTGAACTTTGCATCTGATAAAAGAACAACTTAAAGAAACATTACAAGGGTTTGGTGATTAAAAATGTGACATACCATCAAAAACACCAAAGAAAGCAACCATCTGACCATCTACTTCTGATATACTTGTCTCATAGAAATCCTCCATCGAGGATCTTTTGCCTTTGAAACTGGAATATCCATAGCTGAAACTTGCATTTCGGTGTCCAGTGAGGAAGCTACAACACAAGAAAGAGAAACGAGTAAACATCAGCACTTCAAGGAATTTTAGGACCATAAAAATGACCATTTGTTTTCACTAACTATGGGACAAACTAGAGCTTTCAAATCTCCATATCCACTCACATTAAACCAAACCAAACCAAGGTTTATTTCCTCCTTTCGTGGGAGTAGACTGCATGAATGCTTTTTCCCCATTCCACTCTATCAACGTCTCTACATCATCGAAATGTAATTAATTCATTTCTTTCTTATTTGCAGCATCCAATGTCCATTAGGTCTTTCTCCCTTCCCCCAAATATTCGACAAACAAAATCATCACTTTTCTTTACGACTGCATCTACTGGTCTTCGGTGTACATTAGCAAACCACCTTAGTCTACTTTAGTCTATTTTTTTGATTTTTTCTACAAATAAATTAGTCCTACTCTACAAAATCATGAATGTTTACATCCCTGATTCAATCTCTCCTACACAATCATTTCATTTATGAGTGGCCTCTCAGTAGCCCAATGTTGAATAGCTGATATATATTGGGTCCATTTCCTAACAGCTTATGCTTCAAAGTTCAAGTTGTGAGAGGTCTTGGGTTCAAGTCTGTCTGTTTGCATTTGCTTCCTTCGTATTCTCTTTCATTTTGTTTACGAAAAATTTGCATCTCCACATGCAAAACAAGGTTGCATCGCACAGAAGGGAGGGTGTTGAATAGCTTGATATACATTGTTGGGTCAATTTTCTAACAGCTTAAGCTCTTGAGACTACTGGTAACTTAATACTTAATACCCAACACCAGATCCCATATGGCCTTACTAGCCTTGTACTCGTTCTATCAACTTTCTTTTCCATCTTATAGGTATTTGTCATTAGCAAGCACGCCAAATCACCCCTTAAGCCAAGCTATTTTGACTTTATAGGTTAAATCATCTACACTAACTCCATCTTTGCTAGTTGTTAAACCTAGATAAAAAGAATTTCACTTTTTGTATCTCATGGCTTTTCAACAGATAATTGTATCAAGTAATTGGATCATAGTCTCTTACCATAAAAATGGTTGCATGTGCAGCAGCACCAAACATATCCGCTAGGGTTTTTTACTTCAACACGTTTGAAATTCACTTGCTCTCTACAAATTCACTTGCTCACTAAATCACCGAACCTTATGGACTTGCTTAGTAGATGAATTCACTCGTATAGTCAATGATTACACATTCCATAAATTAGTTTTATCCATACATATTTAAAACCATTTTGATTCTGTTAGAGCTGGTCCCACATGGGTTAGTTATCACCTTGAAAACTAGAATATGAGTCTAGACGCTGTCCACCCACATCAACCTACTTTGAGTTGGATGCTTTAACACGGTAGCATAGCTAGGTATTACCTGTGCCTAGAGAGTGTTAGAGCTTGTCCCACATTGATTAATTATCACTTCAAAACTAGTATACAAGCCTGGCAACCTTGCCGCTCTTTGTCAACTGGTTTCGAGTTAGACGTTTTAACCGATTCCCATGCTTCTTCCAAAATGCTTAATTTATCCTTAAGTCCTCCCTAATTTCATCTACTACGGTACTATAATCTGAGAATGATATACATTAAATTAAGGAACCACATCATGAATGTGTCAAGTCAATATATTCAAAAGAATAAAAAAACTAAGGGGAAAAAATAAGAACTCAAAAATAGTGTGGGCAACATGCCCTTAAAAAGGCGGATCGAGGAGCGCTTACAAACGAGTACTCAATTCAGAGTCGCCACTTGGGTTTGAAGGTCCGACACCCAAGGAACCGAACTTGAAACACTTGCTACACTGTTTAATTTGAGGGGAAGGCATCAATCCGTCATAACCATATCTGGGTTCGGGAGCTAGGTTACGAGAGGGAAAGGGTTTTAAGGCACCCCTCTCACCTAATCAGGAGACCGATTTTTACTTACGCATTTTGCAAAAATGTTTGAGATTCTTCTTTATTAGTCAATTTTAGCCAACTAGGACGGGGAAACAGTTTAAAGGGGATTAAAGCTGTAACACGTTTTGCAAGATGTGATCAATAGCATGGATGACATGTTTTTGATAAGCGAAAAATAGGATAAAGGCCAAAATTTGCCTGGATAAGCCAACGCAGCACCCTGTAAGACGTTGGCGTACACAAGGACAAACTTGCATGCACTGATCTGCTCCATGTAGATCACTGCATGCAAGCAGACCTGCGCGCGCTAACCTAAGACCGGTGCGCGCAAGCTAGCTTGTTCAGGCAAATTCTGTTTTAATCCTCCTCTGGGCTCTAGAAAGACCCGTGCTTACCCAGGACAAACCAAGCAATTTATATGGAAAGAAAAGACATAGTTATAGGCCAAATGAATAATAATTGAAAAACACCCCATAAACAGTGTGGGGGACAAAACAGTGACCAAAGGCCAAGTTACCCATGCAATGCCAACTACTGGAGATCAGCTTGGACCTGCACGTGCTAGTCATGGACACGCGCGGGCCTATTCTGACTAGACTTCCAGTGCTTGGTGTTGCATTCCTGGGCTCTGAGACACATTCAGAAGCAACCCAGGGGTATTCTAGCACAACAGATATGAATATTGAAAGCAGCTAACATTCTTTACAAGAGGAAAACAGTAAAGCAGGTTTTAACATGCTCAAGAGTGATGTGCATGATAATAAAAACATAAAGATCAACACCCTTGTCCTCACGCAGATCTGCGCACGCAGCCACAGAGTGGCACGCGCAAGCCTAGGACCGACGCGTGCAGGTGTGAAGACCACACAGTTCTTGTAACCTTGCTAGCTTTAGGACTGGGACACGTATAGATTACTAGCCTTGGCCCTGCCAACCCCTCCCAGGGGTCAGAACAGAAGGCATAAAGTATTCTTATAACTTTCTTTGAGTTTGAAAAGGGGATTGAACTTGGTGTTTGATGCTTGAATGGTCGATGTTTGATGCTTGTTGAGTGGTAGTAGGCAATGAACTAGGTCGCTTGTTGCTTGAGTTTTGTGACTTAGGGCTAGGATTTTTTGTCACCCTTTGCAAGGTTAAACATGGGGGTATATATAGGAGAAAGGAGTGGTGAGAGAAAGGTGCAGCCAGCCACCAAAGCGCCAGTTGGGCTTGCCCCTTAAGTCTCCCCTCCAATAAAGGTGATGGGAGGGGTGTGTGAGAGGAGACACAAGAGTGATGCAGGCACAGAACAGAAACTTCCACCGGCCTAAAGCCCCTTTGATGATGGCTTCTGCAGCTAGCAAAAAGGTGATGGGATGAGATATTGACCGGAGCGTGCAGGTCTCATACTGGTGCGCACAAGTCCAAACTAGCACGCGTTGGTCAACAGTTAAAGTTTGACTATTGACCAACACCTGCCCACTTGACCCGCGCGATGGTTCCAGACCAGCGCGTGCCAGTAGGGTTTTAGCGAGGTTTAAGGGTTTTCAAACACATCAAGTTCACACTCCCAATCATTCCCAAATCTGTTCTTGTTTCATTTCATCATTGGGGAATCAAAAACCATAAAGAAAAGTAAATTAATCTGGAAACCAGATTAGGGTGTCTACAAATAGCCCTTGGTGTCATCCTACTGCTTGAAAATTCACTTGTTGCATGCCATGCAGTAATTCAAAGCCCCATTACATCTTTATACATTGGTGTACCCCATGGTCACTCTCTCTGTCTCCTCAGCACCCACCGTATCATTTCTTTTAGCACCCTATCATAAGCCATTTTCAAGTTTATGAGGTTCTAACCTATAATAGCTATACGAAGATCTCTACTATTCTCTCTATGTTTTTGATTACTCAAATTTGTAATTAAATTACATCGGCAATTTATCTATCAAGCATAAACCTAAGACAATTCTCTAACATTGTTGCTATCATTCTTAAGCGATGTTCAATCACTCTCTCCTACAACTTCATTGTGCAACCCTAAATATCTCCTTTTATTTTTATATATAAGAAGTAAAATGCTCTTCTTCAACTCTTCTTGTTATTTCCTAGTCATAATAACAAGACACCTCTACATCACCTAAGCATTCCAGATCTCACCGTCTTCCCCGATTTTCTTCTCTATAGTGCAGTTTTCATGTCAATCTTTTCTTGTATGCCAAAACTTGCACTCTTAAGAGAAATGGTACTTGTCCCTAGATCTTGATCACCGTTTTATGTCATCCCGAAGTTGGACACTTGTGATTAGTAACATCTTCAGAAAAGCTTTCGTGAACAACAATATGGTGAAATGGTGACTAATATCTTTGCCCCTATGCGAGTGATAAAATGGTGATAAATCTCAAAGCTACATAACAACCTTTATTCTCCAATTTAAGAATAACTTTTTGTTGGTGAATTGGTAGGAGAGAACGTATAAGTACAAGAGAATTCCATCAAATTATCAAACTTTGCACCGAACACTAAAAAAAGGTCCAACAATACACATCATCACAATCTTTACAACAACAATATCAACCACTAAAGTCCAGCTCTAGAATAGAAAGAACCTCAAAATAGGTTGTGCACAACAACTAATAAGTAGGTTGCTGCCTTTGGAAAGAATTAACCATTGACCTCTCAATTGGGAGTGTGTAAGTATTAAACTGGGCTAAATTCAGCTTGTTAAACCCGAACGAGCTTCAGTGATTCCGAAGTTAAAACAGTACTAAGAATAATTTCAGAGTGCAAAAGAACAGGAGCTAACATCATATTGACTGACGGAGTGTTAAACTGAACAATTACCTCTACCAAATGAACAATTAACGATTATTAGGCCACTATCCAGAGAGTATTACCAGGAACAGAGAAAGACAAGCATATATATATATATATATATATAGAGAGAGAGAGAGAGAGAGAGAGAGAGAGAGAGAGAGAACCAAGGACCTGATACCGCCGCCGCTAAAGAGGGCATCGGGATCCCTATCTTGAATTAGGACCCCTGGCTGTTGTTGATGCTGTGGCGGTGGCTCCGCCGCAGGAGGCGGCGTTGGTTGTGGATCGACCTCGACGTTGAAGGGCGGGACATGGGGCCGAGCAGAAGAGGTAGAAGAGGAGGAGGCGGAGGCGGAGGGGGGAGGATCTTCGACGTTCATGCTCACCACCGCATTTCCACTTTTCGTATACGTTGTTGCGTATATAATATATCCGTCTGTAGACTGTATCTATGTAACAAAACCCCTGCGGCTGAGGTTCACCCAATTCTTACGCCGCCTATTGAACCGCCGACGTTCTATCCCTTGTCGATTTCACTCCGGTTTCCGGCCGGATTTCGAATCATTGAGCTAATGAAGGAACTCCCCGTTCAGTTGAGTTGAGGGGAGCTTCTAACAACACCCCTCTTTTGTCTCTCTCCAAACAAATAAAATTCCAGATTTCATTGGGTTTATTTGGTCGGAAAGTCTACGGTTCCAGACAGAGCGCCTCCGGCCATCAGATAGCCGATTTGAGCCGTTTAAATATGGAGTGTTTGAATCGAGCACCTATACACATCGGATGCTATTGATTCTCGCGTTGGCCCACTCATTTTTTTACATATATATACAAAAATATTGAGTGTTTGAATCGAGCACTTAAACACATCGGATACTGTTAATTCTCGTGTAGGCTTACTCATTTTTTTTAAAAAATTTTTTTGGACGGCTCGGATCAATCATCTGGTGGCCAGAGTGGGCCCGGAGCGCCGTCGGGAAATGATCTGTATCCCTTTTCCAGTCGGGACTGTAGCACCTCTGTTTATTTGGTAGCTGTGGAAGAGAAAAGAAAGGAAACGAAAATCAAAAGTTTTCCTCCTCCTTTGTTTGGTTTGAGAGGAAAAATAGAAGAAAATAATCAAACAAAGGCTCATAAACAGTAAAAAAAATTTCTAAACTTTTCTTCTCTTTTCCTTTCTTTTCTTTTCCATAGGTATGAGACAGGGTATTCGTCTATCTGCACCCAAGGGTTTGTTTGGAAGTTGGGGAAAAAAGGGAATAGGGGCAATTTTTTATAGGGCCTGTTTGAAATTTGTGAAAAATGAGAGGAAGAAAAGGAAAGAAAAATAATGAAGGAAACTAGGAAAGTGCGAGAAAATTAGAGAGAAATTTTGTCCCCAAAAATAACTCTCTTTTATTGTTTGGTTCGGAAAGAAAGAGTGGATAAAATGAGAAATTAAAGTGTTAGGCAAGTGAATTTTCCATAAAGTTTTCTCATGTTTTCCTTGTTAATTATTTTCTCTTCTCTTTCCTCATTTTCTCCAAGGGCTTGTTTGGCGCGGGTTTGTAAATCATTTTGTCTTCTTCTCTTTCTTCATTTTCTTCCATTACAGTGTAATTGTTTTCATGAGGTAAAAACACACCACTAATGTTATGGTGCCTATGTCGACCGGATTTTGGGTATTATATGACAATGTAATATAACATACTGTACTTGTCATGTACTCTATTAGTACACTAATGACACCTTATATGATCATAAAATGCAATCACCAAATGATTTCTGATTTAAAAAAAATCACCAAATGATCAATTAGACCAAATCTATAGATGAACTCTCCGAAAAGTTTTTTTTCCCAATATAAATAGGAGCTACAAGTAATTTTAGGGGACTTACAAACAATTTTTCAGGAGGGAAAAATTGTCTTGATCTGTTAAGTCAAGGGGTAAAACTGATATTAATCGAAGAGTCCTCAGTGGGCATCCTGTGAATATGCCACTAGAGGAGACTCAGGAGAGTATGCGAGTGGTACAAAGGGAATGAGAACTGTGGGTGGTGGCAAGGAGGTTGTGGGAGGCCGGAGGGGTTAGCCGTTAGCGGTGGCGAGGAGGATTGGAAGAGGGGCAACAACCATAACAAGAGGTTGGGGTGAAGGCAGAGAGGTGGTGTGACTGTGGTGGTAGCCAACGGACGGGGCGGCGATGCGGGTGAAGACAGGTGAGTGCAAGTTTTTTTTTTTTTTTTGGGTGAAGGGAAATTTGCGTTTTGCACTTTAGAGTCATTGCTTTTTTTCAATATAGCAGAACAGTAGAACCACAAAAGCAGTCGCAGTAAAATCTAGTGTAGAAACATCCTTCTACCAAGTGTTGTACTATTGTGGACTATAAAATAAACAGTTTAGTTTAAAATAATTTGAAATAATAACCAGTTTTAAGTTTCCAATAATTTGAAATACACTTCACATAATGAAGTTCAACTTCTTCAGCAACTTATCAATATTTGATTAAATTTACTTTTGCTGATATAGTCTTCTTTACAAGTTCCACTGGTTTGGGTCATGATTTGTAAACCCGAGATGAACTATTTTTGTTTTTTGAGAAGAATCCAAGATGAACTCACCAAACGACAATCACGAAGGATAATAGAGTAAAGGGCATGGACGGGAGCTGTTCCATAGCACGGTGGTTCACGGCAGCACCCAGTGACCCACCACCCTTGATCCATTTGATCAGACTAACGAGAGAGGGACGACATGCTAGTTTTCGCAACTGGTATTGCAGAGAGTACCTAGATTCAAAGATCCTTTGATTTAGGAAAACAACTAACAAGCAGTTCACTTGCAGCCTAACCCTTACATGAAGCAGAATTGGGAGAAACGAAGATAATGTTGGTGAAAAGGTGCTTCTGAGGTATGTCTACCGCCATTCCTACCAATCGAGACATGCTTGGGTTCTTCCAAGTCGAGGATAACACAAGCTCAAAACACAATATTATTATTTGGTACATAAAATACAACTCTAGGGAAATCAATAAATCACTGTAATCGAAAGCCCCATCCATATTAATTGAAAACCACCACAAAATCGTAAACGAAACGCCTTGAAAGCTATCCACTGTAGGTAAAAGGAAATGACAAGATTGAAGAAAAGCACAGGTAAGCAAACCTCCATATTTGGGACTAAATACATAATTTCGTGTCATGGTAGATTAGATTGTTTTGGGATAAAACAGGGGAAGTGAATCAAAAAAATACATGGGGCCAAAGGGAATTGCCAAAGTGTAGATAGGAATAACGGCCATGTTCAGCAACACGCACTAGTTGAAGCATCAGGCTCGGGAGGTTTTTGTTTGAAGATGTTCCTTTTGCCACCGGTTGCGCCCTCCGCCAAGAGGCTTGGTGTTTCCAAAATCTGCAGGTCAACAAGGTATCATGTTAACAACACAATTGATTATCGTGAAGTTAATGGATAACTAGATAGCAATTTAACTAAATTAACAAAAACATGCCTCATAATAACCATTTGTATTGTTGTCCATTCTTTAAGGCGCACTTGCGGAGGGCACTCGTTAACAAACATTTCTTGCATATATGTAACTGAACTTGGCAATTGTAACCCCAAGTTTACTAAGCAATGCTGAAGCCCATTCATACAAATGTTTGCCCGTGCTCAGAGTACCTTGAATCATAATTCTATAATATCCTAAGAAATGCCTGGCAATTTCCATAATTACTGCATACTATCAAACTCCATATCGATGATATCGTCAAACAAGAATACCATTCACAAGATTATGTGGGGAATGCTTGGTTTCCGATAAATACAGATCCTATGCAACATTTCAAGATATCCACGTGACTATGTAACAACTTTAGGCTTCTTCATTTACAAGGTATAATTCAACACTTCAAAAAAATAAGCAAGAAAATATGCTAATATTATGCTTACCTTTAGAACTAGTTCCTCAAAGCACTGTTCCACATTGACCCGAGTTTTTGCACTGCATTCAATGAAAAGGCATCCATACTCCCTAGCAAAGTCAATTCCCTCCTTTTTAGTAACAACCCTTTCACTTTCCTGGCAAAGAAATAGGAAAGACTTTAAATCACAAACTTTTAATCCATTACGACAAGGATAGATAAATTTGTGGCATAAAGCAAATCTGAACCCAGTTCTAAAAGGAACAACTAGATTAACACTGGAGCACCTAACTATTGGCAAAAACTTGGTTTATACCTTGTCAACTTTGTTGCCGACAAGCATCTTGATGCAATCTTGATTTGTTGAATACAAATCAATTTCTTTACCCCACACATCAGATAGATTTGTAAACGTCTCTCGCCGTGTTACATCATAAACTGTTCCAAATCCACATACAATCAGGTTTACTGTATATAACTATATATTAAGAATCAATAGCAATTAGCAAATGAGAACAGGAGACAGCATCTAGGAGAGAGAACTAAAAAACACTTGTAAAGATCAGGTAATAACAACATCAATCTATACAAGTGTGCTACACCAATAAAATTACTAAAGATTACCTTAAACAAGAATATACAAGAACTTAAACTTAAGTAAAGATAAAGACACTTTGAATCCAGACAAATAGAAGTCAATCAGGATTTCAGGACGAACAAAAACGTGAGTGCCATGAGGAGATTTATGCCCATTGAAATCTACACTACTGGTCATCAAAGAAAACACCGCTTTTCTGTTTGGTTGATGTTCTAGAATAATAAAGATTTTCTACAACTTTGTAGTTGACAAGCATTTTCTACAAAACCCTAAAGAGATGTTCACAAGTTTTCGAAGATAATTTCTGCTGAAAAATAATAACATCCGAAATCTAATAGTTCCTTGTATTCAGAATAGTATCCTGCAAAACTGATTCTCAAACCACCACCAAACGGTTTGTGTCAACTTGAGGGACGTAAAAGAAATGATAAAAATACAGACAAAATACGAAATAAACGGAGACAACTTACCCATTATTATTCCTTGAGCTCCTCTATAATATGAACTGGTTAATGTCCTGAATCGTTCCTGTCCAGCTGCAGAATGAGAAATAAGAGAACTTTTCGCATACCAGTCAAAAACTTTAACAGTAGTCAAATCCAGAGAATCAAACACTGCGACATGCAAATGCAAAAGAGCCAAATCGAACTCTTGCATTGAGCTGAGCATTAACCTAAAATAGAAGGACCCAAAGCAAGGGAGGAAATCCTAACAAAGAAGCCTTGTTTTGGTGAAATTGATGTTTTCAGTATTTTACAGCATGTAATAACACTATAACAGTAATAGTAACAAGCAAATGCATAATCCCTCTATTTCTTTCCTCCTCTCTCTTCCTCTCCACCACAGTGCCAAGTAAAGTCCTCGACTCCCGATAAAAGGCGGAAATGCTCTCTCAGGAACCTAGAATAGTTTCCACAAGGTAAAAAACGTATGCCTCCACGGTAACTAAATTGTGAATACACTACGGTGACTACAGAAAAGGAGATAAACATTTTTAAGATCTAAAAAACTGCATTGGAGCAACAACAAAGAGTTGACCTTTAACCCACCAACCCACTCTTCCCCTTGAACGACTAACCATGAAAGCCCAGACTGATCATAACCACAACCTAACGGCCAACCAACAACACTCAAATATCTGCTCTAATGGTTACAGTTGCCAAGAAACGTATTTCCTTCAAAGTTTCTAGATCTTCCTCCCACTTACCCGACGCAATTTACTTGAGCAGAAGTAATGTACAGTTAAATTGTATAATTTACACAATACGTACAACTCCCATGAAGAAGCAATTCTCATGAAATTAGATTGACAAGATCTTATCCGGGCACTTCTCAAGGTATTAGGTTGACAAGTTCTTATCCGGGCACAATCTTCATTCCTGTATTCCAAGACAACTCCATGAAGTCTCTTGTAGACTTGCAGTTGAGAGCCTCAAAGGAAAGCTGGCGTAAAACCAGAAGAGAGGGGAGGAAAGCAGGGGATCAAGAGAAGAACAAGATGGAAAGAATCACAGAATAGAGAACCCTGAGGAAGAGAAAAGAGGATGATCCCCAACAATGTCCAATATTCGGTTCTCATATATATATATATATATATATATATATATATATATATATATATATATATATATATATTTTCGGGATAAGTTGATATTCAGTTGTCATATCATAAATCTAAAAACCCTATTACATTGTCTACTTCCATTGCAAGCAAAAAAGGAACAATCCAATAATGAAATATGGAGATTAAGGAACAGGTGGAATCCTCAAGATACTACACACCAAATTAATTCAAATTTCTAATCCAAGTAAAATCACAATCTTTATCCAAAGCCTTTGTTGTCCTTGCCAAAAGGTCAAACATACATACTCAAGCCCAATAAGGTATAGAGTTCCTTTCAATCAATTAATAACCCATGCCTAAGAAGCAAATTGCCACGCAATATCATGTCCCATGGGCGAGCGATACTTCTTCTCATCTCTTTCTTCAAATGAAGCTTTGTTAAAAAAAAATCATGTGGTTTGTGAACTCACATGCAATACAACTTAAGACTTTCATTATCGCAGCCAATTTAGACGGTTCAATACTTGCAGTTAGTTAATCGGATATGTGCAACAAATTTATAAGTATATTCGTGGCATTATACATTTTCATGAGTTATTGACTTATTCAAAAGTATTCAACATCGAAAGCTACATCATCCTCATGACTAAACATAAGTAAAAATCCATTTCATACCAATACAGGCACCACGCTCACACAAACTCATAAACTCCTATTTCTCCTTCTAGTGTAGAATGAAATTCAGATCAACAGAAATGCCGAAAACAAATAACTAAAACAATTCAAATATGTTTGCATCCTTCAAAAAAAAGCACACAATGTAACATTTCCTGAAGAGAAACCACATAGAAGAGTTCGTGTCTGAATAAGCCATCAGTTTCATTTTGGAACTATTTTCCCCTTAATTTTCCTTTTCTTTTTCTCCCCCAGGTTTGGTAGAAGAGGGCTTATGAGAAGCATTACCTGTGTCCCAAATTGCAAGCTTCAACTTTTTACCCCCCATGGTAACATGTTTTACTTTAAAATCCACCCCTACAAAATAAGAGAATCAATTAGCCAAAACATGAAATGAAGATAAATCATGCACAACTGATCAGAAGAACAATTCTGTACAGCTACCCCAATGATCTAATCTTTTAGCATAGCCCGCAAAGATTAGTGATTTCTTGTCATGTGCTATCCAATGATTTCATAACACTACTTTCATTATTGAACACTTAGCATGAACTTAACCAATACAATCAGCAAATGAAGGACTAACGTGTTATCCCATTATAAAGAAACTAATAATATGAAAGGCAATTAGAAACTAATATCGAGTCATTGACAATCCACCTAAGAGCTATAATTACTTTGCATGCTCTATCCTTTCTTGATTTTTACATTAAAAAGAAATTTATTGTCTCTATCCTCTCTCTTTTTAGTAAGCAAATCATCTCTCTCCTCTTGTTGAATTGAGAACATTTCCCATTTTCGAAGCCCATTAGGGAAAACAAATGACAATGCCAAGATTTACCGACGATAAACTGTTAATGTCACAGAGTACCCATTGCACGAAAAAAGGCAGCTGAGGATTAAAAAACCATTGCGGCATATAATGCCGTGTAGCACGGGAGGGTTGTAAAAAGAACATACGAAGTATGAAACCGTCGAGACAGAACCAAGCTGTGTGGTTTCATACAAGACCAACTTGGTCTTGGTTCACAAAATGGAAAAGTGTAGGGGTTCAGTTCTGTTTATGCTCGTGAGCTCATGAATCTATGCTATACTTAAAGGAATCAGCATCACACATTTATATATGTGCGCTGGATTTTATGTTGCTCATATGCTCTTCACAAAGTACGATAATGACAGGAAGCTAAAAGATATGCAGACTCTGTCAGAATGTGCCATTCACATACCTAGCATCTATGGAGCACCGACACACCTAGGTTGCAGCAGCCGTGTTGATCACGCTGGGGGTACACAACAAACAGCATGGACATGCCATGCGGCTAGACCGTTAAACTAAAATATCTTCCATGGTGGGAAACGCCAGGCACACAATTGAGAGACGGAGGGACAAGGCAAGGACACACATGAGGCACAATGGGTGACTATAAATTTTAAAAGCTTTTCCAAGAGAGAATATTTACAACTTAAAAGATATTGGGCCAAAAGTGTACTATAAAACATGTGTATATTTTATGGGCATACATCGTAGGTAGATAACGCATTCAACAAGAGCCCTACCCTAAATATTTAGTCTTATATTGTAGGTATGGTTCGTATGGATAATTTAAAAATCCTAACAAAAATTTTCCGTGTCCCCGCTGTGACCGTACTCGTGTTTGCATCCGTGCTACATAGCCTAAAATTCGTCATCTTCCAGCCGATTATGAATGGGTTGTTATCCTTCATCACTTTTGACAGGTTTTCCTTCACACATGTATAAGAATGAAAATGGCCCTAAGGTTACAAGCTAACGATTCTATTGGATTTTTACGCGATAATGTATGCCTTCTTCAAATAAGTTATGATGATAAGAATAGTCTACGAAACGTGAAACCAAACCAACTGAAAGTTATTCTATGGTTGGTAAATGAGGCTGGTTGTAGATAGGTACCAATAGTTGGGTTTGGTTACAAATTTTCTCCAACAGTCAAGTGTAATTGCACAAAAACCACACCAATTGCACAAAAGCCACACCAATCGCAACCGCAAACACCCTACTGCAGAAGCAAATGTCACAACTTAACTTCGTTGAATATTTAGCACCTCAAGCATTATCACAGGGTGAGTGTATTATTATTTCTTTATGGGTACATATAATAAGCTACTCCTACTATCCTTCGGGGAATCTTGCCTCATCTGCAGGGGGGCTGTCCCACCAATGTCGGGGCCAAAGCTATGATCCCACGACATGTTACAAGTATTAAAGAGTATGCTAATCCCCAACAGGAAGCCATGCAGACTTGAACCCTAGGATTGAGCAATAAACTCCAAGCAGTTAACAAATGAGGGAAAATGAAAGATTCAGAAGTTAGAAAATAAGCCCAATCGATAGCCGACAATAACCATGACAATTAACGGAAAAGTTTCTTTCAAACACTTGACTACAATGATTAGAGTCATGATTGCCCATCCAGAGATGAAACAATCCAAATTCAACTACACCCAATCGTGAAAGAATTAACACAAGAAGGTTTGTGTGGAAATTCAGTGCTCACCAATGGTAGGAGAGAGATCCTCAAAAGTATCGGACGTGAAACTCAGAAGGAGACTACTCTTCCCCACGCCAGAGTCTCCGATCAACAACAACTTGAACAAGTAATCAAACTCCGGCTGGCTCGACGACGCGTCCATTTCCCCAAAACAATTCCGAATTTCCAAAAATCAAAACCCGCAACCTCCGCCAAGCATGAAATTCCAAACCCTATAAATCACGCAATCGGAACACGACTTCAAAAAACCAAAAAACGAAGACAAATTGAAATCGAGAAAAGGAGCATGGAATTACCTGATAATTCGATGCGCAGGGGGTGGTTCAGATCTGAACAGTGTGTCGATTCGTCTGATTGAAGTTAGATATTTTGATTGATATTTTATTTTCTTGGAGGAGAAAAAGGAGGTCTGGAAGAAAGGAGAAAGAAAGCTCTGCGAGGTGCCTCCTTTTTAATGGTGACCAAGCAGTGAGTCAGCACCGTGTTTGCTTTTCGTTAACGTGTTGGAGATGGGTTAGGATTCGGTGATGCGGGGGACCTGTGCGGTTTTGAGAGGTGCTGGCATCACACCCGTCGGTTTTTGAGTGGTTGTTTGTCATCCCCATTTTCATTTTGTTTTATTCGGACTAATTTATGCACACCACGACTAGTTTTGGAATATTGTAGGGGTTGCAATTAAAGTCCTCAGAGTTGATGGCATAAGTTTTGTAGTAAGTTTACCCGTTCCGCTAACAAAATATGTACTTATTTCTAACCCAAATTCTCTTCAGCCTTCTCTTCGCTGCTGCCTCCACCTCCTCCCCAGCCGCCTCCCTCTGGTTTCTAGTGTTTTCGGGATAGATCTGATGGAGAGATGATGTTAGGGTGCCTCCTTTAATAAGTCTCCAGTTTTCGAGTTGACAGCTCCTTGGCCGGAGGTTCTTGTACCGATCGTCTTTGGTTTAGTTTCTCCCGACTGGTCTCCCCAATCCGGTGACTGTATCCGTCTGATTTTTCTCAAATTCGGTGAGCATGATAGATGGGTGAATAAGTTTTTAGCCTGTTTAGATTGTTTGTTCTGATTTAATGATGATTTCATCTATGCTCAGTGGCGGAGCTGTTCAGTGGCGGGGGGGCCTCAAAATAATTTTTTTGGGAAAAAATTATTTTGAACCGGGAGGTGATAAAAGGCTTTCAAAGTCTCACAAATATTTTGGGATTGCTGTGACTAAGGCCGTAAACGAATCGAATCCAGCCAAACCTTGTTAAGTTCGACTTGGGTTCATTAAGGTATTAGTCTGGCTTGAGTTTGGCTCGAGTTCGATTCGAGCTTTAACAAATTGGCTCAAGTTCGGCTCGTTAAAAATTTTCAAAGCTCGGGTTCGGAGATTGGATTTGTTAAGGTACTAATCTGGTTTGAGTTTAACTCGGGTTCGATTCGAACCCGAACGTCTTGGTTCGAGTTCGGCTTATTAAACTCAAACAAATCGAGTCGAGTTGAATCTAAGCTCGAATTGAGCTCATCAAGACTCAGTTTCGGTTCAGCTATGCTCATTAAACTCAAGAAAATTCAAACTCTCTCATTGATCGTATAGAATTTGAAAAAAAAATAAGTATTGAATTATATATACAACCTTAAAATTTTTTAATTTTACAAATAGAACTTTATTGAATTATTAATTAAATTTAATTATAGGTTCGCGAGTCTAACCGAGCTGAATACCATTGGGCTTAGGTTCGGTTCATTTACGGAATAAAGCCTAGAATTAAGGTTTAAGTTCAGTTCATTTAGTAGACGAATCGAACTCGAACGAGCTCTTACCGAACGGAGCCTCGAACACTTCATGAACGGTTCAATTCATTTACAGCCCTAGCTGTGACTACGTTGTTGTCACTTTAAAATTTGCCATTTCAAAACCAAACAAACCAACATTCTTTTGAGTTCTTTCTATATTTTCCTCTCACAAACTCTCCTACTCGACTTCAATTTGTCAAACTATGTGTCGAACTCGAAAGCTGATCAAGGTGAGGATCCTTGGCCAGCAATCAAATCTATTTTCTACAGCTACCTTCGCTGGGAATTGATGAACGATGAGCGACGATTGCCTCTTTATCTCTCTCTCTTGAATAGAGATTATAGGATCATCCATCTAGGGTAATCTATTTAGTGCTTTTGTGATTTTAGATTGTTTTGACTTGGCTCGCCGGATCCTAAATCCTAGCTCCGCCACTGTCTATGCTTATGGTTAAGGTTTGAGCTGGGTATCCATTTGAGCTTTACTACCAAAATTAGAGACGGGTCCGATGTCTTGCATTTATGTATGGTTTGCCTTGGCAATGTGTGCTTAGGAGCCTCTTAGTGGATGTGCTCCAGTGTATAGGCTTTAGTAGTTTTGATTTTTTCTTGTATTTTTTGATGAAATCATTGTAGCCCTCGGGTTTTTACCTTCAGCTATTGTGAAATGAATCGATTGCTTGTTTTAGAAAAATAAAAGAAAACATAATGAAACTACACTTATATATATATATATATATATATATATATATATATATATACACTTTTGTAAACACAGCAGTTTGCATGCAGAATGAAAGACTATTTTGATTAACAAGGTATGGCTCATCAAAAGCGTAAAATTGAAAACGCATGAAAATCCTTATTCTTGTACATATATAGAAAGTAATTCAACTAGCTAACCAAATGATCAAAACCTAATATAATTAGATTAATCGTACATAGCGGGATAAGTTTGTCAAAAAAATAAATAAAAGGAATCAAAAGTCATACTTTTTGAGTGAAGCTACAGACCCCGATGATCCTAACGCCGATTTTACCGACTGATCTGATTGGTCTAGGTTATAATCTTGTGTAGTACTACTCACGTTGTTTCTTTCTGCTTTTATATGTACTAATTGCACTTTACCTCCTACTTTCTATTATATTTATGGTTTAGTCCTAATTCTGAAATGGTTTTGCTCTGTGGTACTGATGTTGTGCTTCAGCTAACTGTTGTTCTAATTCTCTAAGTTTGTTATGTTCTTTTCCTATGAATCTAGTAAGAACGCTACTAGATCGAGGCCTATTTGTATATAAAGCTATATTTAAAAGTCTACTTATTAAAAGGTTCTGAATAAATATTTCTTCTTTTAGTCTACGAATATAAATCAAAATATGTTCTTTTTTGTTCATGCATGCAAAGGATAAAAGCTTATAACCAAATATCTGTGAATCCTACTTGGTACTTACCACCACATGATCCAGATAAACTGTTTAAAATAATTTAAATATTGTATACAAAATTATATATCTTATTACCCATTGATTAATCTTCCTTTTTGTTATCACACCCCTTTTATGTGTCAAATTCTTATTCAAAGAAATTTCTTATTTTCTTTCTTAACCTACCTCCGAATACCATTCGCTCAATGCCACTCTTTGGCAAAACGGGTTAAAGACTCAAGAAGGCTTTATGGTTCAAAGGCCTGAAGTCATTTCTTCTTTTAAAATCTGAATTTAAAAGTTTTAGTGATATAAAAACTGGATTAAAATTCTTTGGGTAATACAGACATATAATTCATACAATATCTATACTATTTATGATCATGGGGGTGTTCCCTTTCGGGAGTCCCTAAAGAACAATAAAGAACTGAAAAGAAACTTACTATATTATTACTGCAAACTGCTGATTACAAAGACTTGATTACTGAAGATTGACTCGACCAATTACAATTGCAACAAATGCTTACAGATAGCAAGTGTTTAGATGCTAGGAGAGTCGTAATTACAACTAAATGACTCAACTCTATTTATAGACTTTGAAAACAAACATGACCGGTAACCTAATATGAAAAGAGATCTGGTTTCTCTGAAAGAAAAGTAGATGCCGCGTGATCATGGGTCCGCATCGACACATCTTTCAACTTTTCTATTACAAAAGCAGACTCTCTTATTATTGTTTACAAAGACTTCTGTCCAAGAGCAGTTGGGGTCATAATTACTCTGACTGATGAAGAGTGGTTGGAGTAGTTGATTGCATTCTGCTTTCGGCATATACTTCCAAACTACTTTTACTGGTAAAGTATCGACCCATGTGAGAACAGTGTTGCTGTCTGTCATGGTGGAATACTTTGTCTTGATGCTTATCCTTCCATTGCATTATTGATGTTTTGGATGGCTTCGTCATCAAAATCATAATCTTCATCCTCATCATTCTGAGATATACTAGATAGATCAGACGAATCTCTTCCACATATCTTTTTCTTTTCCTGATTTTTCTGATTAATGTAATAACTGACTAGATTATTACATCCTGTCTCGAATTGAAATTTTAATTCTGGGAGATGATCATTAGATCTAATTTTTTAAAATAGATCTTCACATATTAGAGATGCTTTCCCATAATCATATAGACTTTCATAATGAAGTCCTTCAGCTATGGTGAAAGCAATGGCATGCCTGATCTGTTTTCTAATTGAATTTGTTTCGCAAATCCAAGGTTCATCATTGTTACAAAGGTAAATCTTTCTGAGAATTGTATTTGCAGGATTTGTGTTGATATGGATATTATGGTAGGCAGGGATGAGTTTTTCCGGGGATGTCTATTCTGGAAGTTTTGATTCTATCACTGCTTCGACTGCTATACTCTGATCTGCCATAGAATTAAGAACACATGCTGCAATATTTCTTCCAAATCTGTTAGTATCTTCCGGATCATGGAATATAATTTGTTGAACATATCCATAATCTAAAAGAGTAACTTCTGTAATCTCCACCTGTTTATCTTTGAAATTAAGGTAAAAAGGTTTGAAGAGCTTCATGTCAATGTTGGCCTTTGGAATGCTGTATATGAGTTGGCATGTGCAAGTAATTTGCTCTAATGGTGTCTGGATATTGCAAATAGGTTTAATTTTTGGACAGCTTTATCCTGTAAGTAAAGAGTTTTCCAAGAGATGGTGAGTCCTGGAAAGCTTCCTTCATTCTGGTTAATCTTGACTAACTCTGAAAACAAGAATTCTTGGAAATGAACTCTGTCTTCTCTGGCGAGGTGTTGAATGTGATGGATAACGTCTGGGGGAAATTTGGAAATAAAGGTGGTTGCTCTTGATTGCCAAAGCTCTCTTGGACTATATTCCTTACTCCACTTATTTCCTCTATCTTCCAGTGGGGAAGACTGCCTTCTCGCTTTTACCAGTGGGGTAAAAGGGTCTCTAATCTTCTTGAGTTCTTTCTCTGATTTTAACAACTTCATTTTGAGAGTTGTTATTTCTTCTTCACGCCTTTTCTGGTTATTGATCAACTGTTGATTGACTTGTTATAGATCTTGATTTCTTTTATATAAAAGTCTAAAGCTTCTAGTCATTGTTTCACAATGACCACAAAATCTTATTTGTTGAGAAAGTGGTTGATTAAAACTCTGATTATTTTCAAAACCTGCAATCTCGAGTGCTGCTTGAGTGTTTAGTCTTCTAGTAGATTCTGAGATGTAAAAATTGTTTCCAATGGCACGATTAGCCCATTGGTTTGCTTCTGAAAAAGTATGAAAACCTTTCCATGTTGAGGAAGGGATTCCATCAATTTGTTTTAAAACTTCTGGCCAATAAGAATAAATTCCTGGAACACGGCCTTTTGCAACACAGAAAAATGAAAATCTTTTTGTTGGGTTTAACCCATTTTGCTGGTTAAAGAAAATATTTAAGGCATTCAAACAGGCTAAAAATCTAGGAACATCTTTGTGAGAGTCCCAAAGGTTATTTAAAAGACATTTCTGTTCTTCACTGATATTGTGAATGAGGTACCTGAATTTGGATATGGACTGTTCAGGGAATATTTTGATAGTTATGCTCCCAAAGGTTAAAAACTTCTGATCTATTCTGGTTGTACTGGTTGTTTTGCTTGACGATGCCATCTGAAAAATTGAAAATATTAACATTTATTTCTCTAGATAAATAGTCTGCTAAAGTATTTTCTTTTCTTTTAATATGTTCAAATTCTACTGTATAGTCATTTCTTGTTATTGTATCTACAAAATTAAGCCATTTTCTGTTACTGATCTTTTTCTCATTGAGAAGCTTATGGAATTTAACAATTGCTTCACAGTATGTTCTGACTGTAAAAGGTTTAAACAACCATAACTTGAAGCTATTAATGGCGTTAATAACTCATAATATTTCACAATCTATACTGGCTAAATTTCCCTTTTCCCTATATTTTTCACTAGAATATCTGCAAATCTTTTCTGTGGTTTTTGCTGAGTATTTGGTAGGTTTGCTGAGGAGTATTGCCCTCCATCCTTTTTCACTAGCATCTACCTCTATCACTATATAATCTGATTCTAAGGATAAATCTAATTCTGATAAATTTTTACAAATTTCTTTGATTTTTCTGACAAGATCAATATCTTGCTGATTGAAATATTTTTGTCCTGTTGGGATTGTTTTACTGTATAAAGGACCTATGATTTTACTAAGATCTTTTATGTATGGCCTAACATAATTCAAAGTTCCTAAATATGACAGGAGTTTCTTCTTATCTTCTATCTTATCTGGAAATTTTAAAATCTTTTGTGCAATATGTGGTTGTAGTTGGATTTTCCTTTTCCTATTCTTACTTCTAAATATTCTATGTATTCTTTATATCCATTTTCTTTTTGCTAATAATCAAACCATTGTCTATGAATAACTGGAATGCTATCCTAAGATGTTTATAATGTTCTTCCTGCGTTTTGCTGAAAATGAGAATATCATCAATATAAACAAGAATAAACAAATGATAATCTTTAAATATACTATCCATTTTTCTCTGGAAGATACTGGGCGCTGTTTTTAAACCAAAGGGCATGACATTCCATTCATAACATCCTTGGGGACATGTGAATACTGTCCATGGTCTACTAAACTGGTCTAACATGATCTGCCAAAACCCTGATTTGCAATCAAACTTACTAAAAATTGTTGCATTCTAGATACTATTAATAAGCTGTTCTTTCTGGGTATATCATAGCTATCTATCTGAATATTATCATTGAGACGCTTATAGTATATGACCATTTGCGCTTTTCCTCTTTTGATTTCTGCATGGTTTCTTACCATAAAGGTTGCACTTCTACGAGGACTGGTGCTTTCTTTTATAACTCCTAGATCTAGTAATTCTTTAATTTGTTTTTCAAATTCTTCTTCATCTAGTGGACTGTAAACAATTTTCTGGGTACTAATCTTAAATTCTGGGTTAATAATTTCTAAATGTGCTAGAGTCTTGTTCTTATTCCAATGTTTGATTGGATTTTCTCCTAAAATCTGGGTTCTTCTGCTAACCTAATCAATTCTTCTAACCTTTCTTTTTCTGTTTTCTTCTTTTTGCGATCAAAAACTGACAAAGAGTATTCTATTCTTTCAAAATCTACTGGTTCGTATTCTATCTAAATTAACTGTTCTTCTTCCATTAACCTTTCTGTTTCAATAGTATCATTCATAGTTTCTTCATATAAGTCTAAATGTGTATCTGGGAGATCCTTTAATATTTCATGTATTCTATCTTTTACTATCTTATTTTTTTATTCTATTTTCTTGTTTTCTTCTATGGTTCCACCACACTTTGCTGAAAACTCTGATTCTAAATTCTGGGCATGTAAAGTTTCCACCTGTAAACTACGCTTGTGAAATGTTACAAAGTGTTTGCTAAATGTGATGCTTCCATTCATACTGTCTATAAAGTTTAATCCTAAGATAAACTTATAGCTATGATTGATTTCCCCTATCCATACCATGGGTAATGGATAAGTGTGTTGCTGTTGGAGTCTGTTGGTAAATCTGATGCTGCTATTCATAAGGCATGTATCATACACAATACTGGTATTGTTCATGAGATCAGCTCTGGCTATATAACCTGGTTTGGTATAGTATTCTATTGGTATGAGATCATGACTAATGTGACTCTTACTGGCTCCTGTATCTATTATGGCTTTGAGTTCTATGGTTTTCCCTGAATTTTTCTCTCTACATGGTAATCGAATTTCACAATTTATTTCAATAAGACTGTTTTCTCCTATTCTATTGACTGACTCTACAATGTTGAAGTGATCTTCTATAAGTTCTGGTTCTTTTAAAGGCTGATTCTTTTCGAGTAACTAGTTTCTTAATCTACTGTTTTCTATTTTGTATGTTTCTATTTCTATAGACAAAATTTCTATCTTCTTTTCTAATTCATTTACCTGTTTTTCAAACTGGAATTTGGTTCGATCTAAATCTAACCTAACTGTGGCTGCTTCTAATTTAGCTTCTTGGAGGGCTAATTTTAAAGTTTGGTTCAATACAGGTTGCTGTATGCTGCCACTTAGATCTATTAAATCTCTGTCTATCTGATGATTCTTTTTAAGACAATACTTACAAACATTTTTCTTACAATTATTACATATACTTCTAAATAACGTAAAAGGATAACCATTGCATTCTGAGCAAGGTTCACTATCTTGTCCTATATTATGTTGCCACTGGTGTATACATTCTATACTAAGAATTTTTAATCATAAAACTATATTCTGGTATATAGCTGGGAAGTTCATCTTCTAAACTACTACTACTATCACTATCTTCTAATTCTCCTAAGAAATTTATTTCTTCTGGTTCTGTACTGATTAAACTATATATTGATTCGGTATCACTTTCTTCTAATTTTATTTCTACAAACTCAATATTATCAAAATCTTCTAATTCTGCTATGAGATTTGCTTTCTCTATGTTTTTCTGATTTTTCCCTTTGTTAGGGCATCTGTTTGCTAGATGATCTTCTGAATCACAAATAAAGCATCTACATTTACAGGTCTGAGTTGGTTGAACTCTTTTCCTAAAATGATTTTTAGGTTTTGGTTTAAATTGTTGTTTGCTGGGTGCTTGCTTGTAAGACAAACTTTTCCTATATCTTTTCCTAGGATAATAACCATGTTTCTGGTAACCATAATTGTATTTCCCAGTCTGGGCTATTTTCTTATGGTATTTACTGGCTTTCTTCTGATATTTATAGAATTTGTTTTTCCTTTTCTTTCTTTTTTCTTTGCCATATCCATAATGTTATACTGGCTGGGGTAAAAATAAAATGCGGAAATATAAGTATTAGATATAAAGAAATGCAAAGAGGTCTTAACTGTGAATATCTAGAAATTCTGGTAAAGTTTATAAAGGCACTGTAATTTGTCTTAAAACTACTGAAACTTGTGGTCTGAACTGTAATTTTGAGTAAGTTATGGGCGATAGGAGAGCAGGTTACACTCAATTCTTTTTCTTTGGTATCGGGAGAAAAATCGGTAATAAGAGTCGGGAAGCGTAGACTTTTCCTAGTTTTTACTTGAAACTTGAGAGAGAGAGAGAGAGAGAGCGCTTTAAATTAAAGTTTGGGATGTTTTGAATAATTACTCTGATACGTTCTATGAATGAAGAAATGATTAGAAAATACTCACGTATTCAACTTTAGCAGCATTTGGTACTGATATAGGACCACAACAACGATGTGGCATGGAAATACATAAGTTTAGGAATGAATGGACTATATATAAATCAAGTATAGAGCTTTGTCTCAATCTTGTACAACGTAAGGTTTTATTTATTTATTTTAAGACTGTCAACTCGATAGCAGATCCTTCCATATGCATAAAATAAGAGCAGAAAATAGAAAACAAAACAACAAAACAAAAATGAAATGAGACTATTTTCGCTATATTTCCTTCGAATGGTAAAAAAGAAGAAGTAATATTCATTGGCCCCGGTTCCGAAATGAGTTTTAAGTACTTATTTTTTTAAAAAGACAATTTCAAGCTAAAAAATAATGGACTTAATGAAATCTAAAAATATGCAATATGAATCTTGTTTGAAAGATATCGATGAAATCTTTTATACGGTGCAAAACAATAAAAAATTATTTTTCATTTACATTATTTTTAAGTTTAAAAATGTGAAATAAATACTTATTTTTTAAGAAGTTTTGGAACGGGCTCACTTTACCTCTTGAAAAATATTGAGTATATATGCTCTAAAGTGTTGGATCTTTAGTTTGAACTTTTTCCTATAGTAAAGTATTTTTATCCAATAAAAAAAGGGTGGCGCTAATGCCACGTGGGTTTCTTTTAGTGCCACGATATTTTGTTTGCACTCTCTATTCTACCCCTCCAAGGGCATGTACACAAGAGTAGGTAAATGGATGCATTTAGGTATTTTACAGAGGCAAACCAAAAAAGATGCACTGCGCTAGTCTCGGTAAAGCTTAGGTATTCTACCTTTGGCCACCAAACCTCGCTTAATTCCCTGAGGCACTGTTCATCAACAATTGCTTACTTTATTATTATCCCACGATTGAGAAGATAATAGAGGGGATTGATGTGAGATTGAGAAATGTTTGAGTAGTTAAAATACAAAAAAGAGCACTATTGGTAGCTAAAATACATTTCTGTTGATGTACATGCTCTAAGGAAATAGCAAAACAGTCTCCACCTTTCGACCCAAAAAAAAAAAGTCTCCCCCCTTACTGCTTCAACTATTTTCCTCTCTTCCTTGCACCACTTTTATCTCTCGTTGTATTTCTCTCTATCCGCCAAGGAGTAATCATAATTTCGAGTCCGAATAACAAAATTGAAATTCAACTATAGTATTGAAATTCTCAAACTGGTCGCCAATCTTAATATACTTTCGCAAATCTCCCCCAATTTGGCTCCCTCACAAGATCGCCCAAATTGTTGACGATATGCCTCCTTCCGCATGACAGCAACAGAGTAAAATTCGAATCGAGCAACACCTTAGTGTCATTCTCTCAATTTTCATCTTTTATTTGAATGTGCGGAGATGAGTAAAAATTACAGATTTTCTACATGTTTTTGTCTCGAGGATTGAAGAAACATATTTTTTGGGTAAGTTAATTTATTAGCCAACGCACTTACTATTTGCAATTGTTAATTATTGTCATCGATCGGAGTGATAATCTGAACGGGTTGGCAATCCGTGGTAGTTGTTCTGTGTATAAACGAAGAGAGAGCGAGAGAGAGAGAGAGAGCGCATTGAATGCACCGTCTAACAATGGCTTTGACTAATAAGGGTTAAATGTCCAAAAATGCCGTGGCCCTAACAAAAGTATTTGTGGCATTAGGGCCACCCACCCTTGTGTTCCTTTTTGTGAAGTTTATTATCCCAAGAGGTGGTATTTGAGGCTTGGTTTAGTTAGAATGAAAAGTAAGTGAGAAAGATAGTTCTGGATAATTAACGTGAGTTGAAGAGGAACATAAAAGTTATCTTTCCGTATGTGTTTATTTGTTTGCAGAAAAGCTGAAATATGATAATTGAATTGCAAATGAAATTAGTCGAAAAATAAGGATATCTTGTGATTTTTTGCAAGATGAAATTTGAGGGAAAATAAATCGTATTGAAAAAGTTATGAATAAGTTCTCAAGACTACTAATAAAATTTCCGCATAAGTGCTAAAAAATACAAAAAACACAGATTTTCTCATCATTTCCTATGACAACTCAACGGGCCCTGGCCTCTCATTTCCCTTTTGACCCAACCAAAAATTTCTTTGGTTTTTGTCTTGCTTTTTTTGTGTGGATCCACATGCTCTTTCATTTCTTTCTTTTTTTCGTTTACTCCTGTTTTCTTTAACTGCTAATTCCTAATTACTTTATTTTCCTAATTGCAAGAAGGAGAATTGACAAAAAGGAGCGAGAAAGTGCAATTTGCAGCGATAAGACATATAACCGGCTTGTGCAAAATATATGCAGGAAGTTTCAATTTACGAAGCGGTCAAACGACTTAAGATTGTGATTGGTGGAACCATTTCTTATCTTAATTAGAAAATTAAACTAAAAACTAAGACAAGCCATTTGCCTTGCTTCCTAGCTAGCTGATCTTATCGAGTCAAAGTTGAAATGGCCGGGCTCGTCCAGTTGATTCAAAAACATCTTTCGTAAATCCTCTAATTCTAATATAGTTATATAGATGAGCTATTATTGATCGGAGCGCAAAAAGAAATAGTCAAGGTACGCATAAACTAATCCAGACACCCGACCGTCGAAACAAAGAAAAAAAAAAGAATGTCTAGAACTGCTATTTCCACCTCAACAAACCATGACTTTCAGCTACCCTATCCCAATTAACTACCTTGGGGCCACTGGGGTCATACTCGGTCGTTATCTTCAAGGTTCCGAAATTAATCGAGTTGCGTGTAAACTGATCCGAACATCCGGTTATTAAAAAAAAAAAGCTATCTCATCTCCGATATCGTTACTAGACCACAAAAGTAAAGTAAGTAGCAAAACTCTTCCGTTAGGTATATATTCATTGCTCCATATCCATATTTCTTTAGAAGTTTAATTACGTATATAATCTGGTATTTCGTAAGCTAATCGTCATATATATAATCATCCAGAAAAACCATTACAAACAGGTAATTACTGTAATACCCAACAAAAACAAAATAGTGAAATATCCACACATCGAATTGTTCAAGGTTGAACATCCTTGGCCATAAGAGGAACATTCTCGCCCAGATAAGCCTCGAGATGATCTGACAGTGACGACTTGTCGATGTTCTCATGGTGGTACGATTTGCACACGAAGTAGATCACCGTCTGGATAACGAATCCGAACAAAAACACCTTGAAGAGAAACAAGAGGCACAGGAATCCGAACCCCAACCTGCCCACGACACCGAATAACCCGGCCGGTATGCACGACTTGGCTCTCAAAAAGTATCCCTATCCCTACCATAGCGAAATTCAACTTGAAAAAGACAACTATGGCAATCCACATCTTGCCCTTGATTAAGTTTCTGCTCTTGGTCATGGCCTTGAGCCCTTTCATGTCTTCCAACAACGATATGATGCTCGCATGCTGCCAGACCAGGGTCATGTAACCTAACCCCACGGTGTACAAGATCACGATGACAACGAAAAAAACTAGACCAACTTTGTTAACATACTCAATTGTGAAGCACCAAACAACTAAGGCTGGCACGGCAACTACAACCAGGGTGTAGAGGGAGAACAATAGAAGAAAGCAATTGAAAGTCGCCATGAGCCGTTTCTCGATCTTGGAAACGACGCTCAACACTATTCCGATGGTCACGTTGCGGCCAGTGTAGATACTGGCCACGGTGTAGACCACTGCGGAGGTGGAGAGGCGATAGAAGCCTAGGAAGAAGTAGGAGTAGACGATGTTGACACAATTAAACATGGTGTACTCGGAGGAGAGTACGCCGGAGAGCTTAGCGTACCGGTTCGGTCTCTTTCGTTTTCCGTGTGCACGATCTTGGAGAGGAAGAACTCGCACACCTCGATGTAGGTGAGGAAGATGAGGGAGAGGGGGAGGATGAAGGCTAGGGTTGTCTTGCTGAAGATTCTTCTGAAGTTGAAGATGATCTTGTAGGACTCTAGGTAGATGCCAAAGAGGCCTAGGAATTGCATGTCTTCTTGTTCTCTATCCATGGTTGTTGGCTTTGATGAGTGGAAGGAGAGAGATAAGGAGTGAAGGCCGGGGGGATGAAATGGGGAGGGGGGGAGTTGTGTTTGTAGACTTGAAAACCAAGTATATACGTTCTACGAATTGATCATTAGAAAATACTCAACTTTAGTATTATTTGGTACTGATATATATAGGACCACAACAACGATGTGGATATATTACACAAGTTAATGAATGAATGGTATATAAATCAATTACAGAAATTAGTTGAAAAATAAGAGATCTTGTATTTTTTGCAAGATGAAATTTGAGGGAAAACAAATTGTACTGAAAAAGTTATGAATAAGTTCTCACAACTTTCCTGATTAGTGAACAACAAAAAATACAAGTTTTCTCATTCTTTCGTATCATTTTCTGACAACTCAATTGGCCCTGGCCTCTCATTTCCTTTTTGACCCAATCAAAAAATTCTTTTTTTTTTTTGGTCTCTTTTCGTTTTTGACCTACATGCTCTCTCTCTCTCTCTCTCTCTCTCTCTCTCTCTCTCTCTCTCTCTTTTTGTCTACTCCTGTGTTCTTTAACTGCTAAATATTCCTAATTACGATTTATTTTCTTAATTGCAAGAAGGAGAATTGATAAAAAGGAGCTAGCTAGAAAGTGCAATTTGCAGGGATAAGACAAACAACCAACTTGTGTAGAAAGTTTCAATTTACGAAGCGGTGAAGCGGTCAAACGACCTAAAATTGCGATTGGTGGAACCATTTCTTAATGAGAAAAATAAACTACTCCAAAATGTAAAACAAGCCATTTGCATTGCTTCCTAGCTGGCTAATCTTATCAAGTCAAAGTTGAAATGGGCTCGTCTAGTTGATTCACAAACAATTCATGTGAATCTTCTAGTCCTAATATAGATGAGCTGTCTTTGACCGGACCACAGAGGGGAACGGTCCAGATATACATAAACTGATTCGGACACCTGACTGCTGAAACGAAGGGAAAAAAAATGAACGTCTAAAAATGCTATTCCCATCTCAATAAATTAAACCATGACTTTCAGCTACCTTATCCCAATTAACTACCTCATCTCGGGTGTCGATAATAGACCACAAAAGTAAAGTAAGTAGCAAAACTCTGGAATTAGCTATTCATTGCTCCAGATCCATAATTTTTTAATTACGTATATAATCTAGTATATCGTCATATTCATCCAAAAAGACCATTAAATACAGACAAGTAATTATACCCAACAAAAACAAATAGTAGTCAAATATCACACTTCGAATTGTTCAAGCCGAACATCCTTGGACTTAAGAGGAACATACTCGGCCAGATAAGCCTCGAGATGATCATCCGACAGCGACGACTTGTCGATGTTCTCATGGTGGTATAATTTGCACACGAAGTAGATCACCGTCTGGATAATGAGCCCGAACAAGAACACCTTGAAGAGCATCAACAAGCACAGGAATCCGAACCCCAACTTGCCCGCGAGGCCTAACGATGCTTTCATCACAACGAGGCTCTCGCGCGAAAAGTATCTGTATCCCCATCATAGCGAGATTCAGCTTGAAAAAGATGACTACGGCGATCCACATCTTGTCCTTGATCAAGTTTCTGCTCTTGGTCATGGCCTTGAACCCTTTCATGTTTTCCAACACCGATACGACGCTCGTCAGCTGCCAGACCACGTTCATGTACACGAACCCCACAGCGTACAAGATCACGATGACAACGGAAAAAAATTGACCAATTTTGTTAACATACGCAATTGGGAAGCTAAAAATAATTATGGTTAGCACAGCAACCACGTTGTAGAGGAAGAACGTTGGGAAGCTCAAAATAATTATGGGTTTGTGAACATACTCTATATATTTTGGTACTTTTAGATCATTGTTATTCCAATATTCGAGGTACAATATTTTCTTTTTATCAATATTGGATACATTAATTGAGGTTAAGAGAAAAATTAATAAGTGAACAACCAAAGGGGGTTCACATCTCTCTATTCACTCAAAGCCCAGACGGAGCGCTGGAAAAGCCAAGAAGTATGTAGGGGGATGAAAACAATTGGAGCTCTGGACAACACCGATTGGCAACAGCTTCACGTGTCTCTACACCGGAACCCTAGTTCGTCGTCGGAACCCTAATCTGCAAAACAGACAAGGGGTGAGCGCACCTTTGCTTCTCGTAGCAAAGGCCCTCTGATGCCAAAGTTAGTATCACGTACTGGTTTTTAAACCCTAATTATCAGTAGGAATGTAATACGGATGCCAGATATTGCGTACCTTTTACCTCCAGGTTTACCTCGTATTTATATATTCACGGATGCTTGGTGCCCAAGCATCCCTATTGCCCTAGGATTCCTATCTCGTATAGGAGACCTAGTATCCCTTGGATTCTCGTTCCCTTATCCGTATGATAGCTCAGTCCTTTTGGGACTCTTTCCTGCAGACACCCGAATATCCCATTCACGTTGGGTGTCTTGCTTTGATCCTATATACTCGGGATCTTATCACTGTTTCTAGATTCTTCAAGAGCATTCTTGCCGCCTTACGTTTTAGGGCAACTTCTTCCCCTGTTTGGCAACCTCTTTGCCGAACATTCTATCTGGACCAGTGACCCCTCATGTCACTGGTCCACACAATTATGCATTGTAACCGACTTCTCGTGTCCTTTTATCTAAAACTGCCGAACAGACTATATGGATCAATGACTTCTCATGTTATTGGCCTACATCGTTACATTTGGACAAATGACCTCACATGTCGTTTGTCCTTATCAGCCGAACAGGCTTCCTAGATCAATGACTTCTCATGCAACTGGTTCGCATCGCCGTTCACTGTACTGCCCGGCGATAAGCCCTATCTACTTACCACGTCCCCCCGGACATCACGTGTTCAGCTACCAAATGTATCTGTTTCGGGAATACCTCCCTACAATTGCTTCCCAGCTTAACCTGTGACCACTGTTCGGGGGTTACAAGTGAAGCTTGATTTTGAACTTTGAGCCGAGCTCCTCGAATCTTTCGTAGATTTAAAACCCAAATCCTTTGATGTTTTTGGCGGCTTACTCATTACACCATTTCTCGGGGTAATGGCTCCACGTGGCATGTTTCGTATGCCACTCATTAATTTTGAACTGACATTTTATGGAACAGCGTCAGAACGATAGCCTCTTTCCGTTACCTTTTGACGAAACGGCGTGCGGGGAGACGCTTAGTCTCCGTTAGCTTCGTTTTAAATTCTCAGAAAAGGGGGTTTTGGGAGTTTTTTTACCAAAACTCAGACCCTCTTTTCCATTTCCGCGAAAATCAAACGAGAGGTGCAACCGCCATCGCCGCCTGTAATTCGATCGCATCTTGAGCAACCGCTGCAACAGTTTCGTAAGAATCTCACTTTCTCTTTCCCTCATTTGGTTTCTGAGGTTTTTCGTCCTCAGACGTACCTACCGTTAGGGTTTTATTTCTTAGAGTTCATAAAGCTTTTAAGAATAGCCATGGCAGATGGGAACGAAAATACTCCCAAACCCAGTAAGTTTAGAAAACTTTGTGAGAATCCTACAGCCATGGCAGCTTTTAGGACAGAATACGCTATCCCTGACAATGTGGGGTTCGAACTCGCCCCACTGGGGGCGGACAGGGATGGTGGCTCATGGGACAGGATGTGCATTCCCATCGTAGCAATCGTCGAGGGCGGAGTCCGTTTTCCCCTTCATCCATTACTCCGCCAGGTTCTGAACTAGTACCGCCTCACCCCCATGCAAGTTTCAACCAATGTTTTTAGGCTGGTGATGGGGATCATAGCTTTGAATAGGATTTTAGGGACCCAGTTGGGGATTTGGGACATCCAGTGGTGGTATAGCATCGTGCTAAATCCCGAGTACAATACTTACTATTTCAAAGTTAGAAAAGCCGAAAAGCATCTCGTGCTAAATTTACCAGACTCTGCTCGCGATCACGAGATTGATTTCCTCTATGTTACTGGAGCATTCAAGCCAATAGGTGAAGATGACCAGGTGGTGGGCTTTCATTGCCCTCACATATGGGGCTACCCACGTATGCTCCTAATTTTCACTTTGTCTTGTCACTTTCCTTTTTGATGCTTTCTTACATCTTCTGACCTTCGTTACGCCTTAATCGTGCAGCAATTAACGCAAATAAGTGTCCCAGAACTGAGCCCAGTTACGTCCGAACAGTTGAGATCAACAGGATCTTGAAGTACACAGGCGAACTAGGTACCTTATCAGCTGGTCGGGGTTGTGATGCTAATGTTTTATTAGGCTATGACCCCGCCTACAAAGGATTTATTGACAGGAGGTTAGCCCATCCGAGCACCAGCGGTGCTTCAACTTCAACTGCTCCCCAACCACGGAGCCCAGGACCTGACGTTGGAGTTACAATCGCCGGACAGCCAGGCGAATATCCAATCTCGGAAGGCGTTCCCCTCCCGCGTGTGGTTTTGAAAAGGTCTTCAAGAAGACAAATTACTCATCAACAACAATCCGAGCAGCTGACTCCTCACTGTGATACTAGCCAATCGTCGTCTTCTGGGTACTCCCCATCTCCCCCAGATATAGGTAACATGACTAAACAACCTTTGAATCTCAATTCTCTACTTACTGTTGCTTCACGAGGACAAGGACGAGGTGCCTCTGGCCGGGTGGCATCCAATGGTCGCGCCCCCCCACCACCTCATCGTACTAGGGGGTCTTAGACTCGATCATCCTCCTTTTCTCGGGACCAAAATGGTTTGCTGGAGGCAACTAATGCTCACAGGGACAAGCGTCCCAGGAATCAGGATACTGGAGCACCCGATGCTCTAGCTCCCGATTCCACACTGGAAACGCCCCCCCAGATTATCCCTGTGACTCCCGAGGTTTGGTCCCCATAACTCATTAGGGGCGATCGTCCTGTAAATGTCGGGGACAGCGCAAGCTCGACAGAGACTGCACTAGCTCTTTCACAAGGCCTGCTGCTGCTCGTCGATATGCAGAAGGAATCTTCATCCCCTCCTGAACGGCTCATATCCACTAGTCTCGTTAGTGGGATCAAGGTATTGTGTTACATATTCTTTTGTTGATACCATCCTCGTGGTATGTAAGAATTCTGATTTTCAATTTCTGTTGGTTTCTCTAGTTTATCCAAAAGATGGTCACATTGGGGCAGAAGTTCCAAGAGACAGAGAAAGAGAGAGTCAAACTACTAAATGATAACACAAGATTGCTTCGAACAGTCTCGAGGCTGGAGAAGGAGAGAGATAATGCCAAGGTCGCCAATGTTGAGACTAAAGGCAAACTCGAAACTGCTGAGGACAACCTCAAGCAAGCTTTGGCTGAAATTGACAGTATCAAAAACGCTGCGTTTGAAGAAGGCTATCAGAAGGGGTTTGATGCTACCACGGCCAGCTACGTGGAGCAAATACCAGCCCTTCAAGATCAAGTCTGGACTGCTTGCTGGGAGGCGTGTCTGACCAAGGCCGGTGTTGCAGATGATTCCCCTTTGTGGACCGAGATAGACCTTCCCAGCAGCCGGGTAGCAGCCCTTCAGGAGCACGACGAGCCCCCTACTGACGATGTGGATCAACAGATAGACGATTTCGCTGATGTTGACGAAAAGATTCAAATGGAATCTCAAGATGCTGTGGTTGAACATACAACAGTTCAGGAGATGACCAATGAAGCCATCGTCATAGAGGAGAGTGCTGCTGCCGATATTAGCACAGAGGTTGCAGATAACACTCCCCCAGAGATCCAGAACTTGGATTGAATGGGCTGGCAGGTAATCTCATTCCCACTCAACTCCTTCAAACACATTGCTGGTCCTGCGTGACCGTGGTTATTTGAGCCCTGCGTGGCATCGGTACAACTCTTTTGTTTTTCTTTTGATAGCACAGATATTTGGCTCTCTCCATAACATTTGATCTGCTCGGTTATGAACCCTTTTGTTTCGAATTGTTGTGTGGGTATCTCATAACGCCCTTTCTGATGCATGTGCATAATTTAGTATTTCGTACGTTGGTTTAAGCTTCTCGTAATTCTAAGTATTGTAGCTAACATATGCTCGTTATATTAGCTGCTAAACCAAATGTTTCATATTTATAAGTGTCCCGTACTTACTGTCTGTACATTTCGTATGCTTTCTTAAGTTTACCTATACTCATAAGTCTCGTATACTTAGTAAACTTCCAGTCAGAAGAAATCATAAGTGTAGAACCCAAGTATTTCATACTTGATGTTACTGTTTGCTTTTTCAAATGAGTGTTATCCGAACAAACTGCATATATTTGTATGCATCCCAAGTTTCCTCATACTTAGTTTCGTGCTTTCACAAAACAGATCTAAGCCTCTCGTACTTAGATTCAATCATACATATCTCATTATGTCTATTGTCCAAGTATTTCGTTCTTGGACTCTACCGAGTATATTCGTACTTAGTATTTTGTAAGAGTTTCGTTCTTTTGAGTATCTCGTACTCAATTGCAAGCTGTTCATGTCTAGACAAAAGCTAAATATCTCATATTTGCTCGTAAGTATTTTGTACTTTGATTGATAAGTTTCTCGTGCTTTTAGTATCTCGTACCTTTAGTAAGGATTCGTATGTGGCATTCGTGCCAATCCCTTGCTCCCCAATATGAAAAGGAAAATAATACCAAATTGCATATTTCATATTTTTAAAACGAAAATTCCAAAAAACTCAATATACTGTAAAAGAAAAGACTTTATTCATAAGCCGAGACTCAAGGGGGCGTTATTTGTACCCCTTGCAACTAAAATCAAAAACTAGAACAAGGGAATTTTATTCGTTATTCCCACACAATCACGTAGTGCAATCTTAAAACAAAATTTAATGCTCTTAAACAAAGAATTTTCGCAGATTATGGACATTCCATGGCCTCGGAATTGGATTACCATCCAGATCAGCCAATCTATAGGCCCCTATGCCCACAATCTCGGTTACCCTATACGGGCCTTCCCAGTTAGCCTTCATCGGCCACCTTGGTGTTGCCGAGCACCTTTCGTAGTACAAGGTCCCCTACACCAAACTCTTGAGGGTGTACGTGCTTGTTGCAGCTTTTCATCAGCTATTCCTGGTAAGAAGCTAGATGCACCAGGGCCCTTTCTCTCCTTTCCTCGGCGAGATCAAGCTCGATTTGAAGGGGCCCTGTCATTACCCCCACTTTCAACCAACACAGTTCTATTGGTTGGCAGACCAACCTCCAAAGGAATTACAGCCTCCGTTCCATATGCCAATGAATAGGGGGTCTCTCCCGTAGACCTCCTAGGCGTTGTTCGGTGAGCTCACAACACCAGTGGTAATTCATCAGGCCACTTCCCTTTGCTTTGTCCAGCCTTTTCTTGATCCCGTCAAGAATAGTCTTATTAGACGCCTCTGCCTGCCCATTACTCTGAGGGTAAGCCGGGGTTGAATAATAGTTACGTATTCCATATTAGGCACAAAAAGCCTTGAATTTTTTCTGAAATTGGGACCCGTTATCTGTAATCAAAGAATAGGGGACCCCAAATCGAGTAATGATGCTTTTCCACACGAACCTTTCTACCATAGGTTCAGTGATTTTGGCCAGTGGTTCTGCCTCTATCCATTTAGTAAAATAGTCCGTTGCAACTAGCAGAAATTTTCGATTCCTAGTTGCTTTATGGAGGGGACCCACGATGTCCATTCCCCACTGGGCAAATGGCCAAGGACTTGTCAAAGGCACCAGATCCTTGGCCGGTGTTTTCGAATCATTGGTGAGAACTTCTGACACTTCTCACAAATTTTTACATACACTTTAGCATCTTCCTGCATGTGTGGCCACCAGTAGCCTTAGGTAATTGCTCGATGGGCGATGGATCTGCCTCTAGCATGACTCCCACATGTTCCTTCATGAATTTCGTGAAGAAATTTTTGCACCATCTCGGGGTGTACGCACAGCAAATATGGTCCTGTAAAGGACTTTCTGTATAATTTACCTTCCGGGGACAGCCAAAACCTTGCAGATTTGGTTTTGATCTTGTAAGCTTCTTTTTTATCACTGGGGAGTATTTCATCTCGTAAAAACTCCACAATTGGATCCATCCAACTTGGACCTTGGTTCACGTCCAAGACCAACCCCACGCTCATCCCAATGCTCGGTTCCGTCAGATACTCAACTGCTACCCTTCGCTTGAGTTCAGTTGGAACGGTTGCAGCCAACCATGCTAGAGAATGGCGTGGGCAATCTGTCCAGAACTTATCTGTTCAATGTGAAACCTCTCGGTATCAAGTAAATCTTTGGCTGCCTCCACATATGCTGCCATCTTCTCATTCCGGGCCTGATATTCCCCGGACAGTTGATTAACTACGAGTTGTGAGTCACAGTGCACCCTGACTCGTTTTGCTTTCAATGTCTTCACGCTTCTCAATCCATCTAAGAGTGCCTCGTACTCCGCTACATTATTTGATGCACTGAAACCTAGCCGAACAGACAGTTCGATCATCACTCCCCCTGAAGGAAATAGGACCACTCCAATTCCTGAACCAGTATTACATGCTGATCCATCAACGAATAACTTCCATTCCATGGGATCCTGTTCGGCTGTCAGTTGATTCTTCATGGGTACCGTCTTACCTGCCTGTTCCTCTCTCGTAGGAGGCGGGGAGCTATCGTTGGGGAAAACTCCGCCACAAAATCAGCCAACACTTGGCCTTTAATTGCCGTACGTGGCTGATAATCGATATCGTATTGGCTTAACTCAACGGACCACGTTGAGATCCTTCCTGAAAAGTCTGATTTTCGTAGCAGTGATTTCAGTGGGAATTCAGTATGAACCACAACCTTGTGGCTTTGGAAGTAGTGTGGCAATTTCCTCATGGCCGTCCTAAGTGCCAGGACAAGTTTCTCTAAGGGCAGATATCTCATCTCTGCATCCAGTAATGTCTTGCTAACATAATAGATGCGGATTTGCTCGATTCCCAAATCCCTCAACAGAACTGCACTAACAGCATGTTCAGAAATAGCTAAGTACAGAACTAAAGACTCACCAGGTTGTGGAGTTGACAAAAGAGGAGGCTCAGCCAGGTACTTCTTTAGGTCCTGGAAGGCCTGTTCACACTCCGTTCCCCATTCGAATCCTTCCCTTTTTTTCAATAACTGAAAGAAGGGTCTGCACTTGTCGCTTGACCTGCTGATGAATCTGTTCAGTGCTGCAGCCATTCGAGTTAACCGTTGGACTTCCTTCGTAGTTTTGGGACTTTGTAGCCTCTGCAGGGCTATAATTTGATCGGGGTTGGCTTCAATCCCCTTCATGGTTACTAAGTGGCCTAGAAACTTCCCAGAGCTAACTCCAAACGCACATTTCGAGGCGTTGAGTTTTAATTTATATTTTCTCAGGATTTTGAAAGCCTCCTCCAAATCCGCTATGTCCCTGTTTAGCTTGACTTTTTACCACCATATCGTCTATGTAAACCTCCATAGACTTACCAAACAGTTTCTTGAACATGATGGTTGCGAGTCTCTGGTACGTTGCCCCAGCATTCCTAAGCCCAAATGGCATGACGCTATAGCAATACAACTCTCGTGGTGTAATAAAAGAAGTCTTCTCTTGATCAGGTCCAAAAATAGCAATATGATGATATCCTCGATATACGTCGAGGAAACTCATTCGCTCGTATCCAGCAGTTGCGTCAACCAACTGGTCTATCCTTGGGAGAGGGAAACTATCCTTTGGACACGCCTTGTTTACGTCTGTGAAGTCTACACAAACACGCCACTTTCCGTTCTTCTTCTTTACCACTATTGTGTTGGATAGCCATTCAGGATAGTAAACCTCACGTATTGCTTTGGCCTCCAGCAAACGTTTAACCTCTTCGATTACAGCATCCACATGCTGTACGGCTCCCCTTCGCTTTTTCTGGATAATTGGCTTATGCTGGGGGTCAACATTTAGATGATGACAAATCACATTCGCATCAACTTCGGGCATCTCCTCCGGGACCCATGCAAATACATCGACATATTCTTTCAGGAATCCAATTAATTCGGCCCTTTCATCTGCTGGCAATGACTCTCCAATTAGAAAATATCTTTCAGGATCAGTCTCGTTGATCTGAATTTTCTCTAGGCCTTCGGCCACCTTTTCTGTCGGACTTCTCCCAACATCCTCAATAGTGGGTTGATCTGGCACTTGCAGTGTATGAATGTGGTGGGCCTTTGGAGCTCTCTTGACAATGGAAATCAGACACTGTTGGGCCACTTTCTGATTGCCCCTAATTACTTTGATCCCATTGGATCCTGGGAATTTCACCATCTGGTGGTAAGTTGAGGAGACTGCCCTCATTTTGTGCAACCAGGTCCTTCCTATAATTGCGTTATAGGAAGAAGGAACATCTACGACCAGAAAATCTATCCTCAAGACAACTGATCCGGCCCGAACAGGCTGTGTTACTTTTCCGAGGGGCCAGACTGCTTGCTTCGTTAGCTCCGATATAAGGAATAACGCCCCAAGCGTAGGGAATTATGTTATGACTTGGCTCGGATTTGTAGAAGTAAGCAAGGATTTTGGCTATTAGGTAGCCAACCGAGTTTTACTTTGAAATGGTGGAAAAGAAAGTCTAAATTGAAACGAATAAACTAGGTAAAAGATAGGCTAGGTCTAGGAATCACTAGCACTCATGACTCGAGCTAAATCACATTTTCACCAATTCACGCACTTCAAGATACGCAATTAAGGTTCCTAAACCCGAAAATAGAGATGGTTTGAAAATCAAGCTAGCTCTAGAATTCTCTTGGTAAACATCTCATGCGACAGAGCTCTAAGCATCATGTGTGGTGGGTAGGCGATGCTCCCACCTACACATGATCAAAGAGGTTAACACCTCGGCAATTTACCAAACGAATCCGAACCCCACATCAATTTTTAAATCCAAAAATTAAAGCTTTATTAGTAGAAAATGCAATTTTTGCCCAAGCCATGGGATGCTAATCATCCCATGACCTAACCCTTGAAACTACTCAAACATATCTATGAAGATAAGAGCAAGCAAAAATCTACTTAGCATAATTGAAAAGACAAGACTAGAAATAAATTGGATCAAACGATAGATTGGAAGAAGAGTAACAACTTTAATTAAGGCAACACTATCAAAAACTAACAATTAAAGACAGAAATTGAAATATTCAAAGCTGAAAATTTAAGAACACTCAAGAACAATTTCAATCTAATCCTAAATCTAGAAAAGTACTCTAAAATCTATTCCCTACTTGTTTTTTGGATCTCATTACATCACTCTATTTATTCCGCGCCTGGAATATTCCCCAGATGCTCTTGAAAATGCTCCGCTAATGCCCTCGGTATCGATTGCCAAGCCTTACATTATGAGTTAAAGGCTCGGTACCGATTGGACTAATAACCTTCAATCGATCGCGAGCCAGTTAGGAGGGGCCGGTGCTGAGCAGCTCGGTACCGATTGGACTAAAAAAACTTCAATCGATTGCGAGCTCTTATCAGTTTTGAACCTTGTCTTCTTTCCGCCTTGGCCACGCCTTGCCTTGCTTTAGCCACAGCTTGACCCCGGCTTGGCCATTCCCTTGTCTTGCCATGGCCATGACTGATTCTGCCTTGGCGTAGCTTTGGCTGGATAACTTCTGCCTTGGCAATTCATGCCCTAGCCTTGGCTTTGCTTTGGCTTTTGCTCTGGCCATGACTGATTATGCCCGAGCTGCTCCTCTTAGTTTGGCTCTGCCTTGGCTGCGCCTTGGCCATGCCTTGGCCATTGGGCCATTCTCAAGCCATGACACGTTTTGGGCCTTTAAAGCTTCTTATTAGGCGATTCACCTACAAAACAGTACCAACACATTCTACGAGCAAACATCATTAAAAATAACTAATTAGCAACTAAATTAATACTAAACCTAGATACTAGTGCACCCTATATTCCATTTCCGGGTGCTTATCACGCCCCCCAACTTAGGGTTTGCCAGTCCCTAGTGAACAAAATAAAAAGAACTTGAAAACAAGCTACTATGCAATCTTTCCGAATTTCACAACTTAGAACATGCTCCATCATTATCAACTTAGCAAAAGTTCAATCATTCCGGCTTTTTATTTCATTCCTACAACTCACACCTTCAGCGTCCAATTAAACAGGCTAAGTAACAAGCAAGTTAAAGAGCAAGCTAAAAAGGTTTGTTTCCTCGAACAAAGGGAGGATACGAGACACAAAACTTGCGAATTCAGACTAAACCATATCCACCGAAGAAGTGCTTGACAAACAGGCAATAGTGAACAAGAATTACTATGCCTCAACCAACTACAGCACTTTATTCAACAGAATTAACAACTAAGCGATGATATTTGGATAACGAAAGGAAAACATGCCATTACTAATTATGCAACTATCAGACAGTCAATCAAAATGGAATCCAAGCGCACAAAAGATCAACTAAGGTCTTTTTAAGCTTTTAATGACCTTGGTTACAAAGAACAGGTTAGCCAAAATGGGCGACGGTCTATTTCTAGCTTGGTTAACTACCCGAGTGACTGCCGCCAACAAATAAAATGAACCAAGTCAAGGCCAAACCGGCCAAACCAATAAACCAACTACTAACTAACAATGTACCAAACTAAGCTACGAAATGAAATGACAAGAAACAGAATAAAATAAAGGATAGGATAGTCGGCATGTTAACCAACCAAGACCCCGACCAAGTAAGGGGAATTTCTAAAGCCACCGACTCTGCATCACATCACCACCACATGTTGCCACCTCATCCTTCCTCCTCATCATCATCCAATTCCTCTTCCTCCCCGAAATCATCACTCACTTCTGGCACAATTTCTTGTTCTGGTACGAACTTCTCCCCATGTTGACGTTCAAGAATCGTAGTTTGCCAAGCCACCTCCTTCTTGAGTTGTGCTTGCTCCCTCAGAATTTTTCTCCTTTCCACTTTCTCCTTCCTCAAGCTCTTGATAATAGAAATGTTCTGGCAACAGAGTAGCCTAATCCATGTGCTCTGTTTGGATTTCTTTGAAGGCAAAGTAGTCAAATAGCTGTCGGAACCCAAGATTTTAGCTTCGGCTGCTCGAGCTTGTGAAATACTCTTCATATCAAAGGTTTCGGTCATTGGTCCCGGCTCAAGATCCTCCAATTTTTCATATTCCTCACCCCTGACCCCTTGTTCCTTGCACAGAGCTGTGATCATACATGGAAATGGCATACGAGCTGTAGATAAGGTATCATTTTTGAAATCCACCAACTGAGTAAAAATAAAGAACGCCCAATCCACTACCACATCTTTTGCAGCAAATGCATACAACAACTCCCCACTCTTCCTAGTTGGCTTATGCTCAGCCCCTCTCGGATAAATATTATAATGGATCAATTTGTTCAAAAATCGGTATGATCCTTTAAACTTCCCGGGCACATGGGGGAGTTCAGCCTCAGACATATCCAAATACAGCTCTTTATTTATGACTCCCAAATCAATTTACATACCTTTAATAGGATAAGTAACAGATTCGGGAGTTGGGCGAGTGATTTTCAAGTAACGGGCTATGTCATTGGGCGTAATCACAATATCTATGTTCGCAACCCTAGAAGTAATAGCAGCATTGGGATCATTTTCCCACTCACCAACAGGCACTTTCAACTTCTTATAAAATTCAACAACTAAATATTTATTGTAACTCTCTAATTTCTCAGTCCAGAAAGTAAAACCTTTTCGCATGACAATGCGGAGACCGAGATGCTCCTTCCCCAAAGCTTCAGCAGCCACCTGCCTTTCATTCTTGAATTTCCTTTTGTCCATGCTTGCTTCCCAACTCCTCTGTTTATCCGCTGCCATTTCCTGTGGAGTTCGTCTCCTTTTCTGAGTTCGAACACCCGACATTCCCCCTGCCTGATTTCCCTCCTCATCATCTGAATCGGCCATGCCATCATCATCATCAATCTCCTCAATTTCGGGTTGAGAAGAGGTTGCCCGATGTGCGGTCTTTTTGATTCTCGGCATTTCAAACAAAAGATTGAAAGCAAAAAGGGTTTGGGTTTATTTTTTTGGTATTTTCGGATTTTTGAGGGCTAGGGTTTTTGGAAATCTGATTTTTGGTGAGAAAAGGACTGTGGGGCAAGCAATATGGTGGGGGTTGGAAATATAAGGGGATAATAGGAAGAAAAACAAAAATTTGTGTGGAAAATATAAAAATTTTCGGATTAAGAGAGAAGGAGTGTGGGTTTACCTCTTTTTGCTTGGAAAACTTGAAATGGATCGATGAAAACTTGAAGTTTCTTGGAGGAGTTGAAGGATTTGATGGATTTATGGAAGAATAGGGGGTTTTTGGATGGAGATTGAATGGTTAGGGTTGGGGTTTGGAGTAACCATGGAGGTCTTGAGAGAGGAAGGGCCGGCTTCAGAAGATGAGACTGCTTGGTTTGTGGTGTGATCTGCCTCTTCAGTACTGATAAGAGGCCGCTACCGATTGGACTAAATCCTTTCAATCGATAGCGAACAGCTACGGTCCAATCCCTAAAACAATTTCGGTACCGATTGGAACAATTTGCTTCGATCAATCGCGAGATGGTTAGCTGTCTCAGTAGATAATGACCTCGGTACCGATGGAACCATTCAACTCCAATCGATGCCGAAGTGCTTAGCTCGAATCTCTTAAGCCACTCGATACCGATTGAACAGATTACATTCGACCGATGCCGAATCCCTTAACTCAGAAATTCTACCTCCCTTCAATTTGCAACCCAGAGCTTTCAAATCTTCATCCAATCACCCCCAAAACACCTTTTGAACAATGAACACACACCCCGACATCCTTCCAAACACCGGTTACCTAAGTTAAAAAAAGAACGGAGGAATAACAGGCTGCAACATAGGACTAGGTGACACATATGTGGTATGATCATGCAAAGAATGCCTTGTATCCTTTCCTAAGTGCGCTTTGGATTCCAAAATGATTCAAAATCGACATTAAACACAATTAGATATGGACATGTGATTATTCATCTACACTACAAGGAATTTATTGGAAAGGTAGGGATATGGACCAAAACTTGCTAAAAAAAAACTTGCTCAAAACTTAACCAATTCAACTTTTAACTAAGCATGCAAATTGAGAAGCACAAAATTTCTTAGGATTGCCATGAACTCTTGCCAACTAACAATTATTGAGCATGCAACAAGTCATGAACAAAACTAAAAACTATGACAAAGGGACGGAATTGCAAGTAAAAAGCTTTTTTTTTTTTTTTTGAATTTTCAAATTTTCTAATGTTTTTGGATTTTTCAAAATTTAACACAAAACACAAAAATCAAATAAAAATCAAACAAATAGCACATAAGCTAACCCCTCCCCCCAACTTAAAGCGATGCTATGCCCTCATAGCATTAAGAACAAGAGAGAAGAAAGGAAGAGTGAGCGAATGTACCGTCCAAGGGGAATGTCAACTCCTAAATACCTCGACCAAGTTGGAGGATTTTATGTCAATGTCTTGCTCCAGCCAGATTAGATGCTTCCAGGGTTCACTCCTTCGGTTCTACCAACTCGGAACCATAGCTACACAGGGCCATATCCAAAGCTTTATCGGACTAACAACCGCGGCACTTAGCCGCACCCATGCTTAGGGCTCCTGAACGGCTCACTCACTCCGGCGTTAGACCCAATCCACCAAGGCTGGTGTGGTAGCACATAAACCCTGCAGAAGACTTAAGAGAACGACCTTCCACAAAACAAGTGACATTAGAGCTACCGGCCCGTGTTATCCGGCTTCAAACCAAACAAAAAGGAAAAACACAGAACATAAAGAAAACACAAAGAACAAATAAAGACATGCAAAATAAAATGAAAACATGTAAAACAAAATGAAATGCACCACCCGATCATCACGCGATCACACGAGTCATACTTTTCTTCCCATTCCCTACTGGTGGGGTAAGAAATGGGTGGCGATACTAGACCGTTGAAAATGTGTTATGCTAGCGCCCGTAATAAAATCTATCGCTCGACCTCGCCAAACACTGAAGTTTAGCGTCCCCTAGGATCAAAAAACAAGCAAGATATGATACAACCTAGCGTGCACTCCAAGCAATATCAAACCTCACTCATAGACCTAAGTTGCCTCCGATTAGGGGCAATCGCGGAGTGCATGGATCATTAACGATAGACTATTACAAAGAAGAACTAATGAAAGCCCTTGTTACACTAACACATTGGTGAAATCTTTTCATGTGATTTATCTCCAAGATTTTATTCGATGCAAAACACATAACAACACCAAACAAAGCACAACAAAATAAAACATGCATCACTAAACAAAAGAGAACAAAGAAAGAAAGAAAGAAAGAAAACAACTATGCGACCGTGTAAACTGGATCGCTCAATTCCTCATCCGGTTCACCCACCTCAACAAGTCCAAGGAACGGTTTAAGCTTTTGCCCATTTACTTTAAAAGATTTACCATTAACAGGATTCAACATATTAGCAGCACCATGAGGGTAAACATGCTCAACAACATACGGGCCCGCCCAACGAGAACGTAATTTACCGGGAAACAAATGAAGCTTAGAATTGTATAAGAGTACCTTCTGCCCACCCTCAAAATTTTTTCGGTGAATTTGTTTGTTGTGGAAGGCCTTGACTTTGGCTTTGTATATGGCGGTGTTGTCATAAGCATCTCTCCGAATCTCTTCAAGCTCGTTGAGTTGGAGCTTTCTATGTGCTCTAGCGGCCGGCAACCGATAATTCAGGGCCCGAATTGCCCAATAAGCTTTGTGTTCTAGCTCGACCGGGAGATGACATGCTTTCCCAAAAACCAAACGATACGGCGAAGCTCCCAAGATAGTCTTGTGCGCCGTGCGATAAGCCCATAGTGCATCATTCAAACGAAGACTCCAATCTTTACGGTTCGGATTTACGGTCTTTTCCAAGATATGCTTGATCTCCCTATTTGCCAATTCTGCCTGCCTATTCGTTTGCGGATGATAAGCGGTGGAGACCTTGTGAGTGATGCCATACTTCTTCATCAAAGCTTCAAAGATTCGATTGCAAAAATGAGTCCCTTGATCACTTATGATTGCCCTTGGCATCCCAAAACGTGAAAGAATGTTGTCCTTGAGCAACTCCACAACTACCTTGGCATCATTGGTACGCGTGGCAATGGCTTTAACCCATTTCGATACATAATCAATTGCCAATAGAATGTACAGATTCCCAAAAGAAACAGGGAATGGTCCCATGAAGTCAATGCCCCAACAATCAAAAATCTCAACCACTAGTATGTTTGTTAGTGGTATTTCGTCCTTCCGAGTCACACTTCCAAGTTTTTGACAATGTTCACAAGCGACGCAAAAGTGATAAGCATCCTTGTGCAAAGTTGGGCAATAAAACCCGCATTGTAGCACCTTGGCAGAAGTCTTCTTAGATGAGAAATGGCCTCCACACGCTTCTGAATGGTAGAACTCGAGAATTCTCCGTTGATCCGAATCGGGAACACAACGGCGCACTATTTGATCTTGGCAGTACTTGAAGAGATAAGGGTCATCATAAGAGAACATCCGTACTTCATGAAGGAAACGACGACGTTCTTGGGGCGACCAATGCGGTGGTAAGAGACCCGTAGCCAAATAATTCACAATGTCAGCAAACCATGGGGTACTCGAAACAGCTAGCAATTGTTCATCCGGGAACGTGTCCACTATAGGAAGACTCGGAGTAGGATCCTCAAACTGTAACCTCGATAAGTGATCGGCTACCACATTTTCAACCCCCTTCTTGTCTTTGATGGTCAAATTGAACTCTTGGAGAAGGAGAATCCATTGTATCAATCGAGCTTTGGCATCTTGCTTTGTGCGGAGATACTTGAGAGCGGAATAATCCGTGTACACAATGATAGGAGCACCACCGATTAGATAAGACCGGAATTTATCAAGAGTAAACACCACCGCAAGTAATTCTTTCTCCGTGGTCGTATAATTCACTTGAGCATCATTCAAGGTTTTGCTCGCATAATGAATCACATTGGGATGCTTGTCTTTCCTTTGCCCCAAAACAGCTCCCACAGCATAGTCGCTTGCATCACACATAAGCTCGAAAGGTAAGCTCCAATCGGGTGGTTGCACAATAGGAGGAGTGGTAAGACTAGCCTTCAACTTAACAAAAGCTTGCTCGCATGCGGGAGACCACTCAAAAGGTACGTCTTTGGCAAGAAGTTGGCATAGGGGACGAGAAATAGTACTGAAGTCCTTGATGAATCGGCGATAGAATCCGGCATGCCCCAAGAAAGAACGAATGTCCTTCACACATTTCGGAATAGGAAGGTTCCCAATCAAGTCAATCTTGGCCTTATCCACCTCGATACCCTTAGAAGAAACAATGTGACTGAGAACGATGCCTTGGGTTACCATAAAGTGACATTTCTCCCAATTCAAAACCAACTTCTTTACTTCACATCGTGTTAACACTTTGTCCAAATTCTCCAAACAGGATTCGAAGGAATCACCAAAGACAGAAAAATAATCCATGAAGACTTCTACGATCTTCTCGACCATGTCACTAAAAATCCCCATCATGCATCTTGAGAAAGTACCCGGAGCATTGCATAAACCAAATGGCATCCGACGATAAGCAAAGGTTCCGAAGGGGCAAGTGAATGTTGTCTTCTCTTGGTCTTCTAGAGCAACTTCGATCTGATTGTACCTCGAGTATCCATCCAAGAAACAATAAAAGGCATGCCCATCTATCCTTTCCAAGATCTGATCGATAAATGGCAAAGGGAAATGGTCTTCCTGGTGCTTGCATTGAGCTTTCGATAATCGATACATACCCTCCATCCCGTCTGAACACGTGTTGGCACAAGCTCATTCTCCTCATTACGCACAATGATGACTCTAGATTTCTTCGGTACCACTTGAACTGGGCTAACCCATTTACTATCGGCTATGGGATAAATGATACACACATCTAGAAACTTTAAGAATTCCGCTCGGACCACATCCTTCATAATCGGATTCAAACGACGTTGAGGTTGGCGAGATGGTTTGACGTTATCCTCCAAAGCAATATGATGAGAACAAAGAGTAGCATCGATCCCTTGAATATCCGCAATAGTCCACCCGATAGCTTTCTTATGCCCCTTTAATGTCTTGAGCAACTTCTCCTCTCGGAGATTCCCAAGAGAAGAAGATATAACCACAGGATAAGTCCCGTTATTTTCAAGGAAAGCATATTTCAATGTGTCAGGCAAGGGTTTCAATTCCAACTTGGTGGCTCAACACCGGATGGTAGTACTTTCTTCTCAAGTGGGGGAAGCTCTTCAAATTCGTCGAACTTTGTAACCCAAGAATTCATAGCACACACTTCATCCTCCTCATTGAGTAGCGACAATAAATAATTTACTTCAGAAGATTCAAGAAATTCGACCTCTTAGGCTGTAAGAGCAACTTCGAAAGGATCGCTATAAAGCAACTCATCCACGTGTTCCTCCACAAGAGTATCAATGAGGCTCACTTCATTCATGCTATCATCATCCCCAATTTGACTGCCCACATTAAAAACATTGACCTCCATTTTCATGTTACCGAAGGTCATATTAAGAAGTCATTGCGACAATTGATAATAGCATCCGCCGTGGCTAAGAAGGGTCTCCCAAGAATAACCGGAGCGGAAGTAGCCAAAGAATCATTCGGATTTGTGTCAAGAATTACAAAATCCACCGGATAGACAAATTGTCCAACTTGAACTAGCACGTCTTCTACTACTCCCCTCTGTGTACGAACACTCCGATCGGCTAGCTGTAGCGTAACACGAGTAGGTCTCATCTCTCCCAAACCAAGTTCTTGATAAACAGAAAACGGAAGCAGGTTGACACTTGCACCAAGATCTAGTAAGGCTTGCTCGATACACTTCCCTCCAATGGTGACCGCAATAGTAGGGCTCCCCGGATCCTTGTACTTCAGAGCGATATTCGTCTGAATGATAGAACTCACTTGCTCCGTAAGAAATATCTTCTTTTGAACATTGAGCTTGCGCTTCCGAGTGCATAGATCTTTAAGAAACTTGGCATATGACGGAATTTGCTTAATCGCATCCATTAGAGGGATGTTGATCTTCACTTGGTTGAACAACTCATGCAACTCCGCATTCAAATTGGGTTTCGCCAAAGCTCTCAAACGGTTGGGAAATGGTGCCGGCGTTGGAATAACTTGCAGATCCGGTACACTTTGTTCCTTCGCCTTACCCTTACCATTTTCCTTTGAAACCTCTTCGCTTGACTCCTTAGGAGATTCCCCAAGAGTTGATGTTGGAATTGAACGATCGATAGGAGGGGGCAAATAAGATGGTTCCGGAGGCATCTCTACTTGGTTATCAACCACCTTTCCACTTCGAAGAGAAATAATCGCCTTTGCTTGCTTGGGGAAAGTCACTGAAGAGCTAGCAAAGTGAAGACCTTGAGAATTTGGTGGAGTGGACATCGTTTGCGGGTTAGGTTGAGGTTGTGTTGGAAACTTCCCCTTTTCTTGTTGAAGCATACCCACGGTAGTTGTCAACTTCCCCAACTGATTTCTGATGTCATTCATCATCTGAGTTTGTTGCTCATTGATTGCGGTTTGACTTTGCAAAAGAGCACTAAATTGATCTTCCTAAGAACGCTTTGGTGGTTGTTGAAACTGAGCAGGTGGTTGCTGAAATTGGTTTGCATGTGGGAACGAACTAGATTGAGCAAAATCGGGCGGACCTTGAGCTTGAGGGAAACAGAAAACATTTTGAGGTTGCTTCCAAGGCATTTGAGGAGTGGGAGGAGCTTGAGAAGAACCCCCTTCAACTGGTTGATTCCAACGGAAAGCCGGATGTTGACGTGTACCCGGATTAAAAGATTGAGGATAAGGATCAAAACGTTGCACGGCCTGAACTTCCTCCGGAGCAATCCCATTAATCACATTTTTTAAAGCCGGAATGTTTGGACAAACCGCGGTAGAATGGCCCACCATCTCACAAATAACACAAACGTCCTCAACTTGGCGTACCACTTTCACTTCTTGAGATTGAGCACTTTTAAGTTCCAACTTGTCAAGCTTTCGAGCGATTTCCTCCAAACGGGTTTCAAAAGCACTTTGCCCCGAGATAGAAAATTTCCCCGTACCAATGGGACCTTGATTGAACATAGCTCTTTCCTCCGGATCTGTAAACTGCCACGCATGAGTTTTTTCGGCCAAAGACTCATAATAATCCCAAGCATCCTCCGGTGTCTTCCCCATAAAATCACCTCCACCCAAAGTATCGAGAAGCTTTTTACTTTCTTGAGAACACCCCATGTAGAAATAATTGACTTGAAGATATAATGGGAAATTATGATGAGGAACCACTATAAGTAAGTCCTCGTACCGTTCCCAATACTTGTGAAAAGTCTCGTCCTCCCTTTGTTTGAAATTCTGAATCTAATCCATAAGCAATTTCGTCCGACTGGCAGGAAAGAACTTTGTAGTGAAAGCATCTTGAACCTCCCTCCAAGTACGCAATGAACGAGGCTTCAAGGAATTAAACCATTGTTTCGCCTTATCCTTCAGAGTGAATGGGAATAGCTTAAGGCGAGCTTGATCAAGTTGATTCTGAGCAGGGACCAAAGAATGCAAAACAGACTCAAACTCCCGGATATGAGAATACGGATCCTCCAACTCTCGACCCCGAAATTCTGGAATTACCCGAAGATACTCAGCTTTGAATTCAAAGACATTCCCAGTAGCTGGAGTCGGAATAACGATAGGCGATATTTGAGGACCCCTTTCTGGATTGAGATATTCGCGAAGAGTACGAACAACAGCTTCTTCGGGTATTGGGCCTTTGCGAATAAGTTTGCGATTTGATTTGCAAGGCGGAGAATGTGCAGAATAAGCTCGGGTGATACTCCAAATTTTAGGCGGAGAAGAAGAACGATGAAGCCGATTGGAAGTCGGGCTTCGGAACAAAGGCATACACAAAAGAAATACTACTAACTAACTAACTAACAGCAAGCTACCAGACTAGAGGGGCTATGCCGCCACCTCATCTCAACAAACAGAATATGCGAGGGGTTATGCCACCACCTCGGCTAAGCAATGCAATCAAATTAAGCTAAGTAAACTAACAGATGAAACTAAACTAACTAACTAAGAACACACTTGATATTTAGCTTGGTTTCGTTACACCTCAAGTTTGACAACAAAGTTAGGTTAGAGGTATCCACCAAACTAAATATGAACAACTAACACACAAACTACTAAACTACTACTACTACTACGAGACGAACACGGGATACTTACAGTGGTTTGTTGAACCTCCAAGAAAGCCATAATAAGAAATCCCCGGCAACGGCGCCAAAAATGCTTCATTAGCTCCGATATAAGGAATAACGCCCCAAGCGTAGGGCTTAATACGTCATTTGAAGCATAATAATCTGGAAGACCGGAATCGTACCCAAGGGAATTATGTTATGACTTGGCTCGGATTTGTAGAAGTAAGCAAGGATTTCGGCTATTAGGTAGCCAACCAAGTTTTACTTTGAAACGGTGGAAAAGAAAGGCTAAATTGAAACGAATAAACTAGGTAAAAGATAGGCTAGGTCTAGGAATCACTAGCACTCATGACTCGAGCTAAATCACATTTTCACCAATTTACTCAGTTCAAGATACGCAATTAAGGTTCCTAAACCCGAAAATAGAGACGGTTTGAAAATCAAGCTAGCTCTAGAATTCTCTTGGTAAACAGCTCATGCGACAGAGCTCTAAGCATCATGTGTGGTGGGTAGGCGATGCTCCCACCTACACATGATCAAAGAGGTTAACACCTCGGCAATTTACCAAACGAATCCGAACCCCACATCAATTTTTAAATCCAAAAATTAAAGCTTTATTGGTGGAAAATGCAATTTTTGCCCAAGCCATGGGATGCTAATCATCCCATGGCCTAACCCTTGAAACTACTCACACATATCTATGAAGATAAGAGCAAGCAAAAATCTACTTAGCATAATTGAAAAGACAAGACTAGAAATAAATTGGATCAAACGATAGATCGGAAGAAGAGTAACAACTTTAATTAAGGCAACAATATCAAAAACTAACAATTAAAGACAGAAATTGAAATATTCAAAGCTGGAAATTTAATAACACTCAAGAACAATTTGAATCTAATCCTAAATCTAGAAAAGTACTTTAAAATCTATTCCCTACTTGTTTTTTGGATCTCATTATATCACTCTATTTATTCCGCGCCTGGAATATTCCCCAGATGCTCTTGAAGATGCTCCGCTAATGCCCTCGGTACCGATTGCCAAGCCTTACATTATGAGTTAAAGGCTCGGTACCGATTGGACTAATAACCTTCAATCGATCGCGAGCCAGTTAGGAGGGGCCGGTGCTGAGCAGCTCGGTACCGATTGGACTAAAAAAACTTCAATCGATCGCGAGCTCTTATCAGTTTTGAACCTTGTCTTCTTTCCGCCTTGGCCACGCCTTGCCTTGCTTTGGCCACAGCTTGACCCCGGCTTGGCCATTCCCTTGTCTTGCCTTGGCCATGACTGATTCTGCCTTGGCGTAGCTTTGGCTGGATAACTTCTGCCTTGGCAATTCATGCCCTAGCCTTGGCTCTGCTTTGGCTTTTGCTCTGGCCATGATTGATTATGCCCGAGCTGCTCCTCTTAGTTTGGCTCTGCCTTGGCCATGCCTTGGCCATCGGGCCATTCTCAAGCCATGACACGTTTTGGGCCTTTAAAGCTTCTTATTAGGCGATTCACCTACAAAACAGTACCAGCACATTCTACGAGCAAACATCATTAAAAATAACTAATTAGCAACTAAATTAATACTAAACCTAGATACTAGCGCACCCTATATTCCATTTCCGGGTGCTTATCACTGCTCCTAGACCAAACCCAATCAGGGGCGTTGTGGATTGCTCCAAATCCGTTTGGGCCAGCCCCAGCTTCTTGAATGCATCATAATACATCACCTCTGTATAACTCCCCGAATCCACCAGAATCCTCTCAATGTCATATTCCCCAACTCGTAGGGTTATGACCAAAGCATCGTTGTGTGGTACCTGGACTTCTCCCAAATCATCATCTGTGAATGCTATGCTTTCATTGCATACACCATTCTCTCTCCCTCTCTTATTTCCCAATCGCATCACATGCTAATCGTGCCTAACCTGCCTTTGTAATAGCCTAACCTTATTTCTAGTATAAGGTGCGGCCAACCCATGTATCATATGGATTACTCCTTTAGGATTCTGCTCGTAATCCAGTTCCATGGCTTTCCCTCTCTCCTTTGGGTCCTCTTGGATAAATTCCTTGAGATAGCCTCGAGAGACCAAATCGTCAAGGTGTCTCTTATACATCTCACAATCCTCAGTCATATGGCCCCAATCTTTATGGTAGCTGCAGTGCTGATTCGTAGCACGTTTTGCATCTTTATCTTCGCCTAAACTTGGGGGCCACTTAAAGTATGGTTGATTCTTTATTCGATAAAGAATCCTATAGATTGGTTCCTTCCAAACCGTTGTGACAGAAAAGAAAGATTTGGGGTCAGGTGCTTGCTTATCTTTATACGGCTCTTTCTTAGCCTGCCCATACTCCTTCCTTTCTCTGTAAGTTTTGGGCTCTGGCTTATCCACCTTTTTGGCAGGTGCCTTCGTCTGCTCGGTAACGATCCTGCCATCCTCGCGGAGTATGTCATCCTCCATTCTGGCGTGTTGTTCTATCCATTCCATCAGTTTAGCCAACGTCGCCACCGGATGCTTATTCAATGAGCAATGGAGTTCTCCCCGAACAAGCAAATCAGTTTTGAAGGTTGCTATTGCATATTCCTCACTGCAGCTTTCAATCTCGTTGAAAGTTTCCCAGTACTTCTTGGCGTAATCTCTGATCGGCTCGTTCTCCGCCTATTTCATGGTGGATAGACTCTCAAACGTTTTTAGGGCCTTTCTGCTTGTCAAGAACGGAGCAGTGAATTCCTTCGCCAACTGCCTCCATCCTCGTATGGATCGTGGTGCCAATTTATGAAACCAGGACAAGGCCACCTTGCCAAGACTTGAAAGGAACATTTTGCATAAAATGGCTTCATCCCCCTCATGCATGAACATAGCCTGTTGGTAATGCTGTATGTGGGCTACGGGGTCCGCGTTTCTCTCGTAAAGTATGAACGTACCGTGCTTCACTCTGCTCGGCAACTTAGCTTCTTGTAGCCTTCTTGAGAAGGGGGAAGCTGCTATGTTGCTTAGGGCCTTTCTCGCTGCCTCGCGGGCAGTTACTGTCCCATCCTCAAACTCTTTTGTTTTATGAGCCGTAGCTTTGGCCCAGTCAGCATCAGGTCTCTCGTACCTGTCCCGATGATGCTTTCTTGTTTCCTCTTCCTCTGGGGTGGAACTTCGGTCCTTACTCCTCCTTTTTCATGAAGAAGCCCTTTGTCTTTCTGATGTTCGGCTTCTACTTCTGTCTCTCCATTTTCATGGAGAAACCTTGTATCGCCCTAGAGTAGGACTCCTGCTCCTTCCTCCTCGTGATCGAGCCTGCCTATGGACTACTAGAGTCCGTCTATCTCTCTCAGAATTCCTCCTTGAGAGTCCAGAATCTTCTGGGTGCTCGCGTACCCGCTTCAATTCTTGTATCTCGTACTCTCGTTTTCTAATCAAACGAGCGTACTCCTCGATTTTCTTTCTCTTTCGGTCGAGGATATCTTTACTGTTATGTATACTTCTTGACTGCTCCACCGACACCTCTCTTCGGTGAGACTTGCTCCTTCTAGTGGAGCCTGTGGGTGTCCTGCCCTGCCTTCCAATGGGCTTTTTCGGAGCACCTGGTGGAGATTTATCTCCCCCATCACTTATCTGGACCTTGGGATTAAACGGCATGGCTGGATCTTCTTCCATCATAATTGCTTTTTAGAGAATCGGTTCGATTCCCACAGACGGCGTCAATTGTAGGGGGATGAAAACAATTGGAGCTCTGGACAACACCGATTGGCAACAGCTTCACATGCCTCTACACCGGAACCCTAGTTCGTCGTTGGAATCCTAATCTGCAAAACAGACAAGGTGTGAGCGCACCTTTGCTTCTCGTAGCAAAGGCCCTCCGATGCCAAAGTTAGTATCACGTACTGGTTTTCAAACCCTAATTATCAGTAGGAATGTAATACGGATGCCAAATATTACGTACCTTTTACCTCCAGGTTTACCTCGTATTTATAGATTCACGGATGCTTGGTGCCCAAGCATCCCTGTTGCCCTAGGATTCCTATCTCGTATAGGAGACCTAGTATCCCTTGGATTCTCGTTCCCTTATCCGTATGATAGCTCAGTCCTTTTGGGACTCTTTCTTGTAGACACCCGAATATCCCATTCACGTTGGGTGTCTTGCTTTGATCCTATATACTCGGGATCTTATCACTGTTTCTGGATTCTTCAAGAGCATTCTTGCCGCCTTACGTTTTAGGGCAACTTCTTCCCCTGTTTGGCAACCTCTTTGCCGAACATTCTATATGGACCAGTGACCCCTCATGTCACTGGTCCACACAATTATGCATTGTAACCGACTTCTCGTGTCCTTTTATCTAAAACTGACGAACAGACTATATGGACCAAGGACTTCTCATGTTATTGGCCCACATCGTTACATTTGGACAAATGACCTCACATGTTGTTTGTCCTTATCAGCCAAACAGACTTCCTGGATCAATGACTTCTCATGCAACTGGTCCGCATTGCCGTTCACTGTACTGCCCGGCGATAAGCCCTATCTACTTACCACGTCCCCTCGGACATCACGTGTTCGGCTACCAAATGTATCTGTTTTGGGAATACCTCCCTACAAAGTACAATCACATGGGCTAAAACTCACATCTAGCTGCAACAATTGAGTAGGCTACCAAAAAACTTTCAAACCATCGCGGTGGCAACTGGATCAAATTTCCTTCACCATTTGTTTGTCAAAGTATGTGCTCATTCCCACACAATTGTTCAGGGTTCGACTCTTACCTTCCGATTAGTTGCATGGAAAGGTTGTGAAAGTATGAGAAAATCAACTTTCTTTTAACTTTCTGTATGATTAGTTATCAGAAAAGTTATAGGACCCATAGTTTCAACTTTTCTACTGGATAACACTTTCCTGCAATTGCGAAAAAGAAGAATTCTTTTTTCTTGCAAGATTTTTTGTCAAGAGAACACATACAGGATTTCTTGTCAAAATTCATTTTCCTTTACGTCACCTTACTTCACTTTTCTTGAAAATTAATTTTTCACATAACATTCCCGATTACTGAATGGAGAGGCGATGCCTCAAGAAAGTACTCCATTTTTTATGAATGTATAGATGGCAATGGCTTAGATCGGACATTAAGAAGAGTTAGTCAAGGTGTGCGTAAGTTGTCTCGAACACTCCTGACCGCCACACCCAAAAAAAGTGACCCTTGGCATGATTGATAGTACACCTAGGAATTAAAGAGGAGAGCGAAAAGATCCCTAAATTCTAAAGCAAAATGCTTTAGTTAGTCCATTAAATTGTTATTAAAGTTGGAAAGATATATTAAAAGTGTGAAGACTAGTGTATAGAAATATATAAAAAGTATATTAAGAAGGGTAAATGTGCATTAGTGGTTTTTTTTTTTTTTTTTTTTGTCTTTTGTATTTAACTTATCAATAATCCGGTACACAGTTATACGAGGACCCAATTGTAATTAAAGTCACATGGTAGTAAGTAGTTAGTTAGCTTTAGCGAGGAGATGCGTGTTAATTGATCCGAATGAGCTCCTAAAAAATGGATTGATGGTTAAGTAATAGACCATTCTAGAATTGATGGGCACCGAACATTTCATATGTACAGGAGCAGTTGGCACCTTTTGTCTTGCAATTTTTTTTGTGTGTGTGCTTCCTTTTGTCTACCATTATCTCAATAGCTTTTTGAAATGGTTTCACACATTGTGTAGTACTTGTCCAATATAATAACCACGGATGACATAAGAGAAAGAAGGGGCCAAAAAAATACTAATAAAAGATAGGTGAAGAGCCTCGGAAATAAAAACGCAACCACATTCTATGAAGAAATGATTTATAAAATACGTACTCGGCTGTAATTGAACAAAGCAGCTCACGCGAGCTCGGCTCGTTTAGTAGACGAGCTGATCCACTTGCCTAGTTCGAAAAAAACTCGGCTCAATTAAAGAGGCTCGTTTAGTAAATGATTAAACTTGACTCGTTAAAGGCTCGGTTAAGGCTCGAGTAGAGCTTGAACTCAAGTTTTTGACTTGTTTCACTAAATTAGCTGAGCTTGGCTGAGCCGGCTTGACTCGTTTGCAGCCCTTCCGTATGTAGTATTTGCTAGTGCTATAGCTAGGGATGGACACAAAGGGGGCATGCGGAGGCACGTGCTCCACTCAAACGCGTGCCCCCACTCGAAATTAAATTTTTTAAAAATATTTTTGTATAAATTAGCATAATTATAAAAGTGTGCTAATATATAAACATACATACTTGCATATATCTTGAAACTAAACGTGTAGAATTAGTATTATGCCTGAATTTCATCATATGATAAATTTATACTTGTTGCTTTACGAGGTTTTTTTTTTTGATAGGCAAAATTTTTTTTATTAGAAACTCGATAATGGGTACATCAAGAAGGAAAATTTTTATTAAAAATTTTGAAAAATTTTTACTTGTTCCTTTACGAGTTGTTTGTCTATTTAGAGCTATTCTGTCCTAATTTTCTTTATTTTTAACCATCTGGAAGAAATATTTCAAAATAATGTCATTAACAAAACCAGTTCGATCATTCTAAAACTTGTCGATATTCATTTAAAATAATCTTTAAAATTTTGCCTAAGATTTTATTATCATTTTTACCTAATTTAACTTAAAGTAAGCGTTATAAACTTTTTAGTTAGTAATATATGCCTTAATTTTGTACGATCTTATCGTGATTGACTAAAAAAAATGAATTTTCTCTATTATGATGATTATATTCTTGGATCCGTTTCTCGCTATAGCCATATATGACGACAACAACGATGCGGAAATGCACAATTTAAACAATGAATGGACTTTAAATCAAATATAAAACCAATGTTTTACCCTACTGACTTAGCAGCTTTTAGGCTGCGGAACATCTTTTTGGACGAACAGAGAACGGGACTGCCGAGGCGGAACGAAGATTGTGCCGAGCATGATTTTTGCAGTTTTAGACTACGTAGTTTTCTTCGGAGCTATTTTCCTTTAAGTTTTTGACGTTTTGTTTAATTACTTGCATGCCGGTATTTCGTATTAATTTTCGTTCTTTTAAATAAAGCTGTTCTTGGGTACTTATTTAATTCGTATCTTTTCTTTATTTCGTATTTAGAAGCATATTTTAAATTATGGTTTCTTGCGTTTCTTGTTTAATGAATAATGAGTAGTCGTATAGGTAGGGTCGCGGGGTGATTAGCACACCGTGGTCAGGTTGGACATGTTTTGCTCTTGTTTTGAAATAAAAATGAAAAGGCAATTTTAGGTTAGTAAAGAACATCCGTTAGACAAACCCGAGCATTGTCGGAGCTCATGTTAACGAGAGCATGGGGGACCAAAACTTATTCTCTGCTGCACATGGGTAAACGGCGACCATAAAGGTTTGCATCTCTCGGGGTATTTTTTTCTCTCTAAAATCAAATATTTTTAAGAACACCGAACAGACGTCCGAAACTGGTTGCGAGTGCTATGAACCCTATGACCGTATCTCTTTTTAATTATTTGAAAAGAACAATCAATTTCTAGGATTTAGTTAATCTCAATCAATTGCAAGGACAAAGAGACGCAAATTAAGTGTCTAGATCCTTAGCACGAGCCAAAGTGGCTACTTTATCCATGTTTCTCTATGCTGCTGTTGCTGTTTTGCTGATGTTGGTCTATGATGGATCTATGCTAAAGATTAAGGTTTGCGCATGCTAAATTGCTAATGGACAAGTGTTTCAGGTGAGGGTGCTTAAGATGCTACGGTTTTGTCGTTTTGTTATCCCTTGTATATTTTGTTCTCTTCTGGTTGATCTCTTGCCAACGTCTTTTTGTTCTCTTTGGTCATGAGAGACATGTGATTTTCGGGGGTTAGGATGTCAATCTAGTTTGAATGTTATTTTCTCGCTATGATGCCACTTTCTTTTGTCCCTTTAATCTCTTGTATCCATTACATTTGATTAATAAAATCTTCATTTTGCCGTTCAAAAAGAAACAACAATGCGGAAATGCACAAGTTCATCAATGAATGGGAATATGTAAATCAGGTATAGAAATTTGTCTCTATCTGGTACAACGTGAGGGTTTTTTTTTATTTTTTTTTATTTTAAAGACGGCCAACTCAACAACAGATCATTTCATATTTATGAAACAAGAACAAAAAACAAAACAACAAAGCAAAAATGAGACTCTGTTTTCGATATGTTTCGTTGGAAGGATAGAAAAAAGAAACACTCTTTGCCTTGGTAACTTTACCTTTCGAAAAATATGGAGAATGCACCCTAATTAAAGTGTTGTTTCTAAAGTTTGAGCTTTTTAAAATAAAGTATTTATCACAACCCCCGCCGCCACCCTCAAAAAAAAAAAAAAAAAAAAACACTTATGTTCCTAATTCTTATGTACTTATGTCTTTGATCGAAACAGAGGGAAACGGTTGAAATATGGGTAAATTGGCCTAGACATCTGACTGCTAAAACGGAGGAATAAAAAATGAACGTCTAGAAATGCTATTCCCATCTCAATTAACTACGTCATCTCCAGTGTCCATAATAGATCACAAATGTAAAGTAAGTAGCAAAACTCTGCCATTAGGTAGTCATTGCTCCATACCCATATTTCTTTAGAGGTTTAATTACGTATATAATCTTGTTTTTCATATGCTGATGTCATATAATCATCCAGAAAAACCATTAATACAAACATATAATTATACCCAACAAAAACAAATAGTAGTCAAATATCACACTTCGAATTGTTCAAGCTGAACATCCTTGGCCTTAAGAGGAACATACTCGCCCAGATAAACCTCGAGATGATCCGACAGCGACGACTTGTCGATGTTCTCATGGTGGTACGATTTGCACACGAAGTAGATCACCGTCTGGATAACGAGCCCGAACAAGAACACCTTGAAGAGCATCAACAGGCACAGGAATCCGAACCCCAACCTGCCCGCGATGCCGAACCTTCCTCTCTGCACAACGACGCTCTCGAAAAGTATCTGTATCCCCGCCATAGCGAGTATCAGCTTGAAAAAGATGACTATGGCGATCCACATCTTGCCCTTGATCAAGTTTATGCTCTTGGTCATGGCTTTGAACCCTTTGATGTCTTCCAACACTGATACGACGCTCGCCAGGTGCCAGACCAAGGTCATGTACACGAACCCCACGGCGTACAAGATCAAGATGGCAACGAAAGAAATTGGACCAACTATGTCAACATTCCCAATTGTGAAGCTCCAAATAAATACGGTTACCACAAAGACCACGTTGTAGAGGAAGAAGGCTAGAAAAGTGCACAGGAAAGTCACCATGAGCCTTTTCCAGACCTTGGGAACGACGCTCATGACTTTCCGGAATGTCAAGTCGCGGCCGGTGTAGATGCTGGCCACGGTGTAGACCACCGCGGAGGTGGAGAGGAGGGAGAAGACGAGGAAGAAGATGAAGTAGGCGAACTTGACGAGCCAGAACGCGGCCCACTCGGAGGACAGGGTGTCGGAGAGCCTAGCGTACTGGTCCGTGCCCTCTCGGACTCCGTATCTATAGTACTCCGTGCGGATGATCTTGTTGAGGATGAACTCGGATACCTCGATGTGGGCGAGGAAGATGAGGGAGAGAGGGAGGATCAGGGCCAGGGTTATCTTGCTGAAGGTTTTTCTGAAGTTGAAGATGATCCTGTAGGACTCCAGGTAGATGCCGAAGAGGCCCAGGAATTGCATGTCTTCTTGTTCTGTGTCCATGGTGGCTTGGCTCTGATGAGAGAGTGGATGGAGAGAGATGGAGTGGTGAAGAAGAGGGTAAGGGGAGAGAGCTGAAATGGGGATTGGGGAGTAGTGGTTGGAAGGATTTTTATTTACAAGTTAGGAAGATTGGTTTGGAGTTTTGTGTAGTGAATAATTGTCCTTGGTCTTCGATGAAACTACAAGTCAACAATGATTCCGTGTTTATCTTCCATACTTTATTTATTCTGGTTCTAAGACTTTTGGACCAAGAAAACAAAGAATTGACCTTTCATTTTTTAACTATGAATTCCAAGCTTAATATTTGTTGCTCTTGTTTTAAAACTAACTGTTAGGAGTATTACTTATTGTTATTATTTATTTTTTTAACTACTTCTTTGAGCACATTGATATGGTGATGATTGGGATTTTTTTTCCCCCTCTGCAATGGGATTGGATTGTACCAGAGCAGCAATTGCCCAATTATCTGGTGATGATGACAATCAAAGTACTTGAAGAGATCTAAATGAGTTGATAGATCTGTAATGTCAAATTTACGCGCCACACCTCACCAATATAAAAATACTTTTCTTTCTTATCTTTTCGAATATTCTGCCTATTATTAATGTAGTATTTATCATTTTGAAAAGCTAGAAGATCTTCTCAAGAAATTGTTCTTAAAATCGGAAGTGGATTCGTATTTTCGGAAAGTAGATTATCATGATGCAGAAGATTCGGAATTGATAGTAGATATCTCTTCCACTTTCACTCATAGCGCTCTCTACCTCTCGCTTCTTGACTAGATGCTCTAACTCAATCAGGCTGGCTTAGCTCTAGTCTCTCCCGGCAGGCACTAGTAGCAAGAGTTCAGGCATAACAACAGAAGATCCCAACTCACACTTCGAACTCGATAACTCACTCGGGCACTCCCATCGCAGGAGAAGACATGCTAAATTTCCCATTAGTTTAACTCCTCGAAGCCCGTGGTAGCTTGCTTACTCTCTTAGAAACCTTTTCCGTGGCGGAATTGGCTTAATTCGCTATAGATGCTAAACTTACACGTCTCACCTCACCAATATAAACATTTTTTTTCTTTTGTACCTTTTGTAATATTCTGCCTATTATTAATGTATTTATCTTTTTTTTTTGTCCAAATGATTCCAGATAACGTGTATAAGATAAATTCTACTTATATTTTGTTTGTCAAGAAAAGGGTGCGACCAAAGAAAAAAAGGGATGCGACGTCACGAAAAAGATGGGGGAAATTTAACTGAGATAAGGGCATAATCGTGGTTGCTAGAACATGCTGGGGGTGTTTTTGGAATAAAAAAACTCCCACAAAAGACGGCGACGACTAGGTCGTCGATCGGTTATTTTCACGCGGAGGCGAAGTTTCTGATGAAGTTCGAGTGGGGCGTCATTTTCACAAGTCTACTCCTTTACATGAGTCCACACGGGCAGAAAAATTATTGAGTGCATGTCGGTAGGATACCACATAGGTGGTAACCGTTGGCGATCCGGACAGTTAAAACGTGTTTTGGACGGTTCGGATTTTAGAAAGTGAAAATGATAAGAGAGAGTTGTGAGGTGAGGGGAGAGAGAAAAAATAAATTTGGGCCATCCGAAACACGTTTGGAAGGTTTGAATCGCCGACTGGTGTGCCACGTGGTACCTGCTCATCACCAAACACTTCTTGGTGGGTCGTCCATTTATTGCGCAAGCACAATTATCACAGATTAATTACATAAATACCCCTGTGCCTCTTTATCTTCTTGGACTGGGGATGGTGTTGTGCGCACCATGTAAATCTGGATCGTATGTCTCGGCAATCAATGGTCCAGATTGCCCATACGGATGAACGTTTGAGATTACACACAACACCGTGTAATTTGGACTATTAATTGTCGAGATGGATGGTTTATGAATCATCCAACTTTGCTCCAGAATTTAGGCTAAATTTTGAAGCAAAGTTAAATGATTAATTCGCAATCGCCCTGACCGAAATCGGATTGAGATAATTTTTTACAGGAACGCTAAACGAAATATTTTAAATAAAATGAACGACTCCGATCATCTTTTCAGAATCTGAGACGGGCGCAAAAAAGATTTATATGCGGCTGCTGTACAGCCTTTGCTGTACTCCTATCTTTACTGCAGATACTCAGACATCACTAGGCGGAGGTATAGATATTTTCTTAATCTTCGTTTGAAAGTAAAATCTAAAGATTATAATTAACTACGTGTTAAAGACAAAGGCTACCATATATAAGAAGACTAGGTTCCGGCCTCGTGCATGGCACGAATGTTGTGCTCGTTGAAGACAACGGATTGAAAAATTGTAGAATGATAAAAGAGGCTTATATAAGACATTTTAAAAAAGAAAGAAAATCGAACAATATATATTAAAATTACATAGTACTTGGTCTAGAAACTTTTGTAAATTCTGTAGTCTGTTGAAGTGGACCAAAGGTAGCTAAACATACAGTTACTATGGAAATAAGCATTCTGTTCATTTTTGAGGTTTTTTTAAGGGTTTTCGGAACCTTCCCGTGTATATATCTATATATATATATATATATATATATATATATATATATATATATATATATATATATATATACAGAAATCTTCAAGTAAGGACCTTAAAATGAGGACCTTAAATGCGGACCTCCCATTTCTCACCTTTCCAGATCTGTTTTCGATGATCCGAGCAGTTCAATGTGTTCAGAACGTGATTTCAAGGGTACCCGCAAGAAATCGGCAAAAAAAATGACCGGGAAGGGCTTGATTTGAGCAGTTTTTATTTGAACCGTTAGATAAAAAACAAACAAAAACTGTTCGGATGAAGCCCTTCCCGGTCTTTTTTTTTGCTGATTTCTCGCGGGTACCCTTAAAATCATGTTCTGAACACATTGAGCGACTCGGATCATCAAAATTCGATCGGGAAAGAGAAGTCCGCATTTTATTAAAATAAGGTAGTCCTTATAAGAAGGGGACTCTATACAGAAATCTTCAAGTAAGGACCTTAAAATGAGGACCTTAAATGCGGACCTCCCATTTCTCACCTTTCCAGATCTGTTTTCGATGATCCGAGCAGTTCAATGTGTTCAGAACGTGATTTCAAGGGTACCCGCAAGAAATCGGCAAAAAAAATGACCGGGAAGGGCTTGATTTGAGCAGTTTTTATTTGAACCGTTAGATAAAAAACAAACAAAAACTGTTCGGATGAAGCCCTTCCCGGTCTTTTTTTTTTGCTGATTTCTCGCGGGTACCCTTAAAATCATGTTCTGAACACATTGAGCGACTCGGATCATCAAAATTCGATCGGGAAAGAGAAGTCCGCATTTTATTAAAATAAGGTAGTCCTTATAAGAAGGGGACTCTATATATATATATATATATATATATATATATATATATATATATATATATATATGTAGTCATCTTCTCCTAAGAACCACCTTACCTTAATAAAATAAGGATCTCCCTTTCCCGATAGAATTTCGATGATCCGAGCCGCATAATGTGTTCAGAACGTGATTTTAAGGGTACCCGCGAGAAATTAGCAAAAAAAAAAGACCGGGAAGGACTTCATCCAAGCAGTTTTTGTTTGTTTTTTATCGAACGGTTCAAATAAAAATTGCTCAAATCAAGCTTTTCCCGGTCATTTTTTTTGTCGATTCCTCGCGGGTGCCCTTAAAATCATGTTCTGAACACATTGAGCGGCTCGGATCATCGAAATCCAAACGGAAAATGGGAGAAATGGGGAGGTCCTTATTTTAGTTAAAATAAGGACCTCCTTATTTGAAAATGACCGTATCTATATATATATGTATGTATGTGTGTGTGTATATATATATATATATATATATATATATATATATATAAACCTCTAAAAAAACCCCCCAAGTTCCCGATCAAATTTTGATGATCCAAGCCGTTCAATGTAATTAGAGCGTGATTTTAATGGTACTCGGCAAAAAAAATAACCGGGAAGGGCTTCATCCAAATAGTTTTTTTATTGAACTTTATTGAACGGTTCAATAAAAAACTACTCAAATCAAGCCCTTCCCGGTTGTTTTTTTTTTTTTTTGCCAATTTCTTATGTGCACCCTTAAAATCACATTCTGAACACATTGAGCGGCTCGCATCATCAAAATTTGATCGGGAACTACGAGATTAAGATTTGGGGAGATTTTTTTAGAGGTTTTCTTTAAGGATCCCCAGAACCGCCCTGATATATATATATATATATATATATATATATATATATATATATATATAACCTTTGGACATCTTGTAAATTTTTCGAAATCAAGGGGCAAAATTGTAAAGGAGAATTTGTAAAATGGATGAAATTAAACGGTAAATTGGTCCAAAATTGAAAAATGGTAGGCCAAAAACTTCTTTTATATATATATATATATATATATATATATCCTTTGGACATCTTGTAAATTTTTTGAAATCGAAGGGCAAAATTGTAAAGTAGAATTTGGCATGGCATGGGCAATTGGTAAAATGGTTGAAATTAAAGGGTAAATTGGTCCAAAATTGAAAAATGGTAGGCCAAAAACTCCTTATTGTATATGGGGAGATTTTATTAGAGATTTTTTTAAAGATCCCCGGAATCACCTTGATATATATGTAACCTTTGGACTTATTATAAATTTTTCGAAATCGAGGGGCAAAATTGTAAAGGAGAATTTCTAAAATAGGTGAAATTAAAGGGTAAATTGGTCCAAAATTGAAAAATGGTACGCCAAAAACTTCTCATATATATCCTTTGGACATCTTGTAAATTTTTTGAAATCGAGGGGCAAAATTGTAAAGTAGAATTTGGCATAGCATGGGCAATTGGTAAAATGGGTGAAATTAAAGGGTAAATTGGTCCAAAATTGAAAAATGGTAGGCCAAAAACTCCTTATTATATATGGTAGGCCAAAAACTCCTTATTGTATATGGGGAGATTTTATTAGAGATTTTTTTAAAGATCCCCGGAATCACCTTGATATATATGTAACCTTTGGACTTATTATAAATTTTTCGAAATCGAGGGGCAAAATTGTAAAGGAGAATTTCTAAAATAGGTGAAATTAAAGGGTAAATTGGTCCAAAATTGAAAAATGGTAGGCCAAAAACTTCTTATATGTATCCTTTGGACATCTTGTAAATTTTTTGAAATTGAGGGGCAAAATTGTAAAGTAGAATTTGGCATGGCATGGGCAATTGGTAAAATGGGTGAAATGAAAGGGTAAATTGGTCCAAAATTGAAAAATGGTAGGCCAAAAACTCCTTATTATATATGGGAGGAGATGACTTGATACTGGAAAAATTAAAAGTGTGACAAAATTTGTACTATTGGTGGTCTATTAATTGTCACCGACTCTGCGTTGCAGTGGCTGATTGCAAGTTTGAAAATCGAATAAAGTGTGTGCTACTTGAGGTGGTAACTCGGGGATGCTGTTGAGCAGCTCCTTGCCGAGCGGATGTAAAGCGGTCGATCTAACTTTCATCTCGGTACGGACGGTTCGGATCAAATTTGAGCACATACAAATCGCCTAAAATCTGAACCATCCATTGCTCGATTAAGATCCGAGTCGTCGATTACCAAGATGAGCGGTTGGATCGGTCACTCTACACCGCTCTACAGGGATATACTTCTCCCATTCCGGTACTACCCTACCAGTATAGGAATATCCGAGTGGAAATCCGTAGGTAATTCAAGAAAGAAAGTATATCCAAAACGTTGAATAGTGTGTGTTTGATTACATTTTGAATTTTTAGAAGTAGGAGACAAGATTTAGGAGTTTCACGGTTTTACTTCTAGTATTTTAAAAGTAGATTTTGATTGGGAATTTTTTTTTCTAGTTTAGAATAGTTACGTTCCGAAATTAGGTTGATTTCGTTCTCCTATTTTATTTGGATTCATGATCTACAAGAATTAAAATTTTATTAGGGTGATTTTCTTCTCTCTTATTTGACTAATCTCTACTAGCATCAGAATTACGTGTTTACTACTATATACAAATAGGAATTTAAGTTTGCGGGCATATGACGATTAATTTGATCCAATCAATTAACTTTTCGAATTTCTCTATATATTTAGTGGTTATCCTAGCTAGGTGATTTAATATGTTTGGAAAAATGACGGCTAATTAAGGACGTATTCTGATAATTAATACTACCTGCTAAAGACATTTTGTTCATTAATAAATGTTCTTAGCATGTCCTTAAAATGTTTTAATTATCAAAACACGTCATGAACCGTCATTTTCCCTTTATGTTTTCTTGGGACTTCAAGAACCCGTAAGTTTGGACGAAATGTAGCAAAACACACATATGTAGCCTATCAATTTACTAGAACGATATCCAAAAGTACCATACAAATTACTGCGAAAGACCTTCGCCGCGTTTGCTCCTATGGATTGTCCCTAGCTATCATTTTGTTTCAAAGTGGGTCATAGAGTAAAAAGTACTACCAACTATTATTCTTTGGCTTGTGTGACATTTCTTTGCTTGTTTTAACCTTTATACAGATCCTCTTCAGAAAGAAAAAATGAAAAAAAACTTTCCTACAAATGGCTTTATTAGAACCCGTTCCACTTTAAGAAAAGGAAGGATTTTGAAAAAAGAAGTAATTTCAAGGTCAAAAATCATGTATTTACGCAAATAATTTTCCTACAAATATGGATCTTGTTTGATAGATCTCATTAATATCTTTTAAACGGGGCAAAAAAAAATTCAAAAATCATTTTTTCATTTTCGTTATACTTAAATTTGAAATTACCTTCTTTTTGACAAAAATTTTTTGGGAGAAAGCGGAACGGAACTTAAGGAGACCATTGTTGTGAACATGATGAGGACTACATGCCTTACGATACCTGAATAGCTTCACAATTTTCTATGGTTGACTTTAAGACCCAAATCCAAGCCATAAAAATGAGACATAACTTTTTTATTTTTTTTTTGTAATCAGCAAAGAAGAAATATCATTAGAGAGAAGAGAAAAGTACAAAAGAGAGCCAGAGGCCGAAGAAATAAGGATTACATCCCAACGAGGTTGGAAAGTAAGAGACGTAACTTGTTGAACCTTTACTTTTGACGGGCCATTGTTTTGGGAGGACGGAGAATCAACACCATGTGTTCACATGATGTGTTGGAGCATATCCCTTTCTCTACCACTTATTGGTTTGGCTCTCACACAAAAACATAGAGCTAAATATCACACATTGAATTGTTCAAGCTGGACATCCTGTGCCATGAGAGGAACATACTCGCCCAGATAAACCTCAAGATGATCAGACAACGACGACTTGTCGATGTTCTCATGGTGGTATGACTTGCACACGAAGTAGATCACCGTCTGGATAACGAGTCCGAATAAAAACACCTTGAAAAGCATCAACAAGCACAAGAATCCGATTCCTAACTTGCCCAAAATGCCGAACGATGACTCAGTATCCGCAACGATGTTCTCGAAAAGTATCTGTATCCCAAACTTAGCGAAATGCAGCTTGAAGAAGATAATTACGGCGATCCAAATCTTGCCCTGTAACAAGTTTCTGCTTTTGGTTATGGCCTCGAACCCTTTGATGTCTTCCAACACCGATACGACGCTCGCCAGCTCCCAAACCACGATCGTGTACACGAACCCCACGATGTAAAAGATCATGATGGCAAGGAAAAAAAGTGAATCAACAAAGTCAACATGCTTAATGGAGAAACTCCAAAGGATTATGGTTAGCACAACGACCAAGCTGTAGAGGACGTACACTAGAAAAGCACACAAGAAAGTCACCATGAGCCTTTTCCAGACCTTGGGAACCACACTCATGACTTTCGCAAAGGTCACATCGCGGCGAGTGTAGACACTGGCCACAGTGTAGACCACCGCAGAGGTGGAGAGGAGGGAGAAGACGAGGAAGAAGGTGAAGTAGACGAACTTGACGAGCAAGAGCACAGCAAACTCGGAGGACAGGCGCTCGGAGAGCTTAGCGTATTGGTATGTGCCCTCTGGGAATCGGTCTCTATAGAGCTCCGTGTGGATGATGTTGGAGAGGATGAAATCTGATACCTCGATGTGGGCGAGAAAGATGAGGGAGAGGGGGAGGATGAAGGCTAGGGTTATCTTGCTGAAGATTCTTCTGAAGTTGAAGATGATCTTGTAGGACTCTAGGTAGATATCAAAGAGGCCTAGGAATTGCATGTCTTCTTGTTCTCTATCCATGGTGTTTGGCTTGGAGAGATGAAGAGTGAAGATAGGGAAGTTGTTGGGAGGATTTATTAAGAATTTGGGAGATCAGTTTTTGAGTTTTGTGTAGTGAATTACCCTTGGTCTTCAATGAAACTACAAAGTAAACAATGACTCGGTTTATTTTTATTTTTTTGATCATAACTACTCCTTTGTTTCTCTTCTATATTCTTTATCTATATTGTAGTGTTTAAGACTATTGGGCCAAGAAATTGACATTTTTTTTAATACTATGAATTCCAAGCATAATCCTTCTTGCTTTTGTTTTAAACTAATTGTTAGGAGTATTAGTTAGAGTTTATTTGCGAATCTGTCAATACAGAGATATGGTGATAGATGATAATCTTCTTTTTTAATAGAACGTTCCGGCGCAGCAACCCCTAATCAATAGGTGACGACTGACGATGAGAATCAAAGTACTTGAAATACATCGAAATTGATTCAGAATGCCAAAACTTACAAGTCTCGCTTCAACAGTGTAAAGATAATTCTTTTTTATATTTTCTAATATTCTACCTATTACTAATGTGCTCATCTTTTTTCTTCAAATGATTCGAGATAACGTGTATAATTTTACGTAGAGTTTGTTCGTCAAGAAAAGGGTGTGAGAGGGAAAAAAAGAACACAAGACAAAAGATAGGGACAAATTTATTCAGGAAAGGGCATAATCGTAGTTACTCGAATATGCTGGGGTGTTTTGAGGAAAACATTGAAAGACGGCAGTGACTAGGCTGTCGTTTATTTTAAAGAGAAAGTCTACACACACAGATAATCTGTGCACAAATTGTGCACAGATTTAAATGTGGGGCTCACTACGGATCCCACACAAATGATCAAAACCGTTTATTAAATGTAGAACATTTTTTTAAGGGTTCTCTTAAAAAAATCATCTCAATCCGATATCTATAAATGCTCGATTCAATTGTTGAACTTTTCATTCAGATTTAAGAATAATGAAAAGTTAGACGATTGGATCGAGTATCTATAGGTATCGAATTGAGCTAATTTTTTTACAGGAACCCTCAAAAACTTGTTTTACATTTAATGAACGACTTGAATTATTTGTGTAAGACCCATAGTGGACCCCAGAATGGAATCTGTGCACAATTTGTGCACAAACTGCTGTGTGTAGCACGGCTCTATTTTAAAACGGAGGCGATGTTTCTGAGGATGTTTAAAATTGGGGCGTCACTTCCATGAGTCTCGCCTCATGCCATCCACAATGATGTAATCAAAAGCCAATTATTTTTAAAGCTAATAATATTCGTTCAAAAGATGGTTCACAATGGTATAATCAAACTTAGTAACATCCTTAAAAATAATCAAATTTTAAGCTTTTGATAGCCAAAACTAGCAACCTTTTTCAATAATCAAAATTTATCAACCACATATCACATAAGTTAGGGAAAATTTTAAAATGGCACCTGAACTTTGTACCAAATGTTACAGAGACACCTGAACTTAAGTTTATTTCAATTAAACACATGTACTAACAAAATTTCCAAATTTAGACACCTGAACTTAAGTTTATTTCAATTAAACATCTATACTAACAAAATTCCCAAATTTAGACCCCCACCATTATATTCCGTCCCAAAAATTGTTGATATGGTATCTTTAACCCATCCCAAATTTAGGTTTTTTTTTGCCTAAACCCAGCTCTTCTTTCTGCTCGGCATACTTCTAATGATAGGTTTCACTTGGGTGCATCGTCCCTTGTTGGAAACATGTGCAATAGGGCAATTTAAACGGGTTGGAGATACCATATTAGCAATTTTTGGGACGGAGTATAATGGCAGAGGTCTAAATTTGGGCATTTTGTTAGCACAGGTGTTTAATTGAAATAAATTTAAGTTCAGGGGTCTAAATTTGGGGATTTTGTTAGTACAGGTGTTTAATTGAAATAAACTTAAGTCCAGGTGTCTCTGTGATATTTAATGCAAAGTTTAAGTGTCATTTTGAAATTTTCTCCATAAGTTAACTAGTTCCAAAATTTATATACACACTTATTTCAATTGGTATTTTCTTATTCTCTTCTTCGCCTACTCTATATCTTCTTCAGTACTTCATCCACAAACTATTTCTCTTTCTTTCCCTCCAAAATTGAAACTCATATCTTTCGATCATCTTCAATTCAACCCATCGTCGTTGTACTAAGACATTGCACTCTTCTTCCCCGTTTTTATTTCCCCCCCCCCCCCACCCTCCCAAAAAAAAATTCATAATAGAAGGGAAGAAAGTCACCGATTTTTTCCCCAAAGTTAAGGGAGAGAAATAATATATTTTTGCCCAAAAAAACGTAAATGAAACAAAGTGAATTGCGGGAAACAGAGAGGCAGAGAGAGAGAGAGAGTGTGTGTGTGTGTGAAATTTTTGTAGACCTCTTATTTTGGCTATGGATTAGAAGCAACTATTGTGAACCTCAACATTGTTAAGCTTAGCAACCTCTTAAATGAATAATCAAAAGCTGATGTGTAAACTTTTGGTTATCTATTTTTAATTATACAACTGTGGATGGCCTTAGACGAGTCCACACGGCCGTCCGTTTAATTTGCAAAGTACTATTGTGAACCACCGAGGTGGCAGCACAGTTGATGAGGCTCATTACCTCCCTTAAGGCAGGCGGGAGTTTGAGTCCATATAGATACTCAAACCTCATTGCGGACTAAAGAGGAGAGTTTTCACCAGTTGTGCACTAAAGTGGTGCCATGGTAATGGCCCGTTCTCTGGAGCGGTACCTATGGCTCGAATCGGATTCCATTGGCGGGTAGGAAGCCCCTATGGTCACGCCCAATAAGAGTTGCTACGCTGGTCGCCCTCTCACCCTTTTGATTATAAAAAAAAAAAAGTATGATTGTGACTTCACTGCAAAATTACAGCAATACCCGTGCCTCTTTATAATTTACTATATGCTAAAACCACCACCAAAAACAAAACAAAAAAAATTGAAATCTCAATATTCTCACATCAAATCAATTATTTTACGAACTTTCTTGAATTTTTTACACGAAGAAATTTCTTGACATTTTAGCCACGGTTGGTTGTTGTGTAAGTTACCATGCAAGATTATAATTTGCAATGTTTACCGAACAATTTAAAGACGGCATTTGCCATATTAGAAATTGATTCCACAAGAGAGGTAAATGAAGACAAAAAATGTAAGAGAATCATACGTATCTCTGCACAATATCCACCCCACTAGGCCTGTCAATGAATCAGATCTAATTCGGATCCGATCCGAATTAGATAACGTCGATCCGATAATCCGAATCCAGTAATCTAAATACAGATCGGATCGATTAAATCCGTTATCAATCCGATCCGAAATTTTAGTTTGAGGTACTTAAAGAATTATTCTTAGAACCCACTCTCCGTAGGTTTTCATCCTACTCAATTTTACACTTATGTTTTCATCCTCACTCTTTTTTAATTCCGGAAGTGCCCTTAATATATATATCTATATATATATATATATATATATTTATTTATGGCATTGAAATTTGAGACTGAAAAATAACACCTCCCGTTCCCGTGAAAAAACCAGCGACCATTCAATTCCTAAAATTTCGCCAAATTTTTAGGATTTCCTTGTCTGGTGCGACTATTCCCATAGAGGGATGAAACTTGTGGGCTACCTGCCTAGATTTTGAAAAATTGAAGAGTCGCCACCCGGATTTGAGGTCTGCCATCCAAGAAACCGTCTTGATTGAAAATGATCGTTTGAAATCGAAAATCAGAGATTGTTTTTGGGTTCGAAAGCCGTGTTATGGGAGGGAAGGGTTTTACGGCACCCCCCTCGCCCGACATGGGATCGGTCTCTACTAAATGTTTGTGGGATTTTAACGAAAGCATTTTGTTTCATTAAACAATTAGCAGGTATCCACAGGTATATCAAGTAGAAGGTGTATGCATGTGCTAGTGTACGGTGTGATAATGAAACAATATGAAATGACTACTAATAGAAAATAAGCGAATGCCACTATATTCAATCTTGAGCGCTCGGGATTGGATCTGAATGCTCAAGAGTATTGTTGAACCACCCTGCAATTTTTGGTTAGATCCAGACATATTATGATACTAAAAACAGAAACGTGATACTATTAATGCACACCAGTGCTCAGCAAGTGGTTTAAACAGTTAAGAACCGGTCTTAACTATCCAAACCTTGTTTCCTTGCAACTGAAAATAAACCTAACTGGGCTCTAGAAAGACCAGTGCACATCCAATATCTACCGAAATAAAGGAAATGCAATATTTGGTGGCAAAACATGATTTTGGCTACAGCAGCACTCCTGAGCGCTCAGGAATGGCCTCGAGCGCTCGGGAGTGAATATAGCGCCCAAAATTGAAAGTTTGTTTCTTTGTGCAACTCTTGCTCTTATTGCTAAACTAAGATCAAAAGGGCTCACAACCAGTATGAGGAACTGGTATGGGCCCTTGATCCCCCTTAGAAGTTTGAAAACAGTAGATTTAGAAGTATAAAGTGAACTTTTATACCCTTGCTTGACTTGAACTTGGCTTCTTGGACTAACTTTGATACTTGAAAATGGGCTGAAAATCACAGAAACATGAGAGCTTGATTATGGTTAAGGTCTTGAATTTTTTAATGATTTCCTTAAAATTGCTTTGATTTTGAAAGAGACTTTGAAATAATTTAAAGAGAGAGAGAGAGAGAGAGAGAGAGAGAGAGAGAGTATTTGCAAAAAATAGGGGAGCTTTAAAGAGAGAAATTCCGTGGTCCTGAGAGAGGGGGGGGGGGGGGGGGGGGGGGGGGGGTGTATTTATAGGAGAGGAAGATATAAGTTTGAATTTTGAAAAATAAGGAGAAAATGGTTTTGGGAGGGAAAAAAAGACATGACTGGTCTTCTGTTGGTTCAGGCAGACATCTGCCACATGCAGTTTTGAGCTACAATATTAAAATCTGAACAAAAACGTGGTCAAAGATTAAGCTCAACATCCAATGCCCTGTCAGTACTTTCGAGTGCTTAAGAGTGCGTGCCCAACTTCAGAAGGGCGCCACGGACACTTCCGAACTCGGAATTGGGTGGTTTTCAAAGCGTTGAAAAGCTAGTTAAGTCTTCTTTCTAACCCAATTGGTTTAATTCAAAGAAATTTTATACACTGAAATGTGTGATGATTTACTCTCAGGTTGTCAGGAAAAAGGATGGTTTTGGTTTGCAAAAGTCCAAGAAGCATTGCCCAAGCATTAGCCGAGTCCCATTTTGATTCCATTTCATCATCGGGGAGCCTTGAGGGCACAAATTAAGGATACTTAATAGGTCAAAATTGGGGTGTCTACAAAACCCACTTCCATTATCACCAAATTCTAAACAGATTTGTCTTCACAGAACGTCTCCCATCCCTCCAACGGCCATCCTCGTCACAAATTCGTCCCCCATCGACGTCTTCCACATCCTCGTCCTCGCTGCTCGCATCCCTGTCATTGTCCGCCGCATCCACGTCGGTGGAGTACCGGTGCATGTTGGCATGCAGTAACAGCAGCGGGAGGAAGATGGAGACGACGACTGAAAAGCCGCCATCGATTCAATCGCCTTCGCTGCCACCACTGGTCGCACGTCTACCAACAACAGACAATCTTTGCTGTTGTGTTAGTCTCATTTAACATGAAACTGTGACTTAGGAATGAGTCTTTGTTTTGTTTAATACTAGTAGAGTTCTTCATGACCCAGTTTGAAAATAGATATTGTAGTAGCAGATTTCGGCAAGAATGCAATTGGAAGAGTAGCCCCAGTTGACTTTGGATCTGGTGGATTATTCTGCTTTTTTGGGCCCACAACCATGAATTTGATCGGGCGGCAAAATCCATGTGGTCAGGGCTTGTTTCGGCAGATCTGACTGGCGCAACAGAAATTGATTCTTTTTGGTTGTTTTGCCGATTCCATAAATTCATGATTTCATGTTTTAAAATGTCATGTTCTAAATTGGTTCTTTTTGGTTGTTTTGCTGATTCCATGAATTCATGATTTCATGTTCCAATGCCATGTTTTCTTATCAATCATGGTTCGAAATATTCCATTTGTTTGAAGAATTATGTAATGGTTAGTAATACAACAGAAATTGAATCTTTTTGGTTGTTTTGCCGTTCCATGAATTAATGATTTTGTAACAACCCCGATTTTTAACGAATAAAAATCTCGTTGTTATTTTTCGTTAAATATTTGAATTTTATCTTGATACTCTTGTGGTTTGTCAAAATTACGTTTTTGCCCTTCAATTTTCGTTTCTTGCACTTAGGCCCTATTTAGCAAGCCTAGTTAGCCTCTAACCGGCTAGTTGGAGTAACTAAACTAGGAAGCTATCTAGTCACTGCAAAATGACCGTTTTGCCCCTCGTTGGAACTTTTGACCCTTTTGAACCCTAGACTTTAAATTTTTATATTCATTTTCTTTTAATCAAATTGGTTTGTTTCTTTGTCCATTGGACAATAATGGTTAGGGAAACTATTATCCATTGGATAATAGAAACCTCATTTGTTTATATTAAATGTTTACTTAGTTAAAGTGCTATGAATAGTAAAAAGTAACTTTTTGATTACTTTAAAGTACCTTTTTGATTATTTTAATATTAAAAGTTACCTAATAACTATTGTCCATTGGACAATAGAAGTTAGGGTGGTTATTATCCATTGGGTAAAAGGCTTGGTCTTTCACCTAGTACATGGATGGATTAATTTAGTCTTTTCTTTTAACTCCATGTGCCAAAGTACCCATTATTTTAATATAAAAGTACTTAATACCAAGATTTTCCAAAGTACCCTCATTTATGATTTGTTAGGGTTTTGATACATAAGTACATATGTATATGTATTAATCTAGTACTTGGTTGATTATCTTAATGGCTTGGTGCACATGTGTTTATTAGTTGTTAAAACTTAGTCATTAAGTTTCTTGGCTCAAAGTACAAAGTTCCTTTTGTTTATTGTTTTCTTGAACTTTGTATGCATGTATATATATGTGTGTGTACTTGAGAGAGGGAGAGAGAGAGGAGAGAGAGAGGCCGGAGGGAGAGAGAGAGAGGAGAGAGGCCGGAGAGAGAGAGAGAGAGAGAGAGAGAGAGAGAGAGAGAGAGAGAGAGAGGAAGGAAGGAGGAAAGAAGGAAGTTAGTTGGCATTGATCTTCCTTGTACTTTCATATCCTTGGAGATATTCCTCCTAGCCAAATATAACTTCCTTTGTACCAAGGATCAATCCTAGCCATGCATCTTTCTTGCCCACCAAGGATCAATCCTAGCATGCATCTTTCTTGCCCACCAAGGATCAATCCTAGCCATTCTTCCTTGATCTTTCATGATCTCTTGACAAGTGTCAAATTAAGGAAAGGAGAGGGAAGGGGGGGCCGGCCAATGAGGAGAGGAGAGGGAGCCAAGCCCTTGCCTATAAATAGAAGTTCATACTACACTTTGAACTCACACCTTCAAAGCTTTGCTCTTCCTTCTCTCTAGAAATCTCGGATTCCAGTTCCAGGCAGCCTACTGCCCTTCGAAAATCCTCCGTTTTCTCCTGCTTAGAGTAGTTTTTAGAACCAACTTCCTTCGGGAAAATTGTAGAACACTTCGAGAGCTTTAAGTTAGGCTCAAGAATCACCCCAATCGGTCAAGAAATGACCAAGATATTGTCATCCAAAGTTCAGTGAAAATTCTGGATTTTCAATTTCTGGACAGCTTACTGTCACCTCCTTCCTCACCATTTTTCTCCTACTTAGAGTAGTTTCTAGGATTAACTTTCTTCACGGAAGTTGTAGAGGGTTTCGAGATCTTCGATTTCAACCCAAGAACGACTCTATTTGACCAAAGATTGACCGAGTTACTGCCGTCCGAAGTTCAGTCCAGATTTGGAGTATTCACCACCTGTAGGATCTTCCAACTTGCTTATTCGGCCCCGACTAGTTTCGGATCAAGGTAGGATACCCTTATCCCTATCCCTATGTATAAGTATGTTGTCTTGAACTACTTTTCATGTCAATTAATTGTGTTTTGAACTTTAAAGATGAATATGAGCATGCATATATGAATTGCTTGCATTACTTGTGACACGATAAAGCATAAGTGATTTATCACTCCAAGGGCGTCCGAACATGTGGCGTTATGCTTTAAGCGTTGATTTGCATATGTTTAGCAACATAGAGTTGGATGATCTTGCTTGTTTGTTTCAAGATTAAAATGAGTGGTTTGTGTTTACTTTGTAAAAGTCCTACCGCGAAGTCTTGTATGTAAACGAGACACAAGAACCAAGAAAGTAGAAACATGACACTTAGGGTGTGGTTGACAAGGAAAATGTGTTTTCCGAAAAAGAAGATATCTTAAAAACTACATAATGACCATTTCGAGGGCATTATGTGTGTGTGTGTGTGTGTTCCAATGGAAATCCGGAATAGCGGAACCATTGTGAGGTTGTGTGTGTGCGTTCCCATGGGATCCCGGACCGGCGGAACCATGGTGAGGTATTGCTTGGTTATCCGCGGAGAGGAGCCAATGCAATTGTGTGCCAATGGGAACCCGGCGCGGCGGAACCATTGTGAGGATACTCGGGAACCCGGCGCGGCGGAACCGAGGTTGGGTGTGTGGCTTGGTTATCCGCGGTACGGAGCCAATGTCAAATGATTTTGAAAGGGTGTGTGTGTGGCTTGGTTATCCGCAGTACGGAGCCAATGTCAAATGATTTTGGAAAGGCTTGGTTATCCGCGGTACGGAGCCAATGCAAAGGATTTTGAAAAATGGTTTTGTAAGTGGAAAACGTTGACACGGTCTACGACGAGTCGCGTAGGAGAAATCGGGAAATCTTGGACACCAACGTTAGATAGCGAATGTGGACGTATTATCATCATTTATGTGATTTCTATGATCGTTTGTTGGTAAGCTATGGGTTAGCGGGTAAGGATTTCCTATTGAGCGTTGTAGCTCACGGTGTTGCCTTTTGGTGACCCTGGCATATTATATTGGTGGCGACGCCGGTATAATGTGTCAGACTTCATAGATGAGCAGGGCGAGATCTTCAGCTTGGAGGCGTGCGGAGCCGAGAAGCTGGCTAGGATGGAAAAGCAAGAGGAGCTGTAGAGTAGGACCCTTAGTTCCCTCTTTGTCATCCTATTTTGTATTTCAAATGCTCTTACGAGAGTTATGATATAATAACGAGATAGACTCGCTTCGTTTTTATAATAAAATATTTTATTTAACGTACCCAAAATTCGGGGCGTTACAGATTTGATGTTCTAAAATGTCATGTTTACCGATTTTATGTTTGAAATAAGTCTTGTTTCTAATCAATCATAATTCGAAATATTCCATGTTTCTGAATTACGTCATATTCTAAATATGTCATGTTTTTATTGTTTTGAATTATGTAATAGTTGTTTTCAAAAAAAAAAAAATGTAATAGTTACGTAACATTCCATATTTCGTCGATTAGTTCGTAAAATGTCATTTTTCTGATTAGTTCGGAATATTCCATTGTTATGTAATATTCCATGTTTCTTTGGATATTTCCATGAATTATTTGCAAAAAATAATTCATGAAAAACATGGTCGATTCCAAAACATAAATTGGTGGGATTTTGTTATTATGAATTTTTTAAATTAAGAAATTCTCATTTGTAAATTATCTCTTGTAATTATTGTGATTGAATCTCACTAAATTAGAAAATAATTGAATCTACTAAATTAGAAAATGGTTGAATCCCACTAATTTAGGAAATGGTTGAATCCCACTAATTTAGGAAGGCAATATACACACTTATAGATATCTTGTTGAAAATGGGTAAGATAGGTAATTCACCATTTGAAAGGATGAAAACATAACTGTTCAAAATGACCGGGATGAATACTTACATGGGATGAGATTTGAGGATGAATTTTTAAAAACTCCAATTTTATTTTTAAATTTTTTTAATTAAATTATAAATTTTTATTTTGAAAAAAAATGTTTAAGAAGTTGTATTTTTATTTTTAAATTTTTTTTGGAAAATATTTTTTTTGAAAAAAATATATTTATTTTTTGCTAAAATTTTTGAAGTTAAAGAGTTTTTGGATCGGATTCGAATTTTCGGATCGAATCCAAATTTTTTTAATTCGGATTCAAATTACCACTATTGGATTCGGATCAAATTCGAGTCTTATCGGATTCGGATTTGTCGGATCTAGATCAGATCCTGCCCATTGACAGGCCTACACCCCACAATTATGAGAGAAAATACTAAACAGACCTCAGTACGCGGAGTTAGAGAAGTCTTTCTTAATAGTCGCGATAAATTTCAAGATTATAACTACAAAAAGCTACTTCATGTTAAAAACAAAGGCCACTATATGATTGGACTTCTCTTATGCTCAAAATTGGAAACTATTGTTAAAACTTGATAGAAAGATGAGTGTGACAAATTTGCACTATGGTGGTGTAGTGGTTGATTGCAAGTTTGAAAATAGAATAAAGTGTGCTACTTGAGGTGGTACTACTAGTAGTCTTGTACGTACATGCAAGATTGTGTTTGACTACATATATTTTGATTTAGGAGTATCATAGTTTTACTTTTAGTATTTTAAACGTAGATTTTGATTAGGAAAATTATTTTTAGTTTAGAAAAGATTTGCTCCGAAATTGGGTTGATTTTGTTATCCTATTTTATTTGGATTTATGATCTACAAGAATTAAAATTTTATTTTGGTAATTTTTTTCTCTCTAATTTGACCAATCTCTATTAGCATCAGAACTACATGTTTACTATTATATATGAATAGGGATTTAAGCTTGCGGGCATATGACGATTTGATCCAATCAATTAATTTTTCAAATTTCTCCATATATTTAGTAGTTATCGTAGGTGATTTATTTTTTTCTTGGGACTTTAAGAGCCCGTAATTTTGGAGGAAATGTAGCAAACGCATATATGTAACAACTGCATCTAACCTATCAATTTACTAGAACGATATTCAAAAATACTATACAAATTGCTACAAAAGATCTTCGCTGTGTTGCTCCTGTGAATTGTCCCTATCGTTTTGTTTCAAAGTGGGTCATAGAGTAAAGAGTAATTACTTTTTTTTTTGGCTCGGTAACATTCTTATTTTATCTTTTAATTTGTACAGAACCTCATCAGAAAGAGGAAAAAAAAAGAAAGAAAGAAAAAACTTTTATACAGATGGCTTTAGTAGAATAGGAGACCATTGTTGTGAACATTACCCGAATAGCTTCACAATTTTCTTTGGTTCCCTTTAAGACCAAACCCAAGCCATAAAAGTAAGAGACATAACTTCTTTTTTATCATCAAAGAAGAAACATCATTACAGAGAAGAGAAAATTACAAAAAAAAAAAAAAAAACGATTGCATTCCACGAGGTTGGAAAATAAGAGACATAATTTGCTGAACATTTAAAAAAAAAAAAAAAACTTGCTGAACGTTTACTTTTGACGGGCCTTTTTTTTTGGAAGGACGGAGAATCAACACTATATATGTGTTCATATGAAGTGTTGGAGTATATCCAAGTCTTTCTCTACCACGGAGATATTGGTTTGGCCCTCACACAAGAACAAAGAGTCAAATATCACACATCGATTTTTTCAAGCTGGTCATCGTTGGCCTTGATCACAGGAACATACTCGACCTGATCACAAACCTCATCAAGATGATCTGACAACGACAACTTATGGATGTACTCATGGTGGTACGATTTGCACACGAAATAGATCACCGTCTCGGTAACGAGTCCGAACAAAAGCACACTGAAGAGCATCAACAAGCATAGGAATCCGAATGCTAACCTGCCCGGAACGCCGAACGACCTGTTATGCAGGACTTGGCTCTCGAAAAGTATATGTATCGCGTAGATAGCGGCTTCCAGCTTCAACAAGAAAACTATGGCGATCCGCATCTTGCCTTGTATCAAGTTTCTGCTCTTGGTCATGGCCTGGATCCCCTCCATGTCTTCCAACACCGATACGACGCTTGCCTAGCCACCAGACCACGGTCATGTAAATAATCCCCATGACGTACAAGATCACGATGGCAAGGAAAAAAACTGAACCATCTATGTCAACATCCTTAATGGGTACCACAAGAACCACGACGGTGCAGAGGAAGATAACTAGAAAAGCACACAAGAAAGTCACCATGAGCCTTTTCCAGACCATAGGAATCACACTCATGACTTTTCCAAAGGTTACGTCGTAGCCAGTGTAGACACTGGCCACGGTGTAGACCACTGCAGAGGTGGAGAGGACAAAGAAAACGAGGAGGACGGTTAAGTAGACGAACTCGACGAGCCAGAACACGGCTCCTTCGGTGGATAGGCTGTCGGATACCGCGATGTTGGCAAGGAAGATGAGGGAGGGGGGGAGGATGAAGGCTAGCGATATCTTGCCAAAGATTCTTCTGAAGTTGAAGATGATCTTGCAGGACTCTAGGTAGATGCCATAGCGGCCTAGGAATTGCATGTCTTTTTGTTCTCTATCCATGGTGTTTGGCTGGAGAGATGATGAGTGAAGATGAGGCAAGGGGAGATGAAGTGCGGAGAGATATGGGAGTTGTTGGGAGGGTTTTATTTAGAATTCGGGAAATCGGTTTTGGAGTTTTGTGTAGTGAATTACCCTTAATCTTCAATGAAACTACAAAGTCAACGACTGTACTCCTTGTTTCTCTTCTATATTTCTTTATTATCTAGTATTTTGTGTTTAAGACTATTGGACCAAGAAATTGACCTTTCATTTTTTAACTATGAAATTCCAAGCATAATCCATCTTGCTTTTGTTTTTAAAAATGATTGTTAGGAGTATTACTTAGATTTTATTTTCAAATCCTTTATCACAGTGATATGGTGATAGATGAGAATTTTTTATTTTTTTTAATAAATTGCATTGGATTGAATCAGCACAGCAACTCCCAATCAACTGGTGACGACGAGAATCAAAGTACTTGAAATACATTGAAATGATTTGTTAGTTCCAGAATGCTAAACTTACACGCCACACCTCAACAATGTAAAGATAATTCTTTTTTTATCTTTTCTAATACTCTGCCTATTATTAATGTACTTAACTTTTTCTTCCAATGATTCGTGATAACATGCATAATTCTACTTATAATTTTTGTTCGTGTCAAGAAAAGGGGGTGAGGGGAATAAAAAAAGAAAAAAAGAAAGAGAGAAGGAGTGGGACACAAAAAAGAGGGACATAAATTTATTGAGGAAAGGGCATAATCGTAGTTGCTTGAATGTGCTGGGGTGTTTTTGAAGAAAACCTTGAAAGACGGCTACGACTATGTCATCGTTTATTTTCTGAGGAAGTTTAAAAGTGGGGCGTCATTTTCACAAGTCTCCCCTCATGGCTCAGATTGAGAAATTTTTAATTGTCGAGCGGATACTACGTGGCAATATCTGTCAGCGATCCGGACTATTCAAATATGTGTTGAACGGGCTAGTGTATTCTGTCTCTCTTTTCTCATTCCACCACTTTCTCTATTCATTTTCTCTCTCTAAAATTTAGACCGTTCAAAACACGTTTGACGGTCCGGATCACTAACAGAGTACCACATGTTTGGTACCCTACTGGCACCCAAAAATTTCTCCCTTAGATGAGTCCACACGGTCGTCCATTTAATTTGCAAGTACTATTGTCAGTGCAAAATTACAACAATACCCCTGTGCCTCTTTATAATTTATATGCTAAAACTACCACCAAAAACAAAAAACAGAGGTACTGAGATCGAGTATTCCTTAATCTCATTGCTGTATAAAAAGGGGTCGAGTCCAACAGCCAACCGTTGCTAAAATGTCAAGAAATTTCTTCCTGTAAAAAATGTTCGTACGTCATGAAAATTTAGCTCTCATATCTTCATAAAATAACTAATTTGAACTGAGAACATTAGTCGCATCAAATTTCAAGATTATAACTACAAAAAGCTACTACATGTTAAAGACAAAGGGCCACTATATGATTGGACTTCTTATGCTTAAAATTGGAAACTATTACCAAAATTTGATAAGGCTAAAGGAACGGGAAAGGAAATCGGAAGCAGAAGTCGGTGGAGAAAATGTTGGACATTCCTAAATCTAAGAAGGAATTAGTGGGAAGAAAGAAATTAAGGAAAATCCGTTGTGTTTAGATATGTAGCGGTTGCTGCGGCTTTATGTTCTTTTTTCAAAGGCACTAACATGTTTTACCTTGATGATGGAAAGGCTGTTCGGTCTATTGAGAAAATCTTGGGCGAAGTTTATTTGGGTGTTGATGAGGAAGTTTTAAGTAAATACAGGCTTATGGATATAAAAAATGACGCATGGGCCAAAGTTTAGGGTTCTCAGTATAACGATTGATCCTTGGTCATCTCAGGAGCAATAGGTCTTCTTTTCGGTGCCTTTTAACTTTGGTTGGGTCTTGGTTGTGTTGTCTCTTCTTTGGGATTTTAGGCCTTCTTTGGCTTTTTGCCATCTAACGGTGGTTATTTTTCCTTCTGGTTCATAGCGACATATGATTGTCGGAGTTCTTTTTTCTCTACTTGTTGTCTCGAGCTGTGAATCCTTTTAATCTTTGTAATTTGTTTCTAAAGATTAATAAACTTTCTTTGCTATTCAAAAAAATAGATCGTGCTTTTTTTACTACATTTTGATTCAGGAGTATCATAGTTTTACTTTTAGTATATTTTAAAATTAGATTTTGATTAGGGGGAAAATTATTTCTAGTCTAGAAAAGATTTGCTCCGAAATTGGGTTGATTTTGTTCTCCTTTTTTATTGTTGGAACTTGGGTGTGTATTTGTAAAACAATGTGTTTTTTCTCTAGTCCCACATTGGCTAGACACAAAACCTCTACCTACTTTAAATAGCTTTGCACACAAATGAGTTTGTGAATGAGGACCAAAGGAGAGGTCCCGCGCGCTCAGGAAAATGGGCGGCAATTTGGAAAATTGATTCGGAAACTAGTTAACCGGGTGCAAATCTAGGATTTGAGCCCCGCGCACGTACTAGTAAAGCCCACGTTTTGGCTAAAAATATTTTGAAACATGTTTTTATTGTTACAGAATTTTCAGTCAATCAAATCTTTTTCAAAATAGGAAACTGAAAATTCTTACTGATTAATCAAAGCAATTTGATTAAGATTTTGATTAAGAAAAATGTGTGCTAAATTAAAGGAATGTGATTTGATTTGATTTTAGCTGAATAAGGAAAAAGTTTTAAAAAAACGTGTGCTAAATCAAATTAATCCGATTTGATTTGATTTTTTGTTTCCAAAATCAAGTCCAGCCCTCGCCTATAAAAATAGCATTTCGGAATTGGTTTCAAACACAGAAAAAACAGTTCTCTCTTCCACCCCAAAAATGTTTTCTGAGTTCAAGCAATAGGTCGATTGTGTATTTTGTTTTCGGTTTTCTTCTGTGCAGAGAAGGATGTGGTGAATTCTGGGCAGTTTTATCCTAGGGACGGCGGGGCATATACGAACTGCTTGCACAATTTGGGCAGAGCCGCGAAACGTTTTAAAGAGAGCGACCTAGTCCGCGACTCAACCCAGCCGTTGTTCTACAAATTGGTATTCTGTTTTTTAATAGCAGAATTCGAGGTAATACGTTCTTGTTTTACAGCAATTAATCCAACAATTTGGATTTATGATCAACAAGAATTCAAATTTCGTTCTGGTAATTTTCTTCTCTCTAATTTGACCAATCTTTATTAGCATCAGAACTACGTGTTTACTATTATATATGAATAGGGATTTAAGCAAAATACTATACAAATTGCTACGAAAGATCTTTGCCTTGCTGCTCGTGTGAACTATTCCTATCGTTCTTTTTCAAAGTGGGTCATCGAGTAAAGAGTAATTACCTTTTTTTTTCTTTTGGCTCGGGTGAAATTCTTATTTTAACTTTTAATTTATACAGAACCTCATCAGAAAGAGGAAAAAAAAAGGAAAAAACTTTTATACAGATGGCTTTAGTAGAATAGGAGGCCATTGTTGTGAACATTACCCGAATAGCTTCACAATTTTCTTTGGTTGCCTTTAAGACGAAACCCAAGCCATAAAAGTAAGAGACATAACTTCTTTTTTTATTATCAGCAAAGAAGAAACATCATTACAGAGAAGAGAAATGTACAAAAAAAGGATTACATTCCACGATGTTTGAAAATAAGAGACATAATTCGCTGAACATTTTAAAAAAAATTAAAACTTGCTGAACGTTCACTTTTGACGGGCCCTTTTTTTTTTTTTTGGAAGGACGGAGAATCAATACTATATACGTGTTCACATGAAGTGTTGGAGTATATCCAAGCCTTTCTCTACCACAGAGATTGGTTTGGCCCTCACACAAGAACAAAGAATCAAATATCACACATCGATTTTTTCAAGCTGGTCATCGTTGGCCTTGGAAGGAATATACTCGCCCTGATAAACCTCATCAAGATGATCTGACAACGACAACTTGTTGATGTCCTCATGGTGGTACGATTTGCACACGAAGTGGATCACCGTCTCGGTAACAAGTCCGAACAAAAGCACACTGAAGAGCATCAACAAGCACAGGAATCCGAATGCTAACCTGCCCAGAACGCCAAACGACCCGTTATGCACGACTTGGCTCTCGAAAAGTATCTGTATCCCGTAGATAGCGGCTTCCAGCTTCAACAAGAAAACTATGGCGATCCGCATCTTGCCTTGTATCAAGTTTCTGCTCTTGGTCATGGCCTGGATCCCTTCGATGTCTTCCAACTCCAATACGTCGCCCTCCAGCCACCAGACCACGGTCATGTAAACAATCACCACGACATACAAGATCACGATGGAAATGAAAAAACCAAAATCATCCCTGTCACCATGCTTAATGTTGACCCTCCAAAGGATTATGGGTAGCACGTTGAAGAGGAAGATAGCAAGAAAAGCACACAAGAAAGTCACCATGAGCCTTTTCCAGACCTTGGGAATCACACTCATGACTTTTCCAAAGGTCACATCGTAGCCATTGTAGACACCGACCACGGTGTAGACCACTGCAGAGGTGGAGAGGACAAAGAAAACAAGGAGGAAGGTTAAGTAGACGAACTGGACGAGCCAGAACACGGCTCCTTCAGAGGATAGGCTGTCGGATACCGCGATGTTGGCAAGGAAGATGAGGGAGAGGGGGAGGATGAAGGCTAGCGATATCTTGCCAAAGATTCTTCTGAAGTTGAAGATGATCTTGCAGGACTCTAGGTAGATGCCATAGAGGCCTAGGAATTGCATGTCTTTTTGTTCTCTATCCATGGTGTTTGGCTGGAGAGATGATGAGTGAAGATGAGGCAAGGGGAGATGAAGTGAGGAGAGATAGGGGAGTTGTTGGAAGGGTTTTATTTAGAATTCGGGAAATCGGTTTTGGAGTTTTGTGTAGTGAATTACCCTTAATCTTCAATGAAACTACAAAGTCAACGACTGTACTCCTTGTTTCTCTTCTATATTTCTTTATTATCTATTTTAGTATTTTGTGCTTAAGACTATTGGACCAAGAAATTGACCGTTCATTTTTTAACAATGAATTCCAAGCATAATCCTTCTTGCTTTTGTTGTTAAAAACGATTGTTAGAAGTATTACTTAGATTTTATTTACGAATCCTTTATCACAGTGATATGGTGATAGATGAGAATCGTTTTTTTTATTAATAAATTGCATTGGATTGAATTAGCACAACAACTCCCAATCAACTGGTGACAACGAGAATCAAAGTACTTGAAATACATTGAAATGAGTTGCTAGTCCCAGAATGCTAAACTTAATTACATGCCACACCACAACAATGTAAAGATAATTCTTTTTTTTTTTTTTTAATCTTTTCCAATATTCTGCCTATTATTAATGTAATTATCTTTTTCTTCCAATGATTCGAGATAACGTGCATAATTCTACTTGTAATTTTTGTTCGTGTCAAGAAAAGGGGGTGAGGAAAAAAAAGAAAGAAAGGGAGAAGGAGTGGGACACAAAAAAGAGGGACATAAATTTATTGAGGAAAAGGCATAATCGTAGTTACTTGAATGTGCTGGGGTGTTTTTGAAGAAAACCTTGAAAGACGGCTACGACTATGTCATCGTTTATTTCAAGCGAAGGCGAGAAGTTTCTGAGGAAGTTTTGGGGCGTCATTTTCACAATTAGTCCCTCCTTAGGGCTCAGATGGAGAAATTTTTAAGTGCCGGACGAATATTACATGGCGGTATTTGTCAGCGATCTGGACCATCCAAAATGTGTTGAACGGTCCAGTGTATTCCCTCTCCCACCACTTTCTCTCTCTAAAATTCAGAACGTTCAAAACACGTTTGACGGCCCGAATCGCTACTAGAGTACCACATGTTTGGCACCTTGATGGCACCCAAAAATTTCTCCCTTAGATGAGTCCAGACGGTCGTCCATTTAATTTGCAAGTATACTGTCACTGCAAAATTACAGCAATACCCCTGTGCCTCTTTATAATTTATATGCTAAAACTACCAGCAAAAACAAAAAACAGAGGTACTGAGATTGACTAGTATTCCTTTATCTCATTGCTGTATAAAATGAGGTAGAGTCCAACAACCAACCGTGGCTAAAATATCAAGAAATTTCTTCTCGTAAGAGAGGTACCAAGGTCGAGTATAATCTTGGTATTTTAAATAGTACGACAAATATTGCAAATTATAATCTTGGTATTTTATGCAATAACCAACCGTGGCTAAAATGTCAAGAAATTTCTTCCCGTAAAAAATGTACGTACGTCATGAATATTTAACTCTCATATCTTCATAAAATAACTGATTTGATGTGAGAACATTGTTCCGATCGAATTTCAAGATTATAACTACAAAAAGCTACTACATGTTAAAGACAAAGGCCACTATATGATTGGACTCCTTATGCTTAAAATTGGAAGCTATTACCAAAATTTGATAAGGCTAAAGTAACGGTGAAAGGAAATTGGAAGCAGAAGTCGGTGGAGAAAATGTTTGGCATTCCTAAATCTAAGAAGAAATTAGTGGGAAGAAAGAAAGGAAAATGAGTTGTGTTCAGATCTGCTAGCTTTTGTTGCTGCGGCTTTATGTGCTTTTTCCGAAGGCACTAACAGGTTTCACCTTGATGATGCAAAGGCTACTTGCCTGCTCGGTCTATTGAGAAAATCTTGAGCAAAGTTTACTTGGGTGTTGATGAGAAAGTTTTAAGTAAATACATGATTACGGATGTAAAAAATGACACATGGGCCAAAGTTCAGGGTTCTCAATATAACGATTGATCCTTGGTCATCTCAGGAGCAGTACGTCTTCTTTTAGGTGCCTTTTGACTTTGGTTGGGTCTTGGTTGTGTTGTCTCTTCTTTGGGTTTTTAGGCCTTGGGTGGCTTTTTGCCATCCAAGGGAGGTTATTTTTCCTTCTGGTTTCTTGGGCATACGATTGTCGGAGTTCTTTTTTGCTATGCTTGTTGCCTCGTGTTTTGGATCTATTTAATCTTTGTAATTTGTTTCCAAAGATTAATAAACTTTCTTTGCTATTCAAAAAAAAAGGGAAATTTATAGAAATCGTCCCCCAAGTTTCATCCGTTTCTCATTTTCGTCCTCCAAGTATTAGTTGTAACTATTTTGACCTCCAAGTTTGTTTTTTGTTCTATGTAGGTCCAATTGATAACGGACATGAGAAAATCTGACGGAAAACTTGGGATTGAGGGCAGTTAGGACATTTCATGTCATTTTTCTTGGACAAAATGGTATATTTACTTTGTTCCCGCCAAACTCAGAGGAGGGCAAACTTGGTGCCCTAAAAGTGGCGCCAAAACCCTACTTTGCTCTTATTAATTAAAGGCCAAAAGGGGAACTCTTTACAATGGGGAATCTCTGATTAAGGACAGAGAGCAGAGAACAAGCCAGCTTTTGAAGAAGGGTTTTCAAAATGGCCATTCTTAGGGTTGGAAAAGATACACCAGTTTATGGTAAGTTGGTATTTAATATGGTAGCACCGAAAAAATTGTCATTTAATATTGTTTCGTGGTGCATTTTATATTGTTTGCAAAGATTAGATTTTTGTGCTTTTGAACTCTTTACTCTTCTTTTGGATTTATATGGTCTTTTTTAATTTGGATCGACACTTTTTATGCATATGATAATGCATTGTGGTCCCCAGTCCCCACCTTGTCTGCTTGTTGTTGACCATGGCAATTTTTATGCATATATGACAGAAAAAAATGATGCTGTACACTTCTCCATCAAGATGCATTATGATGGAAAGCTTATGGTTGGTATAAATACTAGGAGATATGTTGAGGGTAAAATAGCTTTCTTTGACTTGGTGGATTCTGATTACATGGGAATGATAGAATTGAAAGACATGGTTAAGGAGTTGAAGTTATTTGGCTCAATGACTTATCACTACAAAGTTTCGGCGAGGGATCTATATCATGGGTTTAGGCACTTGGAAGATGATAGTGATTGCATTGAAATGGTTAAGTGGGTCAAATTAAGCAAAACCATTGAGGTGTACATAGAAAACCATTGTAACTTTTCTAATGAAAGCCAGCACCTAAGCACCGCAGTAGTCATTGGGGAGGAGGATGGGGATGGGGAAAGAGATGGAGATGGGAATGGAAATGGAGATGTGAATCAGGGTGATGGTGATGAAAATTACACACATTCAGGTGATGACACTACAGACTTAGAGGAATTTTTAGATAGTGAAGCTGATGAGAGTGAAAATGATAGGCTTTTTGATATACATGTAGACAAAAATGTGGAGTGGGGAGGGTTGTCCATGGGAAAGGGAAAAGAGCCAATGAGTACCAAAGCAAATGACAATGAAGACTCAGATGCAGAGGGTCAATCTGATGAGCTTGTCAGCCTTTACGGGTCTTCTGATGAGGAAGCTAGAGAAGAACATGATCAGTTTAATCCAAACATAGACATGGCAGACCCAAAGTTCAAGGTTGGGATAATTTTTTCAACAAGCAAATTGTTCAAAGATGCAGTTAAAGAGCATGCCATAAAGACTGCAAAAGCCATAAAGCTTGTCAAGAATGATTCCCGTAGGGTCAGGGCTGCTTGCAAAAAGCCATGTCAATGGTCCTTACTTGCATCTAAGATGCAAGGTCTAGATAGTTTCCAAGTGAGGACCTATAAGAACACACACACTTGTAAAAGGGTTTTTCGCAATAGACAAGTGACTTCTACATGGTTGTCAAACAAGTATGTAGAGACCCTTAGATCGAATCCTTCCTGGCCAGTTAAATCCATGAAAGACCAAGTTCAAAAAGACCACAAGGTGGGAGTATCTAAGTCTCAACTGTACAGAGCAAAGACAAAGGCCATGGAGATGATTGAGGGTAGCCATGCAGAGCAATATGCCAAGCTTCCAGACTATTGTGAGGAGCTTAGAAGGACAAACCCAGGCACTACTGTCATCATGAAAACCATAGAAGATGAAGAAGGTGGAGGGAATTCAAGGTTTGAAAGATTGTACATTGCTTTAGGGGCTTGTAAGCAGGGTTTCATGGCTGGTTGCAGGCCAGTCATTGGGTTAGACGGATGCCATCTTAAAGGCCCTTACAAAGGGCAGTTGCTTGTTGCTGTTGGGATGGATGGTAACAACCAAACTTATGCAGTTGCATATGCTGTAGTTGAAGCAGAGAACAAGCCAGCTTGGAAATGGTTTCTTGAGATCTTATCTGAAGATCTTAATATAGGCTGCAACCCCAATTTCACTTTCATATCAGACAAACAAAAGGTAAATCTTAGTTTAATTTCAAAAGTTTATAGTTTTTCATGTATGTTAATGTTTTTAGTTTGACTTTGCAGGGTTTAATTGCTGCTTGTGGAGAGGTAGCCCATATGCAGAACATAGATTCTGTATAAGGCACTTCTATAATAACTTCAAGGAACTACACAAGGGGTTTCATTTGAAGGAGCTGTTATTCAATGCAGCTAAGGCTACTCATGTGGCTAGGTTTAACTTCCATATGGAAGAAATGAATGCAGCTGATGAGGGGGCAGTAAAATGGTTAGCTGATCACCCACCTATGTACTGGTCAAGGTCCCACTTTAGAACATTAAACAAATGTGATGTTTTGGACAACAATAGGTGTGAAAGCTTCAATGATACCATTTTAGATGCAAGGTCAAAAACAATCATCCCAACTCTAGAGGAGATAAGATTCATTATGATGGAGAGAATGCAAAAAAGAAGAGAGAAAATGAGGAAGCACACTGATGTTCTATGTCCCAACATCAGGTCTAGGCTTAATAAGAGGTCAGATTACGCAAGTGCCAATTGTGTGGCTGCTTGGTCACGGGAGAGAATCTACCAAATCAATTGCTTTAGTGGTGAACAAGTCACAGTTGATCTTGCTTCCCACATTTGTTCATGTAGGAAATGGGACCTCACTGGCTATCCAATGATTGGTGCAGACCTGTGGCCCAATACAGGTGTGATTGGACCATTGCCACCAAATGTTAAGAAACAAGCAGGAAGACCTAAGAAGCTGAGGAAGAGGGGACTTGATGAACCACAGACTAGTACTAAGTTGAAGAGAAGAATCACCACAACCACATGTGCCCAATGCGGTATGCTTGGACACAATAAGAGAACTTGCAAAGGGCAACCTGTTACTCAAAAGCAGGTTACAACTAGGGAAAAGCTTCCAGTGAGTTAAATTTCTTATAATTTGAGACTTTCTTAATGCTTCTATACATTTATGTAGTCAGTGTTTAAAAGTGTTTAATGTACATGGACAGGTCAAAAAGAAGAAAAGCATTGCAACTAGAGTGAAAAAGAGTGCAAGCCAACCAACCATTGGGACCACTAAGACCAATGCTAGCCAACCAGACATGAGGACCAGTGGCAGCCAAACACAAGTAGCAATGGGGACCACTAGGGCATTCAATATGACGGCACAACCACAAGCATCTATGAGGACAATGCCTCATCTAAATTCCAGGGAGAGTGATGGCCAAAGGAAAGGAGTCCATCAAGTTGTCTACACTGCAGCAAGCCTTAACCAAGAGAGCTTGAGGTCAAAGGTGGCTTAGTATATGGGCACCACCACAAGGAAGCTACATTGGTTTTTTGTCATCAAGTTATTCAAGTGGTGTAGACTGTCTTTTTTTCTCTTTTTTTTTCCTGCTGCATATGGCTACTCTTATGGACAATTTGTTTTGTCATGAAGTTGCTAAAGTGGTGCGCGTCTTATGAATTTTAATGTTGGGGACAAAATCTTTTGTAATGTTGTTATGGGGTATTAGCCAAACACTGTGTCTTATGATTTATGAATGCCAAAGGTGGCTTGCTTTGTGAATCTGTTTTGGCATTTTTCATGCTTGTTCTGTGTATCAGTTTTGTGTCTTACTTTTGTGGTTCTGTTCTTAGTCTCTGTTCTGCTTCTTGTATGGTCAACTGCAATTTCCAAGTGCCTATTAAGGTCTTATTTTGCTAAAATATGCTGCAATTTACCATGTCCTAAATTCGTCTCATTCTGCTGCAATCTGCTACAAGTTTTGAGGCTATATTATGCATGCTAGTCACTTGGATGACCAGAATTGAATGCTTGACTAGTCACTAGACACATGACTGCAAATTGGTTCTCATTACGCAATTGATTCTCATTATGCTGCAAATTTGTTCTCATTATGCTGCAAATTCATTGCAATTTCTGTGGATATAATGTGCTGCTAAATTGGTACTCAAAACGAATCACAAAGGTAGGTTCCAAAAAAATTTTGGCAGAGTTTACCTTGTTTTTTGGTCCTAACCCAACGTCTTGCGTCTCAGTCAGTACAACAATAACAACAGGGACAACATAAGGTTACGCACAAGCCCACACTAGGCATTTCTCATTCTAAATCACCATTTACAAGCCACATTCATAACCAAAATTCTTTGCCAAATTACCCATTCACAATATAAACCATAAAACCTTTTAGTCACACAAATAGGCTACAATCGAGGTTAGATTTCACAATCTCAAACGTGATACTACAACTTAATATTCCAAATTACAACAAATTGATCATTTTTCTTGGGCTTTGATTCACTTGAATAGCTTCTCTGGGGTATTATGTCAAGTGGGAGACATGCTCTTGAATGGCGTGTGGCATCTTGAAGTTGTTGAACTGCCAAGCGGAATCATCTATGTGCTGATACCTCTCCATGAATCATCTCAGTCGCAGCCGCTTTTTAGGATTTTTCATCCAATTTTACAAATAAAAACCCTTCTTTTGTTGGCTCGAAGCATCTTTGTTTGGAGAAAATGGGTCCAACTTCTACCTCTTTTGTGAACTCATCTACAGTAACAAAATGCAAATGCAAATGGGTTTCCCTCAAGATTAGCCGAAAACATTTTTTTCAAATGAAATGTATGAGGTGAATATAAAGATGATTTAGGTAGCTATAAAATATAATGTAACTAAATGGAGGAGACCTTCGATAAAAGTTTTGCTAGATACTCTACGCCCACGTTGTGTGCCAAGTGCCCATACTCAGGATGATATTCAAAATACTCCAGCTCCTTCCCATATACTAACTTTCTAGTTGTATCCTAGCTAACCAATGGATACATTTAAGTAGATTCTCATAAATAAAAGGGATGAATTATGCACATCAGTGGATTGATCAAACTTTATAAAATTGATTTTCATTCCCCATAATCTTCCTTATCCAAAACAGCATACAAGAACAGAGGAAAAAGTACTCGGACTCTATCCATTCTGGGTTGACACTCATTATCAAGACAAAGGTGGCAGAAAAAATGGGCAATTAACTGCCCGTTAAGATTGAGTTTTTCATTAATCCGTTATCAGGTAGAGGTAAGTTCGTACGATCTGGTGCCATTAAATTCCACAGGTTCTACTTATTCTGCTTTCTACAACCAATCAAATAGAATTCAATACTAGAAAAAAAAAAAAAAAAAAAAAACCCCCTAATTTTCGGATTAGGTTGGGAATTTTTTTTTTCCACCAACTCAATCAAGGATATATACTAATTGAGAGAGAGAGAGAGAGAGAGAGAGAGAGAGAGAGAGAGAACCGGTGTTGGTGGCGGTCGATGGCGGTGAGGGAGCCCTTGGTGGTCGCAGGTGGTGGTGAGAATTGGGGAGTGGAATCTTCTCGATCTGTTGTTGTGAAATTGGGGAGGAAACGTGAAGGAAAGCAAATACAAAAATGCTAAGGACAAATACATTTGTACACATATCTTGCACATATATTTTTATGGGGTTCACCTCGGGTCCCACTAATATGATCCGAACCGCTCATTATTTTTAAAATAATGTTTTAAAAGTTTCTATAAAAAAATCAACTCGGTACGATATCGGTAAGGACTTTTTCAGAAATCTCAGTGCGAATCAGACTGTTTCACCCTATAATTTTTTAAAAAGCTCTTACCGATATCCTATCAAGTTGATTTTTACAGAAACTCTTAAAAAATTATTTTAAAAATAATGAGCGGTTCGGATTATATTGGTGAAATCCGATGTGGACCCCATAAAAGTGTATGTGCAAGATATGTGCATCTAGCATGGCTCAAGCAAATATACCCCTTTTTTTTTTCAAAGAGAAGAACCTGAAATGTCCTAACTACCCTCAATCCCAAGTTTTCCGTCAAATTTTCTCACGTCTGTTATCAATTGGACCTACATAGAACAAAAAACAAACTTTGAGATCAAAATAGTTACAACTGATACTTGGAGTACGAAAATGAGAAACGGATGAAACTTGGGGGACGATTTCTATAAATTTCCCAAAAAAATAGATCGTGTTTTATTTAGGGCTGGGCTATTCGCAGCCACGTATTTTCTCCCATAACCCACTCTATTTCGGTAAGTGGTTGTTGAAAATCATAAATAACATTTCGGTAAATACCTGTTGAAAATAAGATTATATTTCGGTGACTACATGTCGAAAATATATTCAACTTTCGGTAGACAACTGCCAAACATGCATTTTCGGTCATTTTCGGTAAATAGCTATTGAAAAAAATATCATATTTCGGTAATTTGATGTTGACAATGTATCTTAATTTCGGTAGCTAGTTGTCGAGTCTAATTGAAAATTTTTAACGGGCTGTGGGAGAAAATATGTGACTGCGAATAGCCCGGCCCTTTATTTACAACATTTTGATTTAGGAGTATCATAGTTTTACTTTTAGTATATTTTAAAAGTAGATTTTGACTAGGAAAATTATTTCTAGTCTAGAATAGATTTGCTCCAAAATCAGGTTGATTTTGTTCTCCAATTTTATTTGGATTCATGATCAACAAGAATCAAAATTTTATTCTGGTAATTTTATTCTCTCTAATTTGACCAATCTCTACTAGCATCAGAATTACGTGTTTACTATTATATATTAATAGGGATTTGAGCTTGAAGGCATATGACGATTTGAATCAATCAATTAATTTTTCAAATTTCTCCATATATTTAGTTGTTATTTTAGGTGATTTATGTTTTCTTGTGACTTTAAAAGCCTGCAATTTTGGACGAAATATAGCAAAACACATATATGTAACAACCGCATCTAACCTATCAATTTACTAGAACGATATTCAAAAATACTATACAAATTGCTACGGCAGATCTTTGCCGTGTTGCTCCTGTGAATTGTCTCTATCGTTTTGTTTCAAATTGGGTTATAGAGTAAAAAGTCATTACTTATTTCTTGGCTCGGGTGACATTCTTGTTTTAACTTTAATTTATACAGATGGCTTTATTAGATTAGGAGACCATTGTTGTGAACATTACAAAGGACAACTTGCCTTACACTACCTGGATAGCTTCACAATTTTCTCTGGTTGCCTTTAAGCCCAAACCCAAGCCATAAAAGTAAGAGACATAACAGCTTTTTATTAGCAAAGATGAAACATCGTTACAGAGAAAGAGAAAGGATTACATCCCACGAGGTTGGCAAATAAGAGATATAACGTGCTGAACATTTAAAAAAAAAAAACTTGCTGAACGTTTTACTCTTGACGGGTCTTGTATTGGGAGGAGGGAGAATCAACACCATATATGTGTTCACATGATGTGTTGGAGTATATCCAAGCCTTTCTCTACCACATATTGGTTTGGCTCTCACACAAGAACAAAGAGTCAAATATTACACATCGATTTTTTCGAGCTGGTCATCGTTGGCCTTGGTAGAAATATACTCACCCTGAAAAACCTCATCAAAATGATCCGACAATGACAACTTGTCGATGTTCTCATGGTGGTACGATTTGCACACGAAGTAGATCACCGTCTCGATAACGAGTTCAAACAATAACACACTGAAGAGCATCAACAAGCACAGGAATCCGAATGCGAACCTGCCCGCAACGCCGAACGTCCCGGTATGCACGACTTGGCTCTTGAAAAGTTTTCGTATCACGAAGATAGCGATATCCTGTATCAACATGATAACTATGGCGATCCACATCTTGCCCTGTATCAAGTTTTTGCTCTTGATCATGGCCTTGAACCCTTTGATGTCTTCCAACACCGATACGATGCCCGCCAGCCACATGACCAGGGTCATGTAAACAAGCCCCACGACGTACAAGATCAAGATGGCAAGGAAATAAACTAAACCATTTATGTCAACATGCTTAATGGTTACAATCCAAAGGTATATGGGTACCCCAAGGACCATGTAGAGGAAGATAGCAAGAAAAGCACACAAGAAAGTCACGATGAGCCTTTTCGAGACCCTGGGAACCACTCTCATGACTTTTCCAAACGCACTACTACAATAATCGTAAAAGATGACAGTTTAAAAGTGTCATTAAACGTGAAAGATGACAGTTTTGAAACTGTCATCTATGGAGCTGTCATTAAAAGTCTAGATTTGTTATGACAATAAAAAACTGTCATTAAACATATAAGATGACAGTTTAAACTTGTCATCTTTGTGATAAAAGATGATAGTCTTAATCTGTCATCTTTAATCGCAAAGATGACGGATTTAAACTGTCATCTTATCTGTTCTTCATTCAAGAAAAAAAAAATCAATTCTCTTTCGAATGCGTGGTCGCCCACGTGGCACCCACGTGCCTCTCGCATGGCCGCCCAGTGGCAGTTGTGTGTCGCCTACTTAGCACTTGTGTGGCCAGCAAATATTTGCTTGCCCCAGGACTTGAACTCAAGAACTTCAATTCCTCGCGCGCGTGTTACCATCTGAGCTAGCACGCTTATTGTTAACAAAAAACAAACAAAAACATGTATAGTATATTTTCGAAAATTTTACGATGAGCACTTTTAATGTCAGTTTTGGATGAAACTGTCATCGTAGACATTGAAAGTATGAGATGACAGTTTTAAACTATCATCTTATATGTTTTTATGACACTTTCTGACTGTCATCTTTTATGATTAACTGCAATGTCAGTTCTAACTAAAACTGTCAGTAAAAGGGTTTAGTTTCAATGTCGCTTTTAAGGAAAACTGTCATTAAAAGGTTTCCCATATGGGCTTCCGGAAGCGCATGTTTTAATGTCAGTTTTAACCAAAAACTGACATTAAAGAAAAAGATAATAATGTCACTTTTATTCTAAACCGTCATCTTATATCGCAAAGATGATAGTTTGTAAGATAGACTGTCATCAAAAGTCTACCATCATATTTTCGATGACAGTTTTACAAAAACTGTCATTGTTTCAATTTTTTGAGTGTCATCTTTTAAGGTTTTTGTAGTAGTGACGTCACATCGCGGCCAGTGCCAATGAAGACACTAGCAACAGTGTAGACCACCGCGGAGGTGGAGAGGAGGTTGAAAACGAGGTGGAAGGTTAAGTAGACGAAATGGACGAGCCAGTACGCGGCCCATTCGGAGGATATGCGGTCGGAGAGCTCATCGTAGTGGTACGTGCCCTTTCGGAATAGGAGTCTATTGATCATTGTATCGATGATCTTAGAGAGGATGAAGTCGGATACCCAGATGTTGGCAAGGAAGATGAGGGAGAGGGGGAGGATGAAGGCTAGGGTTATCTTGCTGAAGATTCTTTTGAAGTTGAAGATGATCTTGTAGGACTCTAGGTAGATGCCAAAAAGGCCTAGGAATTGCATGTCTTCTTGTTCTCGATCTATCCATGGTGTTTGGATTGGAGAGATGATGAGTGAAGATGAAGTGGGGAGAGATAGGGAAGTTGATGGGAGGATTTATTAAGATCGAATTTGGGAGATCAGTTTTGGAGTTTTGTGCAGTGAATTACCTTGGTCTTCAAGGAAACTACAAAGTAAACAATGACTCGGTTTATTTTTATTTTTTTGATCATAACGACTCCTTGTTTCTCTTCTATATTCTTTATCTATATTGTAGCGTTTAAGACTATTGGACCAAGAAATTGACAATTTTTTTATGAAACTATGAATTCCAAGCATAATCCTTCTTGCTTTTGTTTTAAACTAATTGTTGGGAGTATTAGTTAGAGTTTATTTGCAAATTTTTCAATACAGAGATAGAGATATGGTGATAGATGAGAATTTTTTTTTTAATAGAGCGGTTCGACGCAGCAACCCTTAATCAATTGGTGACGACGGAAATCAAACTACTTGAAATACATTTAAATTGCTCCAGAATGCCCAAACTTACATGTCTCGCCTCAACAATGTAAACATAATTCTTTTTTATCTTTTGTAATATTCTGCCTATTACTAATGTACTCATCTTTTTCTTCAAATGATTCGAGATAACGTGCATAATTTTACGTAGAGTTTGTTCGTCCAGAAAAGGGTGTGGGAGAAAAGAAAAAAAAAACACAAGACGGAAAAAGTGACAAATTTATTGAGGAAATGGCACAATCGTGGTTACTCGAACATGCTGGGGTGTTTGAGGAAAACCTTGAAAGACGGCAACGACTTGACCGTCACTTTCATAAGTCTCCCTTAGACGAGTCCACACGGCCGTCCGTTTAATTTGCAAAGCATCACTATTGTGTAGCACAGTGTTTTTTTTTTTTTTTTGTAATAATAGGAAGTTTAAAATTCGGGCGTCACTTTCATAAGTCTCCCCTTAGACGAGTCCACACGGCCGTCCGTTTAAGTGGTCTTCCACTTTTAAAGAAAATATTTTTTTCCAAACGAATGTAATTTTAAACTCAAATATATAATGAAAATGAAAAATATTTTTTTAATTCTTTTTGCACCGTTTAAAAGATCTTAATGAGATCTATCAAACAAGATTAATATTTGTAAGAAAATTATTTGTGTAAACACATAATTTTTAAACTTGAAATTACCTTCATTTTGTAAAAGTTGTTTTTTTTAAGAAATCGGAACACTCCCAAAATTTGCGAAGTACTATTATGTAGCACAGTTTTTTTTTTTATCGGCAAAAGATGAAATTTTATTAAAAAACAGGGAAAGAAAAATAGGATCCAACAAAAAGTTGGAAGAAACACCTCTAGGGCAAAGCCGAAAACACCCAAGGGTCCAACAAACAAATAAACAATACAACACAACCTAACACCTAAATAAAACAGATTAAAGCCCAAAACACTCAAATCCAGTCCAACCAATCCAACACCCCAAACCCAAAACGCTATACACTCCACCACCGAACAAACCACCGGAAAACCAACCTTGCTGTTAAGTTCAGCTAGCCCCTCCCAGATGTAAAGACCGGCGGCGGAACTCGGCCTACGGCAATAAAGTACGCTTCACTCAAGGCAAGGGAGCACACCACCACCAAACAACAGCCCCAACCAAACCCAGCACAGTTGCTGAGGCTCATTACCTCCCTTAATTAAGACAGGCAGGAGTTCGAGTCCCGACAGGTACTCGAACCTCGTCTGCGGATTAAAGGGAGAGTTTTCACCAGTTGTGCACTAAAATGGCACTGTGGTGACGGTCCGTCCTCCCGGACGGTACCTATGGCTCGAATCGGACATTCTATTAGCAGGTAGGGAGCCCCTATGGTCACGTCCAAGAGGAGTTGCTACGCTGGCTCCCCCCCCCCAACCTTTTTTATGATTAAAAAAAAAGGTACTATTGTGACGTCACTTCAAAATTACAGCAATACCCGTGCCTCTTTATAATTTATAATTTACCATATGCTAAAACCACCACCAAAAACAAAACAAAAAAATTGAAATCTCAATATTCTCACATCAAATCAATTATTTTACGAAGAACTTTCTTGAATTTCTTACCCAAAATTTCTTGACATTTTAGCCACGGTTGGTTGTTTTGCAAGATTATAATTTGCTATGTTCGCCGTACAATTTTAAGACGGCATTTGCCATATTATAAATTGATTCCACAGGAGTGGTAGAATGAAGACAAAAAATGTAAGAGAATCATACGTATCTCTGCACAATATCCACCCCACGATTATGAGAGAAAATACTAAACAGACCTCAATACGTGGAGTTAGAGAAGTCTTTCTTTATAGTCGCGTTAAATTTCAAGATTATAACTACAAAAAGCTACTACATGTTAAAAACAAAGGCCACTATATGATTGGACTTCTCTTATGCTCAAAATTGGAAACTATTCCCAAAACTTGATAGAAAATTGAGTGTGAAAATTTTGCACTATGGTGGTGTAGTGATTGATTGCAAGTTTGAAAATAGAATAAAATGTGCTACTTGGGTGGTACTACTAGTAGTCTAGTACATGCAAGATTGTGTTTCACTACATATATTTTGATTTAGGAGTATCATAGTTTTACTTTTAATTTAGTATTTTAAAAGTAGATTTTGATTAGGAAAATTATTCCTAGTTTAGAATAGATTTGCTCCGAAATTGGGTTGATTTTGTTCTCCTATTTTATTTGGATTTATGATCTACAAGAATTAAAATTTTATTCTGGTAATTTTCTTCTCTCTAATTTGACCAATCTCTATCAGCATCAGAACTACGTGTTTACTATTATATATGAATAGGGATTTAAGCTTGCGGGCGTATTACAATTTGATCCAATCAATTAATATTTCAAATTTCTCCATATATATTTTTTTTTTCTCGGCAAAAGGGAAATTTCATTGAACTCGATAAGGGTACATCGAGAAAAGAGACCACTTATGTCCCGCCCCAAAAATGGCGCAAGAGACCAAATGGTAAAATGAAATCAAACTAGAAAAAAGCAGAGGAGGGACTTCTAGCAAGTTGGTTGGAAGTTCAAAACTCAGAAAGCACTAACTCCCGAAATTCTGTAATTTTAGTTATATCCTCATGCACCTGATCACCTCTATTCCCCTTTTGAATGTTTCCACTGAGTATTCCGTGACATTATGCTTTGCTTTGATCCAAAACGCTACCCTAGTTTTGATCAAGTCCAACACTTCATCTACATCCAGATGCTTGTTATTGAATATAACCTCATTTTTAGCAATCCAAATTGACCATAAACTTGCAAATTCACAGGATTGATTCCCAACATTTCTTTTCCAGGTTTTGTAAGGATTTATTAAACCACATAGCTATGAAGTCCATGATTGTTGGAGTACATATCCAGAGTACACCCCACCACCTCAATGGAGAAGTAGGTGTCTTTGGGGTTTCACAGGCCTCTGCACATAGGGAGCATTCTTGCGCCCATTCATCTGAAATTAGCCCTCTGTTTACCAAAACTGAACTTGAAGCAATTTTGTCTTGATCCGCCATCCAAACAAACACCTCCACCGTGGGTGCAATTTCTCCATATATTTAGTAGTTATCCTAGGTGATTTATTGTTTTGTTGGGACTTTAAGAGCCCGTAATTTTGGAGGAAATGTAGCAAACACATATGTAACAACCGCATCTGACTATTAATTTACTAGAACGATATCCAAATTACTATACAAATTGCTACGAAAGATCTACGCTGTGTTGCTCACGTGAATTCTCCCTATCGTTTTGTTTCAAAGTGGGTCATAGAGTAAAGAGTAATTACTTCTTCTTTTTTTGGCTCCGGTGACATTCTTATTTTAACTTTTAATTTATACAGATCCTCATCAAAAAGAGGGGAAAAAAAAAAAGAAAAAAACTTTTATACAGATGGCTTTAGTAGAATAGGAGACCATTGTTGTGAACATTACAAAGGACAACTTGCCTTACATTACCTGAATAGCTTCACAATTTTCTGTGGATGCCATTAAGCCCAAACCCAAGCCATAAAAGTAAGAGACATAACCTTTTTTTTTTTTTTTATCAGCAGAGGAGAAATATCATTACAGAGGAGAGAAAAGTACGAAAAAAGCCCGAGGCCAAAGAAATAAGGATTACATCCCACGAGGTTGAAATAAGAGAAATAACTGGCTGAACATTATGATAAAAAAAAAAAAAAAACCCTTTTGCTGAACGTTTACTTTTGACGGGCCCTTTTTTGGGAGGACAGAAAATCAACACCATATATATGTACACATGATATGTTGGAGTATATCCAAGCCTTTCTCTACGACATATTGGTTTGTCTCTCAAACGAGAACAAAGAATCAAATATCACACATCGTTTTGTTCAAGCTGGTCATCCTTGGCCATGATAGGAATATACTCGCCCACATAAACCTCATCAATATGATCCGACAGTGACAACTTGTTGATGTACTCATGGTGGAAGGATTTGCACACGAAGTAGATCACTGTCTCGATAACGAGTGCGAACAAGAGCACACTGAAGAGCATCAACAAGCACAGCAATCCGAATGCGAACCTGCCTACAACGCCGAATGTCCCGTTATGCACAACTTGGCTCTTGAAAAGTTTTTGTATCCCGAACACAGCAAAATTCAGCTTGAACCAGATAATTATGGCGATCCACATCTTGCCCTGCATCAAGTTTTTGCTCTTGTTCATGGCCTTGATCCCTTTGATGTCTTCCAACACTGATATGACGCCCGCTAGCTGCCAGACCACGGTCATGTAAGCTGTTGGGGTGCTAGATTAGATTTTGTAGTAAATTAGACAAGAGAGTGGGAAAGGATGGTTGAGAGGTGATATAAGGACAAGTTGTGTAAGGCTTTAATTAGATTTTCATTGCTCAAAATGAGTACAACAATGCTCTATTTATAGAGCACATAGAATTCTCTAGAACTAGCTAGAGATAAGCACATGTGCATTACAAAATTCTCCTAACTTCTAGATTTTTCTAGCTTTAACTCATGTGCTTAATTACAAGACATCTCTCACAACTTCTAGACTACTCCATACAAATATCTTCTAATGTAATTATTACTTCTACACACTTCTAATAATTTTATACTTAGATATTTAAATACACATTCTACATTATTCTAGAAGATTACAAATTACATTTTTTAACACTCCTCCTTAATTTGTAATCTTCATGATCTCTTGAAACTGAGAGAATTTATCTGCTGCTACTGCTTTGGTCATTATGTCGGCTAGCTGCTCCTTCGTATTGACAAATTCAAGCTGAATTTCTCCATTCTGCACTAAGTCTCTGATGAAGTGATGTCGGAGCTCAATGTGCTTTGTCCTGCCATGAAAGACTGGATTTTTGCTCATTGCTATGGCTGACATATTATCGCAGTAGATGACTGTAGGGCCTTCTTCTTTATGCTCCATGTCAGAAAGTATTCTTCTAAGCCATACAGCTTCACATGCTGCATCTGTTGCTGCAATATATTCTGCTTCTGCAGAAGACAAGGCAATTGTCCTTTGCTTTTTGGAACTCCAAGATATAATTTTAGTTCCCAAGCAAAATACTTGGCCAGATGTGCTTTTTCGATCATCGATTGATCCAGCCCAATCACTATCGGTGTAGCCAATAAGCTTGCTGTCTTTCTCTTTTGTATACTTGATGCCAAGTTTCTTCGTTCCTTGAAGATAACGGAGGATCCGCTTGGCTGCTGCATAGTGTAGCTTGCTCGGTTCGTGCATAAATCTCGAGATAAGATTCACAGAGTACACAATATCTGGTCTTGTATGAGTAAGATAATTTAGCGATCCAACCAATCTTCGATAGGCCGTAGCATCAACTTTCTCTGCTCCATCATTTAATTGCAACTTCTCATTTAAAGAGAGTGGAGTAGAGACTGGTTTGCAGTTGTTCATGCGGAATTTCTTTAATAAGTCTTCAAGATATTTTTCTTGAGAGATAAAAATCTCTCCTTTGGATTGCCTTACTTGAATGCCGAGAAAATATCTCATAGGACCTAGATCTGTCATCTCATATTCCTTCATCATAGCATTTTTAAATTCATCGAGCATCGCTACATTGGTGCCTGTGTAGATTAAATCATCGACATAGAGGCAAACAATGAGAAAATCCTGCGTACCTCCTTTTTTGACATATAGAGATGGTTCGCTTTGGCTTCTTTCAAATCCGCTTTGACAGAAGTACTTGTCAATATTGCTATTCCAAGCTCGCGGTGCTTGCTTTAAGCCATAGAGCGCCTTCCGAAGTCGATATACCTTGCCTTCTTTTCCTTTGACTATATAGCCTTGAGGTTGCTCCACATAAAACTCTTCTTCTAGTTCACCATTGAGAAAGGCAGATTTGACATCAAGCTGATATACGGGAAGCTCGTTTTGTGCGGCTAAGGCCAAAACTGCCCGTATTGTCTCCATCCTTGCGACTGGAGCAAATGTTTCATTGAAATCCACTCCAGGCTGCTGTGAGTAGCCTTTTGCTACTAAGCGTGCTTTATGCTTTTGGATTGATCCATCTTCTTTGTATTTTGTCTTATAGACCCATTTAAGACCAATTACGTCTTTTCCTTTGGGCAAGTCAACGAGCTCCCATGTGTGATTTTTCTCAATAGTTGTAATTTCTTCATTCATTGCTTTTAGCCAAATTTCTTCTTTTGCAGCTTCTTCAAAATTATGTGGTTCACAAGTGAAGAAGGCAAAATCACACGAGTCATATATATCTCGTAAGGAACGTACCTTTCTTATTGGATTGAGATCATCCGATGATGAGCTCTCTGCACTGGTCCGTAGGCTTTGATTTGGACTTGGATCTGGAGTCAAGGTTTCTCGTTCATGTCCCGCATCATCAAGCTCAAGAAAATTTGGCTCTTGGAAGGAATTGTCCTCCCACTTCCATACAGCAGCTTCATCAAATATTACATCTCGAGAAACCATAAATTTATTTGTGTTTGGATTATAGAGACGATAACCCTTAGACTCGTCACTATATCCAATGAAAATATATTTCTCTCCTTTTTCGTCAAATTTTTCTCTTTTTTCTGAGGGAACTAATGCATATGCAATGCAACCGAAAATTTTTAGAAAATTTACCTGAGGCTTCTCTTTGTACCACGCCTCATATAGTGTCTTGTTTCGAACTGCCTTAGTGGGAGAACGGTTGAGGATGAAAACAGCAGTGTTGACAGCTTCGGCCCAGAATGAGTTAGGAAGCCCTTTACCTTTAAGCATGCTCCGTGCCATCTCTGCAATTGTTCGGTTCTTCCGTTCTGCCACTCCATTTTGTTGAGGTGTTTTCCGAATTGTAAGTTGCCTCTTGATTCCTTTTTCCTTGCAATAGTCCATAAATGGAGTGTAGATGAATTCGCCACCACGATCTGTCCGAAGTGTCTTTATTTGTCTTCCGCTTTGTCTCTCCACCAAAGCTTGAAATTTGAGAAATACAGAGAAAGCTTCTGATTTTTTGTCAAGGATGTATAGCCACATCATCTTGGTATAGTCATCAACAAATAGGAGAAAATATCTTTTGCCACCAAGAGATGGTGTTTTAGTAGGGCCAAAAATATCAGAATGCACCAATTCCAAAGGCGCTTTAGCTCTCCAAGCGAACTTTGGAAATGGGAGTTTGTGCATTTTTCCATATATACACCATTCACAAACTTTATCAATTTTATCAATATTTGGTAGCCCTTTTACCATATTTTTCTCCTTTAGCAATCTCATGCCCTTGTAATTTAAGTGGCCATATCTTAGATGCCACAGATATGAGTCATCAATTTTTTCTCCTTTAAGGGCAAAATTTTCATTAAGTGGCATTATTAACGGAAAAACTTTATTTGGAGTCATTTTGACTTTTGCCACTTTAAAATTTTTCTTTTTGTCTATGATGGTGCATTCATCATTATCAAAATTAAGTGTGTAGCCTTTTTGCAGTAATTGCCCCACACTTAATAAGTTTTGAGTAAGCCCAGGAACATAAAGGACATCTGAAATTAATTTTTTGTTACCTCCCTTTGTGTAGACAGCGATAACTCCTTTTCCTTTCACATTTTGCAGCTTCCCATCTCCCAGCTTTACTTGTGAAGAGATTTTATCGTCAAGCTGCACGAACTTTTTATGATCGCCTGTCATATGATTACTGCATCCACTATCCAGATACCAAATGTTATCTGACTCTTGTTGAGCATTCATGCAAGAGAATAGGTGTTCAGCTTCATTTTCTTCGGAAAAATTAGCTTTGTTTTTTTCTTGATTGAACCAGCAATCTCGATCAGAATGATTAGAAATCTTGCATCTCTTGCATTTAAATCTACAATCTTTGGATGCATGATTAGATTTTTTGCAAATAATGCAAGAAGAGTTAGAGTTACCGCCATTAGGATTCCTCTGATTGTCGTATCCTTTTCCTTTGTTCCGGACTTGAAATGCATTTTGGCCTCCACGTCTTTGTCCGTTTATGCCTCCTCCTCGAGATGAACCCTTCTCTTGATCTTCTTGGTTCTTTCCACCAAAATTGATTTTGCTTTGAAATGCTTGCTCCAAGGATTGATTTGTGAACCTGCTCATTCTTTGTTCATGGGCCTCGAGAGAACTCATTAGTTCATGTCGAGTAAGTTTAGACAAATCCTTGGATTCTTCGATAGCAGCTACAACATGATCAAACTTTGGAGACAGACTCCTAAGAACCTTTTCGACGATTCTTTTATCCGGAAGGGTATCTCCATAACTTCGAATTTGATTGATAATTCCAGCAACTCGGGAAAAGAACGTTTGAATGGATTCATTTTCCTTCATTGCTAGATTATCAAAGTCTCTCCATAGTGTTTGAAGTTTAATGGAGATAACCTTATCATAACCTTGATATTCAATTTTTAATATCTCCCATGCTTCTTTTGAAGTTTTTGCACCCATAATTCTTGGAAAGATAGATTTGCTTACCCCACGTTGAATGTTGAGGAGAGCCAAAGCATCTTTCTTCTTGTTCTCCCTGAACTTCTTCTTCCTTGCTTCCGTCCAAGTTGCTTCTTCTTCGGCATTTGCCGGTGCCTCGTATCCGCTTTCAACAAGATCCCACAATTCTTGTGAGACAAATAAAGTTTGCATTTGGATGCTCCAATAGCCATAGTTCTCTCCCTCAAATATAGGGATGAGATTTTGTGCATAGTTGAAAGTGGAAGAGTTGGACTCCATGGTGGTTGAAAGAAGGACAAGGATGGATCGGTTAAACCTGCTCTGATACCAAAATTGTTGGGGTGCTAGATTAGATTTTGTAGTAAATTAGACAAGAGAGTGGGAAAGGATGGTTGAGAGGTGATATAAGGACAAGTTGTGTAAGGCTTTAATTAGATTTTCATTGCTCAAAATGAGTACAACAATGCTCTATTTATAGAGCACATAGAATTCTCTAGAACTAGCTAGAGATAAGCACATGTGCATTACAAAATTCTCGTAACTTCTAGATTTTTCTAGCTTTAACTCATGTGCTTAATTACAAGACATCTCTCACAACTTCTAGACTACTCCATACAAATATCTTCTAATGTAATTATTACTTCTACACACTTCTAATAATTTTATACTTAGATATTTAAATACACATTCTATATTATTCTAGAAGATTACAAATTACATTTTTTAACATAAACAAGCCCCACGATGTACAAGATCACGATGGCAAGATAAAAAACTGAACCAGCTATGTTGACATGCTTAATGGTGACACTCCAAAGGATTGTGGGTACCACAACCACGTTCTAGAGTAAGATAGCTAGAAAAGCACACAAGAAAGTCACCATGAGCCTTTTTGAGACCTTGGGAACCACCCTCATGACTTTTCCAAACGTCAAATCGCGGCCAGTGCCAATGAAGACACTAGCCACGGTGTAGACCACCGCGGAGGAGGAGAGGACGGCGAAAACGAGGAAGAAGGTTAAGTAGACGAACTTGACGAGCCAGAACGCAGCCCATTCCGAGGATAGGGTGGCGGAGAGCTCAGCGTAGCGGTATGTGCCCTTTTGGAATCGATGTCTATTGTACGCCGTGTCTTTGATCTAAGAGAGGTAGAACTCGGATACCCATATGGTGGCGAGGATGATGAGGGAGAGGGGGAGGATGAAGGCTAGGGTTATCTTGCTGAAGATTCTTTTGAAGTTGAAGATGATCTTGTATGACTCTAGGTAGATGCCAAGGAGGCCTAGGAATTGCATGTCTTCTTGTTCTCTATCCATGGTGTTTGGCTTGGAGAGATGAGGAGTGAAGAAGAGGCAAGGGGAGATGAAATGGGTTGTCAAGAGGATTTTATTATATATTTAGAATTTTAGGGATTGGTTTTGGAGTTTTGTGTTGTGAATTACCCTTAGTCATCCATGAAATTAAACTACAAATTCAACACCGACTGTACTCCTTCTTTCTCTTCTATAGTATTTTTTTATTATTATTATCTATTTTAGTATTTTGTGTTTAAGACTATTGGACCAAGAAATTGACCTTTCATTTTTTTAACTATGAATTCCAAGCATAATCCTTCTTGCTTTTGTTTTTAAAAATGATTGTTAGGAGTATTACTTAGATTTTATTTTGGAATCCTTCACCACAGCGATACGGTGATAGATGAGAATCTTTTTTTCAATAGAGCGTTATATTTTGAACCAATTCTTCACCACAGCGATACGGTGATAGATGAGAATCTTCGTTTTCAATAGAGCATTATATCTTGAACCAATGTAGCAACGTACCCCCAAATCAATTGATGATGATGGGAATCAAAGTGTACTTGAAATACATCTAAATGAGTTGCTAGCTCTAGAATGTTTAACTTACACGCCACACCTCAACAACGTAAAGATGATTCTTCTTTTCTTTATTTTTTCTAATATTGTGGAAATTATTAATGTACTTATCTTCCTCTTCAAACGATTCCAGATAACATGTATAATTTTACTTATAATTTGTTCGTCAAGAAAAGGGGGTGAGAAAAAAAAATTCTCTTTTTGTCTGGTTCCAATCTACGCAGGTCAAGGACCGCCCACTACAAACCCCGGGAGTGCTTGGGAGCGGAGTTTTGGCTATCCGGCGAGAACAACCTTTCTTTCGACGCTCTCTCTGTACGTAGATCGTCTGTCATTTGTTGAATTCAATTCCGAAATGTACTACTTCGAGTCTCTTTAGCAAGCTCCCTCTCATTGAAAGATTGGATTGAAAAACCTGCGCCAACAGCACAGGTGTCCAATTGGAGCGGTCCACGTCTGGCGTAAGATCCAATCTATAACTGAACGAAGAAAATAATTGAGCTCAAAAAATTGGAGTGCGACACAAAAAAGAGGTACAAATATTTATTGAGGAAAGGGCATAATATTTTATTGAAAGACGGGTACGCCTAGGTCGCCGTTTTTTTTTATGTGGGGTTGTTGGGTCAGGTGTTAACCAACTCACCTAAAAGCAATTGCTATAATGGGAAGTCACAATTTAATCTTTAAAAGGAAGGGCAGAACCGTACACTTAGCAGCAGGCGGATATGAGGGGCTTCGCAATGCTTCCCATACAGCACCGACGGATGAAGGCAGTTAGTTCTCCTAATACGCTTGCCCCACGCCAGCAGAGAGCGTCTCGAGTACAGGGTGGATTCTGGCCCCCTTAAAGACAATAGGGGTGTTCACGCTAGTGATTAACTTATGCACCACAACTTTTTAGTTTTGTCTTTATTCAAATTGTTTTCCCATTTATTAGTTTTACGCTAAATTTTTATGTGATATAGCTTCGTCTCGACGAGAGGAACCAAAAAAGTAAAAAAATTTAATTAAAGTGCTTAAGGAGCTAGAGGAAAGATGGACAAGCCTCCAATGCCAAAGGTCGAAAGAGGATGGCGCGACCACTGTCAAAGCCGTCTGTGATGCCTGATAGTAATAGAGCCCCTCATGGATATTCCCTTGTCCAATCGTCCTCCTCGTTGATAGGTCCTGAAAGGAACAAGAAAGGGGAGAAAAAATAGCAATACAATTATTGCTTCGTGCAAGTTGACTCACAGATGGCAAATTATATTTGAATGATGGGATGTGAAAAACATTCTCAAGTGTTAATGTGGGTAAAAGGTTAATGGTTCCAGTGTGAGTAATCTGAGTAGAAGAACCATCAGGTAGTTGGACAAAAGATTGAGTAGGGCATGATTTATAGGTAGTGAACAAGGTTAAAGATGAGCACATATGATTTGTAGCTCCTGTGTCAATGATCCAAACCAAGGTGGGTGGAATAGAAAGAGCAATACCTGCTAAGTTGGAATTGTGGTGGATATTACCTGAGGAGAGCATCGCTAATAACTTGTCATATTGCTCTTGAATTACAGCAGCCAGACTCGTTTTGTTTGCAGATTTAGTGGAAAGATTAGAGAACTCTGAATGCTTTGGAGGATATCCAATGATTTTATAGCAACGCTCCATGGAGTGACCATCCTTGTCACAATGGTCGCAATGATATTTAACCTTGCGGTTAGAATTATTTCCACCACCAGAATATGAGTTATATCCGCCACCGGATGAATTGCTTCCACCACCAGTATATGTGCAATTTCCACCACCGGCGTTTGAGCGATTTCCACCACCAGAATGGAAGCTATTTCCGTTTCCAGAATATGGTCGATTTCCACTACCTAGATGTGGACGATTTCCTCCATCTGTATTATGGCTATTTCAACCATCCTTCAGTCGATTAGAATTGTAGTTATTCGACCTTGTTGTGATGTTAAGTGCAGCAACATCTGGAATAGGAGTCGATAAAGATTGAATCTTTTGTTGTTTCTCTTCTTGTCGAGCAAGAGAATATATCTTTGCTGCATTCGATAAATGCTGCATTCGATAAGTTGACTTCGAAGTGGACCAAAACGCTCGTGAAGACCTTGTAAAAATTCCATTGCCCTATCTTGTTGGAGTTGTTCAGAGAAAAACTTTCCACTTCCACACGTACATGGTTGGAAAGCTTGGAGTGAATTCATCTCTTCCCAAAGCGATTTGAGTTCTGTAAAATAAGCAGTGCCAATATGGATTGCTTTAGTTGATAAATTTGAGGAGTATTGGACTGCAAAAATCGATCTGACAAGTCAATCCATATGGCTCTTGCAGTGTGGGCATAGAGAATGCTACTCCGAATTTCATCAGAGACAGAATTGAGAATCCATGATGGAACTAGATCATTGCATCTTTCCCACCTGGATACTTCTTTTTCTTTGTCCTCCCCAGGTTTTTCTATGGATCCATCCACAAACCCAACTTTGTTTTTGGCCCTTAAAGCCATGGTAATTGTGCATAGCCATGATCCATAATTGTCTCCATTTAGAGGAGGCGATACCAATACAGCCGTTGGACTATCAGAAGGAGAGATGTAGAATGGATCATCTACTCTTAATTCCTCTGACATATTGGACTTGTTGCTGTTTTTCCCGGCTTCTGTTATGATGGAAATTGCTAGTAAGAAAGTGGTCGAAAGAGAAGAAAAAAAATCAAGCAGGTATCAAAACCCGCTCTGATACCATGTTAAAATAAAAGAGGCAGATTTTGGTGTTCTCTTCATTGGAGAAAACAGAAGAACGTTTTTCATATATATAGAGATGTTACATAATTGATGGCCAAAACTAAAGCACAAGAATCATGGAAAAAAATACAAGGAAAGCTAAAGACTAGGTAGCTAATTAACTATATAAGGAAACTATCTAACTGTAAGTTGGGAAACAAAGCAAATAATATACAATAAAGAATCCCGGGATATTATTCTCCATTATCCCGAGATATTTTCTCCATTAACAAACCCAAGCCATAAAAGTAAGAGACATAACCTTTTTTTTTTCTATCAGCAGAGAAGAAATATCATTACAGAGAAGAGAAAAGCACGAAAAAAGCCCGAGGCCAAAGAAATAAGGATTACAACCTACGAGGTTAAAATAAGAGACATAATTGGCTGAACAATATGATTAAAAAAAAAACCTTGCTCAACGTTTACTTTTGACGGGCCCTTTTTTTGGGAGGACGAAAAATCAACACCATATATGTGTTCACATGATGTATTGGAGTATATCCAAGCCTTTCTCTACCACATATTGGTTTGTCTCTAACACAAACAAAAATTTGAATATCACACATCGATTTTTTCAAGCTGGTCATCCTTGGCCATGATAGGAATATACTCGCCCACATAAACCTCATCAACATGATCCGACAGTGACAACTTGTTGATGTACTCACGGTGGTACGATTTGCACACGAAGTAGATCACCGTCTCGATAACGAGTGCGAACAAGAGCACACTGAAGAGCATCAACAAGCACAGGAATCCGAATGCGAACCAGCTTGCAATGCCGAACGTCCCGTAATGCACGACTTGGCCCTTGAAAAGTTTTTGTATCCCGAACACAGCGAAATTCAGCTTGAGCCAGATAATTATGGCGATCCACATCTTGCCCTGTATCAAGTTTTTGCTCTTGTTCATGGCCTTGATCCCTTTGATGTCTTCCAACACTGATATGACGCCAGCCAGCTGCCAGACCATGGTCATGTAAACAAGCCCCACGATGTACAAGATCACGATGGCAAGAAAAAAAACTGAACCAGTTATGTTAACATGCTTAATGGTGACACTCCAAAGGATTGTGGGTGCCACAACCACGTTGTAGAGTAAGATTGCTAGAAAAGCACACAAGAAAGTCACCATGAACCTTTTCGAGACCTTGGGAACCACTCTCATGACTTTTCCAAATGTCACATCATGGCCAGTGTCAATGAAAACACTGGCCACGGTGTAGACCACCGCGGAGGAGGAGAGGACGGCAAAAACAAGGAAGAAGATTAAGTAGATGAACTGGACGAGCCAGAAAGCAGCCCATTCCGAGGATAGGCTGTCGGAGATCTTAAAGAGGATGAAGTCGGATACCCAGATGTTGGTGAGGATGATGAGGGAGAGGGGGAGGATCAAGGCTAGGGTTAACTGGCTGAAGATTCTTCTGAAGTTGAAGATGATCTTGTAGATGCCAAGGAGGCCTTGGAATTGCATGTCTTCTTGTTCTCTATCCATGGTGTTTGGCTTGGAGAGATGAGGAGTGAAGAAGAGGCAAGGGGAGATGAAATGGGGGAGAGAGGATTTTAGTACATATTTAGAATTTTAGAGATTGGTTTTGGAGTTTTGTCTAGTGAATTACCCTTAGTCTTCAATGAAACTACAAATTCAACACCGACTGTACTCCTTGTTTCTCTTCTTTAGTATTTTTTTAATTATTATTATCTATTTTAGTATTTTGTGTTTAAGACTATTAATTGGACCAAAAAATTGACCTTTCATTTTTAAACTATGAATTCCAAGCATAATCCTTCTTGCTTTTGTTTTTAAAAATGATTGTTAGGAGTATTACTTAGATTTTATTTACGAATCCTTTAGCATAGCGGTACGGTGATATATGAGAATCTTCTTTTTTAATAGAGCGTTCCATTGAACCAACGCAGCAACGACGTACCCCCAATCAATTGGTGATGACGGGAATCAAAGTACTTGAAATGCATCTAAATGAGTTGCGAGCTCCAGAATGCCAAACTTACACGCCACATCTCAACAACGTAACGATAATTCTTCTTTTTTTAGTTTTTCTAATATTGTGCCTATTATTAATGTACTTATCTTTTTCTTCAAACGATTCAAGATAACGGGCATAATTCTACTTATAGTTTGTTCGTCAAGAAAAGGGGGGTGAGAAAAAAAAAATCTTTCTGTCTGGTTCCATTCTACGCGGGTCAAGGACCGCCCACTACAAACCCCGGGAGTGCTTGGGAGCGGAGTTTTGGCTATCCGGCGAGAACAACCTTTCTTTCGACGCTCTCTATGTACGTAGGCCGTCTGTCATTTGTTGAATTCAATTCCGAAATGTACTGCTTCGAGTCTCTTTAGCAAGCTCCCTCTCATTGAAAGATTGGATTGAAAAACCTGTGCCAACAGCACAGGTGTCCAATTGGAGCGGTCCACGTCTGGCGTAAGATCCAATCTATAACTGAACGAAGAAAATAATTGATCTCAAAAAATGGAGTGCGACACAAAAAAGAGGGACAAATATTTATTGAGGAAAGGGCATAATATTTATTGAAAGACAGGTACGACTAGGTCGTCGTTTATTTTTATGTGGGGGTTGTTGGATCAGGTGTTAACCAACTGATCACCTAAAAGCAATTGCTATTAGGAGAAGGCGCAATTTAATCTTTAAAGTGCGTGATAGGCGCATAAATGTTCACGTATGCGCCCTCTAATTTATCCTTGCTATGTCCTTTAATATTGTTACTCATGACTTAATGCTTAATTTTTGTGTTGTAGGTGTTGCGAGGTTCTAACATTTTAATGGGCCTTAGGAATGCTCCTATTGTGCACGTGGTCTCGGCAGTACAATTGGGTGCAGAACAATACAAGTGTGTTTGATGGGCCAAGGGACTTTTCTATTTTGACTGATACTTGGACCAATTGAAAGGAAGCCCAAGCTATTCTCGGCAATGGGAATTAATTGCCCACAGCTTTGACTTATGGAATTAAACAAATAGGGTTACTGGGGATTAAGGAGGCGACGCATGCAAGGCACGACGGAAAAATATAAGTCGGCTACAGGGGTTATAAAAGGAGACGAGACCCGTGGGCGAGAGGGGCGGGCGTTACAGAGAGAGACTTGAACAGAGAGCTGCGCATAAATTCCAATACGTCAAAACCAACAATTGGTGTTCACGGCTTGGGCAACAGAGGAGCAATAAAGGGTTAAGGATTGGTTCATACTTACCAAAACTTTTATTCTCTTGCATGGAGTTTTATTGTTTCGTGATCATTTATATTTATTTCATGTCCGGCTAAATCTCTTTCCTAGGGGTAGATGAAACACGATCTCCGAGTAATATAGTTTATGTTTTGTTTGGAGTTTTTCTATTCGAACAATGGTCGTATGAATTAAGGATTATATTTCATTGGTAATTCTTTCCATTCAATCTATTGTGTTTGTTTTTCCGGAATTCAAGCACTTCGTACAACGGTTTTATTAGTTCGTAATAATTGGGTAAGATGGGCTATGCTCCGTTAGACGCGTCGTGCTATTAGACGATCCGTGCCATAGAGACGGGTCGTACTAGTAAGACGATTCGTGCTAGGCGGCGATATCCCATGCTATTCGGTGATTTGCGATTATCTTTAGGTGACACCCTGTGGGCCCGCGAACCCTAAGGTGTCCGGTTTGATTCGAATAGTTACCTCTGAGCATTAGTATAAACTATATTGCAAGGGATCGGGTGGATTCGAAACCCTAGGTCTTTTCTCTCATAAACTCTCTCTCACTTTTTATTGCTTTAATTTAATTTAGCTTTTAATACTTTCGAAATCCAACAACAAATCCTTTTCCGAATTAATTTAGAAATCGATTGAAACAACTGCAATTAGCCTTCGTAATCCCTGAGGACGATACTCGGAATACTTACCACTGTTCATTTGAGTAGTCGTAATTGTTTCATTTTATTAATTATTTTTGGTACGGAAACGACCCGATCAAATTTTGGCGCCGTTGCCGGGGATTACAAGCACGATTGCGTTGTTTTAGTTGATTTTTATTTTAATTCCTAGTATAGGTATTTTTAGTTGTTTTTTATTTTATTTTATTATTCATCTTATTTGTTTAATTGCATTCTTTCTTTGTTAGAATTTTTATTGTGTCAGGGCAGGAATTGAGAAATTATAGCGCACAGGAGTAAGAAGTAAGCGGCAACACTGCAGCTTAACCATAAATTCAATTGACTCTTCATGGCGCTGTGAGTTTTCTTATTTTTCTGAGTTTTAGTGTTTTGTTTATTTGTTTTTATTTTTATTTGAGTTAGGGGCATTTTGCATTGTATGTTTGGTCGTCGATCATTGGACCCATTACTTGATAATTTTGACCCAGAGATTGAACGGACCTTTAGAGCTAATCGAGCAGCCTCTCGTAACCCGTGGACTCCACCCACTTCACTAGTTACAATGACTGAGAGAATAGAGGCTGCAGATCCACCGGCAATTGGGGAGTACTTTCTCCCATCTGCCTACACCTCACCATCATGCATAACATTGCCTGCCACTGCCTCAACACAATTTGAAATCAAGTCCAGTTTGTTACAAACACTTCCATCATTCTATGGACTTGATAATGAGGACCCATATCGGCATTTAGGGGACTTTGAAGAGATTTGCTCCACCGTTAAAATTCAGCACTTCACTGATAATGCCCTTAGGTTGAAGTTATTCCCACTTCTCACTTAAAGATAAAGCCAAATACTGGCTTAATACTTTGACACCGAATAGCATCACCTCTTGGGATCAAATGAAAAATGAGTTTTTGAAAAAGTACTTTTCCATAGGCAAAACAAAGGAAATTCGCCAAGAACTCACTAGTTTCTATCAAAAAGAGGGCGAACAATTTCACCAAGCATGGGAGAGACTCAATGATATCATTAGGAGTTGTCCACACCACCAAGTTCCTAAATGGCAATTAGTCCAATGTTTCTATGATGGACTATGCGAACAACACCGATATATGGTGGATGCCTCATGTGGAGGCACATTTATGCTTAAGAACGAGAATCAGGGGTGGGATTTGTTTGGGCAGTTAGCGGAAAATTCACGACACCGAGCTGCATCATCTCGCACAAATAGGACAGCCTCTACCTCTTCAAAACAGAGTGGCCTTTATGAGGTGGGCCGCTCTGATGATCTTTCCTATAAGGTAGATGCATTGACCCGAAAGTTTGACACTTTCTTATCTTTGGGTCATGGTCCTTCACATTCTTCACCTCCTGCTGCTGTTGCGGAGGTCTGTCAATTGTGCTCCAGTCCGTGCCATCAAATAAATGAGTGCCACATGGCATCTCAATTTCCAGAATTTCTTCAAGAGCGCGTGAATGCGGCCCAGGGGTTTGGTAGGCCAACAAATGACCCCTATTCTCATACTTACAACCCCGGTTGGAAGAAGCATCCCAACTTTGGATGGCGACAGCCAGACCAAGGGCAACCATTTGCCCAACCTATGAGGCCTTCATTTCCTAATACTTCCAACACACAGGCCTATTGTCCACCACCTGCACCACCCCAGTACCAACAACCTCCTGCCCCTCCTGCGTCCTCACAAAGGACACCATCTTTTGAGGAGCAAATGTTGAAGGCCATGGCTGAAATGAGAGCCGATTGCCAACAAATGAAAGCTGACTCCCAATTGCTTCATTCCCATTCTCAATCCATTGCTAGGATGGAGACCCAAGTGGGTCAGCTAGCTAATGCTCTTAACCATCGGGATGAGGGTAGATTACCGAGTCAGCCAGTGGCTAACCCACGAGGGATGCATCATATTGACAATTCGCAAGGTCACGAACAAGCGAAGTTAGTTGTCACCCTCAGAAATGGGAGAGACGTAGAGACCCGACCGGAGGAGGTCAAAGCGAAGGAGAAAGTGTCTCCACCTGTCGCTGAGAGGTCTAAGATTGATAAGAGGTCTAAGGAAAAGGAGACCGATCCATTGTCCACAGTTGTTCCAGGGTCATCTGAGACCCCATCTTATATTCCTAAGGCACCTTTTCCGATTTGCCTGAATGCACCTCCACCCTTTCGTAAGAAGGGAGTATCCACTGATAATATCATGGAGGTGTTCAAGCAAGTTAAGATGAACATCCCACTGCTCGATGCCATTGAGCAGATCCCTTCTTATGCCAAGTTCCTCAAGGACTTGTGCACTCATAAGCGGAAGGCTCGAGCTAAGTTTTTAGAGCCCATCCCCATTCCTCACCAAGTTAGCTCTGTTCTTCAATCTAACACTGCCCCCAAGCTTGCTGATCCTGGTGTGCCCACTATCTCTTGTGTCATAGGTAATCACTTTATTAATAGGGCACTCTTAGATTTAGGGGCCAGTGTCAATCTTTTACCATACTCTGTGTACGAGGAGTTGGGGCTTGGTGAGTTGAAGCCCACATCGGTTACTCTGCAATTGGCCGATCGTTCTGTGAAAGCCCCACGGGGCATGTTAGAGGATGTCCTTGTCAAGGTGAATAATTTCTACTTTCCTGTTGATTTCATTGTCCTTGACACAGAGCCAGTCCACCCCACAGCCCTTAAGTCTCAAACACCTGTCATCTTGGGTCGTCCTTTTCTAGCCACTGCTAATGCACAGATTTCCGTGAGGAGTGGAGTGATGGAGGTATCATTCGGTAACATGAAACTGAGTCTGAATATGTATTCAGCCACTCGACAGCCTCATGAGGAGGAAGATTGCTTTGCAGTCGATGTCGTTCATGAGTTGGTAGAAGAGGCATTGCCGTACATTTTGGCTGAGGATCCTCTTGAGGCATGTCTTGCCCATTTTGGCTATGAGGAGTTCGATATTGACCAATCCATTGCTGAGGTCAATTCTTTGTTAGACCTCGCACCTTGTATGGCCAAACCTACCTGGCAAACTCCTTTCGAGCCTTTACCTGCTTTGTCTAGTACTCCAGCTCTTCCCTCCATAGAAGCCCCACCGAAGCTTGAGTTGAAGCTTCTCCCGGCTTCTCTGAAGTATGTTTTTCTTGGTCCCGATGACACTTTGCCCGCGATCATTGCCTCTGACCTTTCTTCCGAGAAAGAGGGTCGATTACTTGAGGTGCTTAAAAAGCACAAGGGTGCGATAGGGTGGTCAGTGGCAGACCTCAAGGGTATTGATCCCTCTGTTTGCATGCACCGCATTCATTGCGAGGAAAATGCAAAACCATCAAGAGAGATGCAAAGGAGGTTGAACCCTAACATGAAGGAAGTTGTTATGAAGGAGGTGGTCAAATTGCTAGATGCGGGTATCATATACCCCATCTCTGATAGCAAGTGGGTGAGTCCCACTCAGGTGGTGCCCAAGAAGTCTGGCATTACTGTTGTTGAAAATGACAAGGGTGAGCTTGTGCCCACACGCATGACGACTGGTTGGCGTGTGTGTATTGATTATAGAAAGCTCAATTCCATGACTAGGAAAGATCATTTTCCACTTCCATTTATTGATCAAATCCTAGAGAGGTTGGCGGGCCAGAGCTATTATTGTTTTCTGGATGGCTATTCCGGATATAACCAAGTGGCCGTTGACCCAGCGGATCAAGAGAAGACTACCTTCACCTGTCCTTATGGTACTTATGCTTATCGGCGCATGCCTTTTGGCTTGTGCAATGCACCTGCGACCTTTCAAAGGTGTATGATGGCTATCTTCTATGATATGGTGGAGGAATTTCTAGAAGTATTCATGGATGACTTCTCGGTCTTTGGGGCCTCCTTTGATTCATGTCTCCAAAATCTTGCAAAGGTGCTTAAACGCTGCGAGGAGACTAACCTGGTCCTAAGTTGGGAAAAGAGCCACTTTATGGTCCAAGAGGGGATTGTTTTGGGCCATGTAGTGTCCAAGAGGGGGATTGAAGTTGACAAGGCAAAAGTTGACTTAATTTCTCGACTTCCTCCCCCCTCATCAGTCAAGCAAATTCGCTCTTTCTTGGGACACGCTGGGTTTTATAGGCGTTTTATCAAGGATTTTTCTAAAATCGCCAAGCCCTTATGTGATCTTTTGGCTAAGGATGCTCCTTTCATTTTCGATGCGGCATGTATGAGAGCTTTTGAGAAGCTCCGTGAGGCGTTGTCCACAGCACCTATCATGCAGTCTCCCAATTGGTCCCAGCCCTTTGAAATTATGTGTGATGCATCCGACTATGCAGTCGGTACTGTTTTGGGCCAGCGTGTTGACAAGGTCCCTCACGCCATTTATTATGCAAGTAAGACCCTCTCCGATGCACAGTTGAACTACACCACTACGGAGAAGGAATTACTCGCTGTGGTCTTTTCCCTTGACAAGTTCCGGTCCTATCTTTTAGGGTCAAAGGTCATAGTATACACTGATCATGCCGCTTTGCGGCATTTGCTTTCTAAGAAGGAGACCAAACCTAGGCTGATTAGGTGGATTCTGCTCCTCCAAGAGTTTGATGTGGAGATTCGAGACAAGAAAGGATCTGAAAATTCTGTAGCAGACCACTTATCGAGGATCCTAGTGGATGCCTCTGGTGACACCTTGCCCCTTAAGGACTCATTCCCTGATGAGCAACTCTTTGAGGTGTCACAAGTGCGACCCCCATGGTATGCACACATAGTCAACTACCTAGCCACAGGCGCGCTTCCCCCTCATTGGTCCAAGCATGACAAGGACCGTTTCTTTGCGCAGGTTAGGCACTATTTTTGGGAGGATCCAGAACTCTTTAAGTTGTGTTCGGACCAGGTGATTAGGAGGTGCGTTCCTGAGACTGAGTACCATAGCATTCTCACCTTCTGTCATTCACTTGAGTGCGGAGGGCATTTTAGTGGGAAAAAGACGGCTGCGAAGGTCTTACAAAGCGGTTTTTACTGGCCCACTCTGTTTAAGGATGCATATGTGTTTTGCAAGGCATGCCTTAAGTGCCAGAGAACCGGCAATATTTCGCGCCGTGATATGATGCCATTGTCCTCCATCCTTGTTGTGGAGATGTTTGATATCTGGGGGATAGACTTCATGGGTCCGTTTCCGTGTTCGCATGGGAACGCGTATATTCTTGTGGCAGTGGACTATGTGTCCAAGTGGGTGGAAGCGGTTGCCACCAAGACCAATGACCACAAAGTTGTGGTCAACTTTCTTCAAAGTAATATTTTTACTCGTTTTGGCTATCCGCGGGCGATAATTAGTGATGAGGGCACCCATTTTCTCAATAAACACTTCGCCGCCCTTGTGCGAAAGTATTCTATAACTCATAAGGTGGCGACACCTTATCATCCTCAGACTAGTGGGCAGGTTGAAGTGTCAAATAGGGAGATTAAACGCATACTTGAAAAGACGGTTAGGCCCGATCGAAAAGATTGGTCTTTAAGGCTCGATGATGCTTTATGGGCCTACCGTACAGCTTATAAGACTCCTATTGGCATGTCTCCTTACCGGTTAGTTTTTGGTAAGGCGTGTCATTTGCCTGTTGAGTTGGAGCACAGAGCTATGTGGGCCATTAAGAAGTTTAACTTCGATATGGCCGCTGCTGGGTTAAATCGTAAGCTCCAACTTGCTGAATTAGAAGAGTTGCGCAATGAAGCGTATGAGAGTGCACGTATTTATAAGGATAGGACTAAGGCCTTTCATGATAAACACATTGTAAGGAAATCCTTTGAAGTTGGTCAAAAAGTGTGGCTCTTTAATTCTAGACTTAAACTTTTTCCGGGCAAGTTGAGGTCACGGTGGGATGGTCCATATGTTGTCATCCATGTTTACCCCCACGGAGCTGTAGAGATTAAGGATCCACGTGTTGGTAATGTTTTCAAGATCAATGGCCAATTGCTTAAACCTTACGTGGAAGGAATTGGTGATGGCGTGGTGGATGGTGCCACGGTGGAGTCCATTACTTTGATGGACCCAAGTTATATAGATTAGTGCTTTCATTGGAAGTCTAGGAGACTTAAAATCCATGGAGTTTGTGATACCTCTGGTGTTTGCCGTGCTCGAACGGTTTCCAATGGTCTGGTATAGCCACCTTGTCAAAGCTATGTATGTAGTACTTAGGAGGTTGGGTCTGGCGGCAGGCGCGTAGTTAGCAGCGAGAAATCTGTCTGAACCATCCGACTTTAGTGTCCAGCTTGGCGGAGATTGCTTCATAAGCCGAGTGGTGGGTAAGGAATCTGGCAGCCCCAGAGGGAGTGACAGCCTATTAGATGATGGCACCACTTCTCAAGATATCGTTGAATCCTACGCATATTGCTCTTCCAACAAGTAAGGAACCACAGTCTTTGGCAAGGGAGAAAAGTAGTACTCGTGTCTTTCGCGTGAAGAAAGTGGATGGATTTTTATTTTATTTTCTTTTTATTTCTTGTCTTTGTTTATTTTATTTAGTTGCTTTTCTTTCATATATTTTGTTGTGGAAGCTAACATTTTGCAGGTTGTTCGATCCAAGTTGGGGGTCTCTCCCTACGCTATATTATTCTGCTTTGGTTCCTCCCATCCGCGGTGATACCTTTCCTCTCTTTTACGTTTTTGTCATATCTTTTTATTTTTATGCTTTCAATGTGGACATTGAATAGTTCAAGTTGGGGGGAGGGATCACTTTGCTATTTTTTCATTGTTAGATTTCATCAAAATCCAAAAAAATTGAATTGAAAATTTTGAAAAATTAAAAAAATAGTGGGACCCTTTTGCATGTGGTTTGACACTTCTTGTGATTACTTGTTGGATTACTGAGATGAGGTGTGTTGCCTACCGTAATGATATCTGTTTTTGGCATGGTAGTTCTACTTGCTAACTTGTCTTAAGAAGTCGATTATGGCACTTTGGTTTGGCACTCTTGCACTTCACGTATACTTGGGCTTTGATCGCTAGTGAGTCGTGAATTGACTGTTCTTGATGGCTAGATTAGTGGAGACTTATGCCCTAGTGAGCTTTCGTGCCTTATCTTTTTGTTGGAGTGGTGTCAAGTAAACTCTTAGTCTGTCATGGAAAGAGTCAACTTATTGAGGTCTCATTATTCTTGATTGCTAAGCACTGGCATTTATTGATGGACTAATTAATCTCTTGGGTTTGGTTTGACATATGGATGATTCACCCATGAGAGAGGATAATAGGCCTTTTCTTGATACTCGAGCTGGTTCGTTCCTTTGTTTTTCCATTTATCCCTTGCGAGCCACTTTGAGCCTCATGCATACTAGCCTTTTTCTTGTTGAGCTCCACCATCTATATTGTGTCTTGAGAAGGCTTAATTGATTATGTAGAGGTGAATTATTCAAAAAAAAAAAAAAGAAGAAGGGGATTAATGTAGTGAAAATTGAGCTTTATTGATTGGTGATCTTTCCCATGAAAAAATAAAAAACATCGAAAAAATAAGGAAAAAAGAGTAACAAGTGAAGTTACTAAATTATTGAGGAAAGGAGAAATACTTGTTCTTAATATGGGAAAGAAAGGTAGGAAAGAGAGATGTGGCGAAGTTGGAAAGAAAAAAAGAAGAAGAAAGAGGGCAACATCATTATATTTGCCTTATGTGAATTGTTGTAAGCCATTCTCAGACACTTGAATTTTTACCTAGCCTTGAAACATTTTCCCTTACCTAATGTTATAACCTCGAACAAAGTCCTATTTGATCTTTGGGGTGATGGGAAGTGGATTGATGGATGTGAGAGTTCCAATGCTTGGTGTTTTGTTCATGAGACCGTGTGTCCACCATATAAAGCGTTCTTTTCGTGTCTTGTGTGCGAAGTACTTTGCTTTCCATTTATAAACTTCTAACCGCACACTTGAGAGTTCGTAATATGCACCTTGTTTCGAGTGATTTTCTTTGTGAGTGCATGACACGGTGAGGATTAATTGAAAGTCGAGACTCGGTCCGGAGAGAGCGGTTGGTCATTGCAAACTTGTGGTTGAGGCCCATATCACACACACGCTAAGCCTAGGTGCCATGGTTTATTTTTGGACTTGATAGCATTCGGAACTATATCATTCTGGTAGTTGCATATTCTTTGCTTGATGAACCAATAAGTTGTATGACAGATTTTGAATTCCATGTGAAAGGGTTCCTTGTGTTTTGTGGGTAATCACTACTGAAAACCCTCACGAGACTTCACTCGTCCTACCGGGGTCGCCTGGGGGTTTAAAAGAACTATCGGTCTTAATTTCTTTTCTTTAGTTACAATTTGTTTTCTTTGCTCGAGACTAGCAAAGTGTAAGTTGGGGGGTGTGATAGGCGCATAAATGTTCACGTATGCGCCCTCTAATTTATCCTTGCTATGTCCTTTAATATTGTTACTCATGACTTAATGCTTAATTTTTGTGTTGTAGGTGTTGCGAGGTTCTAACATTTTAATGGGCCTTAGGAATGCTCCTATTGTGCACGTGGTCTCGGCAGTACAATTGGGTGCAGAACAATACAAGTGTGTTTGATGGGCCAAGGGACTTTTCTATTTTGACTGATACTTGGACCAATTGAAAGGAAGCCCAAGCTATTCTCGGCAATGGGAATTAATTGCCCACAGCTTTGACTTATGGAATTAAACAAATAGGGTTACTGGGGATTAAGGAGGCGACGCATGCAAGGCACGACGGAAAAATATAAGTCGGCTACAGGGGTTATAAAAGGAGACGAGACCCGTGGGCGAGAGGGGCGGGCGTTACAGAGAGAGACTTGAACAGAGAGCTGCGCATAAATTCCAATACGTCAAAACCAACAATTGGTGTTCACGGCTTGGGCAACAGAGGAGCAATAAAGGGTTAAGGATTGGTTCATACTTACCAAAACTTTTATTCTCTTGCATGGAGTTTTATTGTTTCGTGATCATTTATATTTATTTCATGTCCGGCTAAATCTCTTTCCTAGGGGTAGATGAAACACGATCTCCGAGTAATATAGTTTATGTTTTGTTTGGAGTTTTTCTATTCGAACAATGGTCGTATGAATTAAGGATTATATTTCATTGGTAATTCTTTCCATTCAATCTATTGTGTTTGTTTTTCCGGAATTCAAGCACTTCGTACAACGGTTTTATTAGTTCGTAATAATTGGGTAAGATGGGCTATGCTCCGTTAGACGCGTCGTGCTATTAGACGATCCGTGCCATAGAGACGGGTCGTACTAGTAAGACGATTCGTGCTAGGCGGCGATATCCCATGCTATTCGGTGATTTGCGATTATCTTTAGGTGACACCCTGTGGGCCCGCGAACCCTAAGGTGTCCGGTTTGATTCGAATAGTTACCTCTGAGCATTAGTATAAACTATATTGCAAGGGATCGGGTGGATTCGAAACCCTAGGTCTTTTCTCTCATAAACTCTCTCTCACTTTTTATTGCTTTAATTTAATTTAGCTTTTAATACTTTCGAAATCCAACAACAAATCCTTTTCCGAATTAATTTAGAAATCGATTGAAACAACTGCAATTAGCCTTCGTAATCCCTGAGGACGATACTCGGAATACTTACCACTGTTCATTTGAGTAGTCGTAATTGTTTCATTTTATTAATTATTTTTGGTACGGAAACGACCCGATCAGCAGAACCCTACACTTAGCAGCAGACGGGCTTGAGGGGTTTCGCAATGCTGTCCATATAGCACCGACGGATGAAGGCACTTAGTCCTCCCAATACGTTTGCCCCACGCCAGCGGGGGCATCTCAAATACAAGGTGAATGCTGGCCCCCTTAAAGACAACAGGGGTGTTCACGGTAGTGATTAACTTATGCACTACAACTTTTTAGTTTTGTCTTTATTCAAATTATTTTCACATTTATTAGTTTTACGCTAAATTTTTTATGTGATATAGGTTCGTCTCGACGAGAGGAACCGAAAAAGCAAACAATTATGACTTTTACACAAGAATTTTGGGGAATATCCAAGAAAAAATCCAAAAATTGACTATTTGAACTTTTCTTTGGATATTTCCCAAAATACTTGTGTAAAAGTCATAGTATTTACTTTTTTGATTCTTCTTATTGAGACGAACTTATATCACATAAAAGTTTGTCGTAAAACTAAAAAATAAAAAATTCTCAGCAAAAGAAATTTTCTTCTGGTAATTTTATTCTCTCTGATATATATGACCAATCTCTTCTAACATCAGAGTTACGTGTTTAATATTAGGCTATACACAATGGCACAATAAAAAATTAATAATCAAAAGCTGCCACATCAATTTAAGAGATTGCTAAGATCATTAGCAATGTAGAGGTCTACAATGACATAATTAAAATGGGATAACCAGAACTTGTCACATCACATTTTCAAACTAAAAAAATTAAAAATTGAGTTTTTTTGAAAATAGTTTTGAAACTAATAAAAACTAGTTTTTATTGGAATTATAAAATAGTTTTTAAAATATTAAAAAAAACATTTTTGGGGTAACTATGGCTTTTGGAAAAATAATTTTTATATAAGAAAAGGTTTTTGAAAAAAAAAAGAATTTTAAAAACAAAACAGTTTTTCAAAAAAAAATTTGTATTTTTTGTATAAAAATAGTTAAAAATAATTTTTTGAGAAAAAAATAAAACAATTTTTTTAAAAAAAATTTTAATAAAATATTTTTTTAATGGTTTTTTTTTTTTGAAAAAATTTGTTGAAAAAGAAATAGAGAAAAAAAATTGAAGAGAGAACGTTTTTGTGTAATGATAGGTTTATTGGATTGAAAATATGTGGGTTCCACTAATTTGATTATTAGCAAAAAGTTACTAGTTTTGGTTATCCAAAGCCTAAAATTTGATTATTTCTAAGGAAGTTGATAAGTTTGATTATACCATTGTGAGTCATATTTTGCACCAACATTTTTAACTTTTTTTTTGCTCGGCAAACGAAACGATTTTATTAACTCAACAAGGGAACATCGAGTGGAAAAACAAGAGTGACCCAACACTTACTCACCCACACAACAAGGACGAAAACATTTTTAACTTTAGAAACCTATTACTTTTGATTATGTCATTGTGGATGGCCTTATATATGAATATGGATTTAAGGTTGCAGGCGTATGACGATTTGATCCAATCAATTAATTTTTCAAATTTCTCCATGTATTTAGTTGTTTTTTTTTGCCAACTGATAACAAATGATATTATAACTTCAATTAAAGAGTAAACACACATATGTACCAACCGCATCTAACCTATCATTTACTAGAACTGTTGGATTAACTGCTGTAAAAACAAGAACGTATTACCTCAAGTTCTGCTATTGAAAAACAGAATACCAATTTGTAGAACAACGGCTGGGTTGAGTCGCGGACTAGGTCGCTCTCTTTAAGACGTTTCGCGGCTCTGCCCAGAATGTGCAAGCAGTTCGTAAATGCCCCGCCGTCCCCAGGATAAAACAGCCCAGAATTCACCACCTCTGCTCGGGCTTCTCTGCACAGAAGAAGACCGAAAACAAAACACACAATCGACCTATTGCTCGAACTCAGAAAATGTTTTTGGGGTGGATGAGAGAACGGTTTTTTTCTGTGTAGAAACCTATTCCAAAACTCTGAATTTATAGGGTGCAGGCCGGGCTTGATTTTTGGAAGCAAAAATCAAATCAAATCAAATTACTTTGATTTAGCACATGTTTTATAATCAATCCGAAAATCATTTCTTAATCAGCCACTAATCAAATCCCGCTGATTATGTACACGTTTTTAACACGTTTTTTTTCTTAATCAAATCAGTAAGAAATTTCAGTTTTCCATTTTGAAAAAGATTTGATTGACTTTGAAAATTCTGTAATGTTAAAAACGTGTTTCAAAAATTTCTTTAGCAAAAACGTGGGCTTTACGAGTACGTGCGTGAGGCTCAAATCCCGGATTTGCACCCCCCCCTGCGCGAATAACTCGTGACGCACACCCGGTTAACTGGTTTCCGAATCAGTTTTCCAAATTGCCGCCCATTTTCCTGAGCGCGCGAGACCTCTCCTTGATTCCTTGTTCACAAACTCATTTGTGTGTAAACTCATTTAAAGTAGAGAGAAGTCTTGTGGCTAGGCAATGTGGGACTAGTGAAAAACTCAATGTTTTACAAATACACACCCAATGTTCCAACAAGAACGATATCCAAAAATACCATACAAATTGCTACGAAATATCTTCGACGTGTTGCTCCATTGAATTAATTGTCCCTATCTTTTGTTTCAAAGTGAGTCAGTAATTACCTTCTTCTTCTTTTTTGGCTCGGGTGACATTCTTGTTTTAACTTTGATTTATATATACAGATTCTCATTAAAAAGAGAGGGGCGGGGGGCGGGGGGGGGGGGGGGGGGGGGGAAATGAAGAAACTTTTATAAAGATGGCTTTAATTACTAGTAGATTAAGGGACCGTTGCTGTGATCATTACAAGGACAACTTACCTTACACTACCTGAATAGCTTCAAAATTTCTCTGGTTGCCTTTTAAGGACCAAACCCAAGCCACAAAAGCAAGAGACATATTACTCTTTTTTTTTTTAACCAGCAAAGAAGAAATACCATTACACAGAAGAGAAAAGAACAAAAAAAAAGGCGGAGGCCAATGAAATAAGGACTACATCCCACGAGGTTCAAATACGAGACATAACTGACATTATGATACGTAAATAAATAAAAACTTGCTGAATGTTTACTTTTGACGGGCCCTTTTTTGGAAGGACGGAAAATCAACATCACATATATGTTTACATAATGTGTTAGAGTATATCCAAACCTTTCTCTACCACATATTAGTTTGGTTCTCACAAAAAAACAAAGAGTCGAATATCAAACATCGAATTTTTCAAGCTGTTCGTCGTTGGCCTTGATCACAGGAACAAACTCGACCTGACAAACCTCATCATGATGATCCGACAGCGACAACTTGTCGATGTTCTCATGGTGGTACGATTTGCACACGAAGTAGATCACCGTCTCGATAACGATTGCGAACAAAAACACACCGGAGAGCATCAACAAGCACAGGAATCCGAATGCTAACCTGCCCACAAAGCCGAACAACCCGGCATGAACGACTTGGCTCTCGAAAAGTGCTTGTATCCCTAAGAGAGCGAAATTCAGCATCAACAAGATAACTATGGCGATCCACATCTTGCCCTGAATCTGTTAAAAAATGTAATTTGTAATCTTCTAGAATAATGTAGAATGTGTATTTAAATATCTAAGTATAAAATTATTAGAAGTGTGTAGAAGTAATAAATATCTTAGAAGATATTTGTATAGATAATTCTAGAAGAAGCTTGAAAGATGTATTGTAATGGGTAAAATTAGATGATTCTAGAAGATAGGAGATCTTTCATGTAATTAAGCATATGTGCTTATCTCTAGACAATTCTAGAGAAGTGTAGGATGGTGTAAGTGCTCTATAAATAGAGCCTTGTTGTACTCATTTTGAAGTAATGAAAATCAATTAAAGCCTTGCACAACTTGTCCTTATAACACCTCTCACTCATCCTCTCTTGTCCAATTTACTACAAAATCTTACCTAGCACCCCAACAATTTTGGTATCAGAGCAGGTTTAACCGATCCATCCTTGTCCTTCTTTCAACCACCATGGAGTCCAACTCTTCCACTTTCAACTATGCACAAAATCTCATCCCTATATTTGAGAGAGAGAACTATGGCTATTGGAGCATCCAAATGCAAACTTTATTTGTCTCACAAGAATTGTGGGATCTTGTTGAAAGCGGATACGAGGCACCGGCAAATGCCGAAGAAGAAGCAACTTGGACGGAAGCAAGGAAGAAGAAGTTCAGGGAGAACAAGAAGAAAGATGCTTTGGCTCTCCTCAACATTCAACGTGGGGTAAGCAAATCAATCTTTCCAAGAATTATGGGTGCAAAAACTTCAAAAGAAGCATGGGAAATATTAAAAATTGAATATCAAGGTTATGATAAGGTTATCTCCATTAAACTTCAAACACTATGGAGAGACTTTGATAATCTAGCAATGAAGGAAAATGAATCCATTCAAACGTTCTTTTCCCGAGTTGCTGGAATTATCAATCAAATTCGAAGTTATGGAGATACCCTTCCGGATAAAAGAATCGTCGAAAAGGTTCTTAGGAGTCTGCCTCCAAAGTTTGATCATGTTGTAGCTGCTATCGAAGAATCCAAGGATTTGTCTAAACTTACTCGACATGAACTAATGAGTTCTCTCGAGGCCCATGAACAAAGAATGAGCAGGTTCACAAATCAATCCTTGGAGCAAGCATTTCAAAGCAAAATCAATTTTGGTGGAAAGAACCAAGAAGATCAAGAGAAGGGTTCATCTCGAGGAGGAGGCATAAACGGACAAAGACGTGGAAGCCAAAATGCATTTCAAGTCAGGAACAAAGGAAAAGGATACGACAATCAGAGGAATCCTAATGGCGGTAACTCTAACTCTTCTTGCATTATTTGCAAAAAATCTAATCATGCATCCAAAGATTGTAGATTTAAATGCAAGAGATGCAAGATTTCTAATCATTCTGATCGAGATTGCTGGTTCAATCAAGAAAAAAACAAAGCTAATTTTTCAGAAGAAAATGAAGCTGAACACCTATTCTCTTGCATGAATGCTCAACAAGACTACAAGAGTCAGATAACATTTGGTATCTGGATAGTGGATGCAGTAATCATATGACAGGCGATCATAAAAAGTTCGTGCAGCTTGACGATAAAATCTCTTCACAAGTAAAGCTGGGAGATGGGAAGCTGCAAAATGTGAAAGGAAAAGGAGTTATCGCTGTCTACACAAAGGGAGGTAACAAAAAATTAATTTCAGATGTCCTTTATGTTCCTGGGCTTACTCAAAACTTATTAAGTGTGGGGCAATTACTGCAAAAAGGCTACACACTTAATTTTGATAATGATGAATGCACCATCATAGACAAAAAGAAAAATTTTAAAGTGGCAAAAGTCAAAATGACTCCAAATAAAGTTTTTCCGTTAATAATGCCACTTAATGAAAATTTTGCCCTTAAAGGAGAAAAAATTGATGACTCATATCTGTGGCATCTAAGATATGGCCACTTAAATTACAAGGGCATGAGATTGCTAAAGGAGAAAAATATGGTAAAAGGGCTACCAAATATTGATAAAATTGATAAAGTTTGTGAAGGGTGTATATATGGAAAAATGCACAGACTCCCATTTCCAAAGTTCGCTTGGAGAGCTAAAGCGCCTTTGGAATTGGTGCATTCTGATATTTTTGGCCCTACTAGAACACCATCTCTTGGTGGCAAAAGATATTTTCTCCTATTTGTTGATGACTATACAAGGATGATGTGGCTATACATCCTTGACAAAAAATCAGAAGCTTTCTCTGTATTTCTCAAATTTCAAGCTTTGGTGGAGAGACAAAGCGGAAGACAAATAAAGACACTTCGGACAGATCGTGGTGGTGAATTCATCTACACTCCATTCATGGATTATTGCAAGGAAAAAGGAATCAAGAGGCAACTTACAATCCGAAAAACACCTCAACAAAATGGAGTGGCAGAACGGAAGAATCGGACAATTGCAGAGATGGCACGGAGCATGCTTAAAGGTAAAGGGCTTCCCAACACATTCTGGGCTGAAGCTGTCAACACTGCTGTTTTCATCCTCAACCGTTCTCCCACTAAGGCAGTTCGAAACAAGACACCATATGAGGCGTGGTACAAAGAGAAGCCTCAGGTAAATTTTCTAAAAATTTTCGGTTGCATTGCATATGCATTAGTTCCCTCAGAAAAAAGAGAAAAATTTGACGAAAAAGGAGAGAAATATATTTTCATCGGATATAGTGACGAGTCCAAGGGTTATCGTCTCTATAATCCAAACACAAATAAGTTTATGGTTTCTCGAGATGTAATATTTGATGAAGCTGCTGTATGGAAGTGGGAGGACAATTCCTTCCAAGACCCAAAATTTTTTGAGCCTGATGATGCAGGACATGAGCGAGAAACCTTGGCTCCGGACCCAAGTCCAAATCAAAGCCCACGGACCAGTCCAGAGAGCTCATCATCAGATGATCTCAATCCAACAAGAAAGGTACGTTCCTTACAAGATATATATGACTCGTGTGATTTTGCCTTCTTCACTTGTGAACCACATAATTTTGAAGAAGCTGCAAAAGAAGAAATTTGGCTAAAAGCAATGAATGAAGAAATTGCAACTATCGAGAAAAATCACACATGGGATCTTGTGGAGCTACCAAAAGGAAAGGACGTAATTGGACTCAAATGGGTCTACAAGACAAAATACAAAGAAGATGGATCAATCCAGAAGCACAAAGCACGGTTAGTAGCAAAAGGCTACTCACAGCAGCCTGGAGTGGATTTCAATGAAACATTTGCTCCTGTCGCTCGCATGGAGACCATCAGAACAGTTCTTGCCTTGGCAGCACAACACGAGCTTCCCGTATATCAGCTCGATGTCAAATCTGCCTTTCTCAATGGTGAACTAGAAGAAGAGGTTTATGTGGAGCAACCTCAAGGCTATATAGTCAAAGGAAAAGAAGGCAAGGTATATCGACTTCGGAAGGCGCTCTATGGCTTAAAGCAAGCACCGCGAGCTTGGAATAGCAATATTGACAAGTACTTCTGTCAAAGCGGATTTGAAAGAAGCCAAAGCGAACCATCTCTATATGTCAAAAAAGGAGGTACGCAGGATTTTCTCATTGTTTGCCTCTATGTCGATGATTTAATCTACACAGGCACCAATGTAGCGATGCTCGATGAATTTAAAAATGCTATGATGAAGGAATATGAGATGACAGATCTAGGCCTTATGAGATATTTTCTCGGCATTCAAGTAAGGCAATCCAAAGGAGAGATTTTTATCTCTCAAGAAAAATATCTTGAGGACTTATTAAAGAAATTCCGCATGAACAACTGCAAACCAGTCTCTACTCCACTCTCTTTAAATGAGAAGTTGCAATTAAATGATGGAGCAGAGAAAGTTGATGCTACGGCCTATCGAAGATTGGTTGGATCGCTAAATTATCTTACTCATACAAGACCAGATATTGTGTACTCTGTGAATCTGATTTCCAGATTTATGCACGAGCCGAGCAAGCTACATTGTGCAGCAGCCAAGAGGATCCTTCGTTATCTCCAAGGGACGAAGAAATTCGGCATCAGGTACGCAAAAGAAAATGACTGCAAGCTTATTGGCTACACCGATAGTGATTGGGCTGGATCAATCGATGATCGAAAGAGCACATCTGGCCAAGTATTTTGCTTGGGAACTAAAATTATATCTTGGAGTTCCAAAAAGCAAAGGACAATTGCCTTGTCTTCTGCAGAAGCAGAATATATTGCAGCAACAGATGCAGCATGTGAAGCTGTATGGCTTAGAAGAATACTTTCTGATATGGAGCATAAAGAAGAAGGCCCTACAGTCATCTACTGCGATAATATGTCAGCTATAGCAATGAGCAAAAATCCAGTCTTTCATGGCAGGACAAAGCACATTGAGCTCCGACATCACTTTATCAGAGACTTAGTGCAGAATGGAGAAATTCAGCTTGAATTTGTCAATACGAAGGAGCAGCTAGCCGACATAATGACCAAAGCAGTAGCAGCAGATAAATTCTCTCAGTTTCAAGAGATCATGAAGATTACAAATTAAGGAGGAGTGTTAAAAAATGTAATTTGTAATCTTCTAGAATAATGTAGAATGTGTATTTAAATATCTAAGTATAAAATTATTAGAAGTGTGTAGAAGTAATAAATATCTTAGAAGATATTTGTATAGATAATTCTAGAAGAAGCTTGAAAGATGTATTGTAATCGGTAAAATTAGATGATTCTAGAAGATAGGAGATCTTTCATGTAATTAAGCATATGTGCTTATCTCTAGACAATTCTAGAGAAGTGTAGGATGGTGTAAGTGCTCTATAAATAGAGCCTTGTTGTACTCATTTTGAAGTAATGAAAATCAATTAAAGCCTTGCACAACTTGTCCTTATAACACCTCTCACTCATCCTCTCTTGTCCAATTTACTACAAAATCTTACCTAGCACCCCAACAGAATCAAGTTTCTGCTCTTGGTCATGGCCTTGATCCCTTTGATGTCTTCCAACACCGATACGACGCCCGCCAGCTGCCAGACCACGGTCAGGTAAACAACCCCCACGACATACAAGATCACGAGGGCAAGCAAAAAAACTATAGCAGATATGTCAAAATGATTAATGGTGACAATCCAAAGGATTATGGGTACAAGGACCACGGTGTAGAGCAAGATAGATAGAAAAGCACACAAGAAAGTCACCACGAGCCTTTTTGACACCATGGGAACCACTCTCATGACTTTTCCAAACGTCACATCGCAGCCAGTTAAAACACTAGCGACGGTGTAGACCACTGCGGAGGCGGAGAGGACGGAGAAAACGAGGAGGAAGGTTAAGTAGACGAACTCGACTAGCCAGAACGCGGCCCTTTCGGAGGATAGGCTGTCGGATACCGCGATGTTGGCAAGGAAGATGAGGGAGAGGGGGAGGATGAAGGCTAGGGTTATCTTGCTGAAGGTTCTTCTGAAGTTGAAGATGATCTTGTAGGACTCTTGGTAGATGCCAAAGAGGTCTAGAAATTGCATGTCTTCTTGTTGTCTATCCATGATTTTTGGCTTGGAGATCGAGATGAGGAGCGAATATCAGGCAAGGGGAGATGAAATGGGGAGAGATAGGGGAGTTGTTGAGGAGATTTTATATATTTAGAATTCGGGAGATTGGTTTTGGAGTTTTGTAGTCTTCAATGAAACTACAAAGTCAACAACGTAATGTACTCCTTGTTTCTCTTTGTATATATTTTTTAATCTATTTTGGATCAAGAAATTGACCATTCATTTTTTAACTATGAATTCCAAGCATAATCCTTCTTGCTTTTGTTTTAAAACTAATTGTTAAGAGTATTACTTAGATTTTATTTACGAATTCTTCTGCATAGCGATACTGGTGATAGATGAGAATCTTTTTTTAGTAGATTGCGTTGGATTGAACCAGCGCAGTAACCTCCAATCAAGTGATTACAACGGGAATCAAAGTACTTTAAATTCATTTAAATGATGAGTTGCTAGCTCTGGAATGCTAAACTTACACGCCACACCTCAACAATGTAAAGATACTAATTCTTTTTGTATCTTTTTTTAATATTCTGCCTATTATTAATGTAGTACTTATCTTTTTCTTCAAACGATTCGACATAACGTGCATAATTCTAGGCTGCATGCGTTCTTTTAAATTGAACTTAAACTCAACTTATTTTTGTAATTCAGTCTATTCCTCTACACTTAACTAATTATTTTCTATCCTTAAACTTAACTTATTTGTAATTGTGTGTGCATTAGGCAATTAAGTGTAAGTTTAGAAGAATGGATGAACTTAACTTATTTTCATTTAAGTTTCATAAGGGGGGAAAAAAATAAGTTAAAGTTTAATATAACACAGCCTTAGAGTTTGTTCGTCAAGAAAAGGGTGTGAGAGAGGAGGAAAAAGATAAACAGAAGAGGAAGGAGAGGGATGCGAAAAAGAGGGACAAAAATTTATTGAGGAAATGGCATAATCATAGTTACTCGAACATGCTGAGGTGTTTTCGAAGAAAACCTTGAAAGACGACAACAACTAGGTTGTCACGTGGGGCCACACGAACTAGTATATGTGGATCCTATATATACATATATATATATGAGAGATTGTGTTTGATATTGTATTTGAATTATTATGTACATAGCACTTTTGTTACTTTAAAGCGGAGGCGAAGTTTGTGCAGAAGTTTAAAATTGGGGCGTCATTTCATAAGTCTCCCCTTGGTCGAGTCCGCACGGCCGTCTGTTTACTTTGCAAGTACTATTGTCATCGCAAAATTACAGCAATACCCCTATGCCTCTTTATAATTTATATGCTAAAACCACCACCAAAACAAAAATCAGAAATGTCCATAATATTTTCACATCAAATCAATTACTTATGTTTTGAAGATAGGATAGCTAAACTTTCTTGACATTTTTTACAGGAAGAAATTCCTTGACATTTTAGCCACACGTTTGGTTGTTGCATAAAATACCAAGATTGTAATTTGCAATATTTGCCGTACAATTTGAAGAAGCTATTTGCCATATTAGAAATTGATTCCATTGGAGAGAGGTAGAATCAAGGCAAAAATGTAAGAGAAACATGCGTACGTATCTTTGCACATTATTCGTTCCACAATTATGAGAGAGAATATTAAACAAATCGGTAATGAGATTAGGAATACTCGACCTCAGTACGTGGAGTTAGAGAAGTCTTTCTCAATATTTGTTTCACATTCAATTTCAAGATTATAACTACAAAAGCAAGTACATGTTAAAGACAAAGGCCACTATATGATTGGACTTCTTATGATCCATATTGGAAATTAACTACTACCAAAATTTGATTGAGAATTGAGTGTGACAAATTTGCACTACGGTGGTTTAGTGGTTGATTTGCAAGTTTGAAAATAGAATAAAGTGTGTGCTACTGGTTCTCAGAGCAGGCCGATGTTTGTGCCGGCATCAATGCGTATGGAAATCCACAAGTAATTCAAGAAAGAATAAAGTAATGTGTGCTACTTTTGTTCATAGAGAATCATACATATCGATGCCGGCACTGAATTTCCATAGGTAATTCAAGAAAGAAAGTATGGATGGTTTTATGACGCTTTCTATTATGAATGGATCTTCACAAATTAATTCAACTTTAGCCACAAAAATAATATCTTTCTTTCATCAAGATTGTGTTTGACTACATTTTGATTTGTTTGATGTAAGACAAAGATTCAGGAGTTCCATATTTTACGAACACTTTTAATTAAGAAAATAGATTTTGATTAGGAAAATTATTTTTAGTTTAGAATAGTTTCGTTCCTGAATCGGGTTGATTTTGTTTCCTATTTTATTTGGATTCATGATCTGCAAGAATAAGAGTGTTATTTTTGGTAATTTTCTTATCTCTTATTTACCTACTAGCATCAGAACTACGTTCCTTTATTATTTATATGAGTAGGGATTTAATTTTGCCGGCATATGACGATTTAATCCAATCAATTAATTTTTTTCAGATTTCTCTCTATTTTTCTTGGTTATCCTAGGTAATATATGTTTACTTTTTAATTCAAGAACCCGTGAGTTAGGACGATTTTTTTTTTTAACTGCAAAAGCAAAAAAAATTATTGATGAGAAAATCGAGTACAAAAGAGGACTGAGAAAAATAACATCCCAACTAGATTGACACCCTGTCCCGTGACAATCATATGCTACTCAGACCAGAGTTGATACAATATCAAAATTACAACCCAAGGGGGGGGGGGGGGGGGGGGGGGGGGGGGTGGGTTGGTGGGTTGGGGTAGTGGTGGGGTTGGGTTGTGAGGGTTGGGGGTGGTGGTGGGCAGGCGGGCATCAGCCCAGAAATTAAGGAGTCCTACCAAGGACAACTGAATATTGGATCCCCCAAAGTCGTCATCCTCAGCCCGGAAGATCACAGATCATCGGCGAATGAATTTTGCAGAAGTCGCATTGACACTCTGGCCATAATACTGTCCAGCAGGCTGCAGGCTCCAGAAAGTAAGCAGACAAGAATAGAGCTGATTCAGTGTTGTATTCGGCCTCGGTAGAGTTTGGACGAAATATAGCAATTAACACCTGTACGTAACAATTATATCAAACCTATCAGTTTACTAGAACAATATCCAAATAAACCATATTTTTAATATGAAAACTGCCAATTCGCATTGGTCCTATGAATAGTCCCTATCGTTTTGTTTCAAAGTGGGTTATGTTTGCCAAAGTGTTGGTTTTTTTTTTTTTTTCTTTTTGGTAGAAAGAGATTCAAATAAAAAAATAAACATAAAAGGTTCTGGGGTATTTAACCCGTACAGCATCATCATGAAGTTGTTGCAACATAAAAGAAGGGAGCGTACATAAAACATTACAACTAAAAGAATTAAGATTAAAAGCATCCTTGGCTAATAAATCTGCACTTCTATTCTCCTCTCGGCGAGCTTGAAAAATCTTCGAAACATGGCATGGGATTAATAATGTCCTGCAGTCATAAGTAATTGCATCCAACGCATGAGAAACATCGATCACTGTGAGAATTAATTTAAAGCTTCAACCACAAGACTGGCATCCATTTCCACTTATAAATTGTTAAGATTGAGATCAGCTGCCATTTTTAAACCGTCACGAAGAGCCCACATCTCGGCTCCCAGGCTATCACCAGCCCCAATACATTTTTGAAAACCTTTAATCCACTTTCCATGGGAATCTCGGATTAGTCCCCGTGCTGTAACAATACCCTTTTTATTACAAGCTCCATCCGTATTAAGCTTGTAGCAATTATCTGGAGGGGGGTTGAAAACTCTCGTTTTTGGCAACTAGGTGTGAATGCAATGAGCGCGGGTGTGCCAAGACTTGGAGCGCCTAACTTGTTGTGAAGATTCCCGTGAATCTTGACTTCTATCGTAAGAACGATTGCGTGCGATCCAAAATCGCAAGGGGGTTCGTGGTTTGCCACACAGTTGTGGACTTAAAATTTCCTAGTCGTATAGGAAATGAGACGTGAAAACGTAAAATTTATTACTCCGGGATAATAAAGTGGTACAAGAAAAGTAAAATTCAAACTACTTGAAGAAGTTAGTTCGAATGGGGTTGAATATTAAGTATTCGATAGTCTACTTTGCTGAAAGTAGGAAAGTGTGCTTCGGTGGGAAGACTTTGTTTGTAAGCGTTGAGCTTTGATTGGTGTTGGACCTGTTTTTCTTCTTGTGAACTTATATTTATAAGCACTGCAGTATGCTGATTCAGGCCTGAATCCGAATCCAGCTTTGCACCACAAGCTGCCACGTGTCCCGTGTTCTCTCCACTTTTCATGCATGCTTGTTCATGGGCAGTTTTCAGAGGTTAACAGCAGTTATATTTGATCATGGGTAGTGGGCTTCTCACGTAATGACATGTGTCCCACGCCTAGGTAAAAATATCTCTCAACTTCCCCCACACCACCCCCCCTTTTTGTGCTCTTCGTGACACATGGCCAATTTGACCAAGTCAATTGGCCTTTGAATTGGAGAAACTCAACTGCCAGAGATATAACCAATTTCCCTATAAAAGTGGGCCTTGTTTTTCAAACCAACCCGACGCCCTCTTATCGGTCTAAAAACGTGGGCTAATTTCATGGGTCAAACAAGCATCCCTCCTCATGGGCCAACACGTGGGCTGCACCTCTAAGAGATCTTGGGCCATAATTCTCGTGGGTTGCGTATCCCTTGGGCCCAAATGGAAAAATACCCATGGCCCAAGAAACGCCCAATCAATTTTTTAACTCTCGGCCCAATTTAATTAAAAGAATCTCAATCACGGCAAGCCCGATCCGCGGTGCCAAAAACGGGTATAAACAGGGTCCAACCGATCGAAAAGGGAGGTCTGAACGGTTTTCCGGGAATCAATATGATTGCAACAAGCTTCCCATTCGAAGGTCCAAGCAAGACAATCATTTTTAGAGAAAACGAAGGGGAATTTTGGTTGCAACAGGAATTAAAATGTCTTCGATTACGATTAATCCAAATACACCAACAACCCAAGGGAAAAATGCTACTCCAAGAAGTGCATGACACATGAAAGGGATTTGGAGGAGTTAGTGCGAATCCAATACTCCATAGATGAGTTTGGATTGATAAAGTTATGACCAACACCTAAAGAGTTCGGATTGATAAAGTTATGACCAACACATAAAGAAAGTCAAAAATCCTTGGCTTTACCACAGTCCCGATTGTTGGGTGGAGGAGTATTGATCACACATTTATAATGTATGAAACTCAAAAGACAATTGCACAAACACGCTCTCGATATATTGAACTCACTCAATCTAAAAATACAAGGAAGAAATTCTACTTAATTTTCTCTATCTCTCTGATTCTCTTCAACTCCACTCATACTTTTTACAATCAGATTTACAAGCCTATTTATAGGCCGAACAATGAGGAAATAAACAAAGATGAGATAATCTCTCATTTATTTTGCAAATCCTAAAGTAGATCACGAAAGCTTCAAAGTCTTAGTTCACGTTTTTCTTTTTCTCAAATCTGATGCTAACTTTCTCTTCCACTTGCAAGCCTCCAAAGGAATAGTTGAAACACGTTTTGTTTTTTCTAACTCAAGCTTATCGTTCAACATCCCCCCTTAAGCTTGAGTCTCAGAGATTCTTCATTCCGAGCTTTATTGTCACGCCCTCGATTTTCAACATAATTAAGTAATACATTTTAATAAAAGAGCCTCGCATGTTATTACCCAAAATAGTTCCCGCCTGATTAATTTACAAACGAAGTCCCCAAGTTTAGTGAAATACAACCGGCATCACGGCCCAAATTAACTTAAATACAGCTACGACAAGCTATTAAATTACAAACGGTTTAGCCACAAGAAATCAAGATGGATTAGTTACAAAATCATTTATAACAAAAGTATGTGATTTACGGAGATGATTAAATAACTAGTCTTCATTAGCTTCCAAAGTTGTCTTCCTCACTGAGCATGCGATGCAATACAAGCCACTGCCGGACATAAAAACTTGAAAAGAAGGATTTTGTTGAGCTACACTAGCTCAGTAGGAAATTCTATACTCAAGCTATATGTAAATGCGATAAGTCATGCAACAAGGGTGATTGATTTCTAAGAAACAGACAAAAGTTACAAAAGGGACACCACAATGAATCGATGGACTGCGACTACGGAGTTCAATACTTCTTAAAGATCATTCCCAACCATTTGTACATCAAACTAGAGGTAACATTAAATACACATGTATCTAAATAAACCACGACGGTTTCTCAAACCATTATAAGATTCCTCTTTTTTACCAATTACCATTGAACCTCTTTTCGTAAAAGAAAACATTCCTTTTTGATTGCCACAGTAGTTTTGAGAAAACTCTTTGACCCTTACGGGTCAAACTCCATTGATTCACTCGAATACCAGAATCCGTTGATTCGTTCAGGAATAGCCAGAGGATTTTCATAAAAATCCTTTTTCCTAAACCTAGTGCCTTCCTTTTCAAAAACTTCAATAAATTCAATCGTTTGTTCCTTTTCTTAACACTTGCAATCTCAAGCATGAAACAGCCCAACGACAACATGAATTTCTTTATTCAATCATAACTTCCTTCATCATGCGAGACATTCAACTGTATTACCACCACTTGCGTTACAGTGAATTCTCTCCACCTGGGTTTCCGCATTACCACACCTTGCGTTGCGGGCCCTCTAAAGTCTCCGCATTACCACACCTTGCGTTGCAGGACCCTTAGTTCAACATTCATAACTCACACAACATATATGCATTATCAATCCGAACACAAATGACAACACTTTCCAAAGTCACAATCTTTCATTCAACATCATTCAATGTATACAAACTCATAAGCACACCCCATTGCACATTGATAAATACTTTAAGTCCACGCTATTCTCTAAATCTATTACATCGCCCTCTGCCACGTACCGGACCCACAACGATTCCACGACACATCACCGGTTAGTTTCGAAACGAAAATCTCAAGGAACGAGTGCCAAAAGAATCTTGGATGATCAATCGAGACAAAGCACGAAGGTACGAGTCACCCTATTCTTTTTCGAACCACTAGGCAAACCCTTATTGACCGACCATGCGCCCTATGCCATAATTTACACCCTACTATACCCGACAACCTCTCTACGATACACTTCTTCATCCTATCGTTCACCACGTCAAGTGATAGCACCTAACATACCTATAGCGTACATCATCTCATACCACATTGACTCTCAAGTGCCATGAATCCCATGAATACATTTCAATTAAGTCTTTTTCTAGTAAGACGCTATGCTTTCTCTAACAACGGAAAACCAACGGAAAGGGGATAACATCAATTAATCAAGGGAAGTCAATTCAACACGCTTGAGAAAGGTTAGGAGGTGTTAAAAAGTTACTAGAAGTCTCCGGGGTTCAAAATAATCAAATCGGAGTAACTTGGGCAAAACTGCCCAGAAAGCCCCGGAGTATCGATACCAAAATAACCGTATCGATACTCCAGAGTCTGGAGTATCGATACTCCAATAACTGTATCGATACGGAAACACTACGACAGATTTCTAAAGCTACTGGAATGCAGATCCTTTCAGCGTATCGATACGCAAGGAGTCATATCGATACAGGGACACTACGAACGGCGATTTTGTGTAGAAAACTTAAAAGCAAATACAACAAAACAACCAACGATCCAAGGTACGATTTCTACATGAAATCAACTCATAAACACATAACAAGAGCAAGAATCCCTACCTCAAAGTTAGAGAGCAAGCACATAAAGAGATCTGGCCACGAGAACTCTTGAACTCGAACTTTGAAATACGCCCAAAATACTCCTCTCCGAGCTCTATGCAACAAACCACAATCTTGAAATCACTTCTAGAGGGTGGAACGGAGGTTGATTGCCATGGGTTTTGGGTTTTGAGGTGGAGTTTCAAGAGAGAAGGTGAGAGAGAGATGAGAGAGTCGGATGAGAGAGACGGAGGGAGGGACAGCCGAGAGGTAGAGAGAGTGGGATGGGATTTTTTTTTTAATCCCCCTACACACACACACGCATATTTATACTACCTCATACACAAATCACACTTGCAGTCCCTCAACTAACAATCCTATCATTTAAACCCCAAATCAAATAAAATCTCAAATTTCTCATTTATGCACTACTTTATCGTTTATAAAACCTTTAAACCATTTTCGTAAAATACGAGTCTCTACATTTATCTTCATTTCAATGAATGTTTCGTGTTTAAGGGGCTTCATGAAAATATCAGTAGCCTGATCCTGTGTCCAGTAAGAGACCAGCTCTACTTCTTTATTCTTGACATGCTCTTTGATGAAATGATACCTCGTATCAATGTGTTTGCTTCGTGCATGAAAGATGGGATTCTTTGCGAAAGCAATTGCTGAACGATTGTCGATTTAGATCTTTGTGGGATTTTCTTGAGATATCCCCAAATGATTTAGCATATTCCGAACCCATATGCCATGACAAACTGCTAAGGTGGCTGCTATATACTCAGCTTCATAAGACGCTAACATCACTACGCTTGTTTCTTTGATGACCATGTGAAAGTTGTATCTCTAAAAAAGAAAGTAAATCCAATAGTACTCTTTCTTTCATCCAGGTCTCTTCCCCAATCGCTATCAGAATAACCAACAGGATTGAAGTCTTTAGTTGATGTATAGAACAATCCATCATTGATTGTACCCTTGACATAGCGCAAAATCCGCTTGGCTGCATTTAGATGGGATTGATCGAGTGTCTCCATGTATCGGCTGATTAGACTAACTCCATATAGTATGTATGGTCTTGTGCACGTCAAGTAGCGAAGACTTCCTACCAGACTTTTGAAATATGTCAGATAAACATCTCCGACCTCACTCTTCCTGAGTTCTACTCCACTTTCAACTGGAGTAATCACTGGATTACTTTTCTCCATGCCAAAATGCTTGAAGACATTTTTGGCATATCTAGCTTGAGAGATGAAAATGTCGTCATCTCTTTGCATCCCTTCGATTCCAAGAAAATGTGCCACGAGTCTGATGTCTGTCATCTCGAACTCTTGAACTATACTTTGTTTGAAAGAATCAAACATAACTGATTAGACTAACTCCATAAAGAATCCATCAGTCTCATTCTTCATATAGAGTGCATGTTCGTAGGGCATTTCTTGAATCCATTCTCCTGGAAGTATGCATCAATCCTGGTATTCCATGCACAAGGCGCTTGCTTCAACCCGTATAGCGCCTTCGTCAACTTTGTCTTCACAACCTTTCTTCACATATCCAGGTGGCTGCTCCACATAAATTTCTTCTTCTAGAAATCCGTTTCGGAATGCTATCTTGACATCCAGCTGGTAGATCTTCCATCTTTTCTGAGCAGCTAATGAGATCATTAGCCTAATCGTCTCCATCCTGGCAACAGGGGCAAATACTTCACCATAGTCTACGCATTTTCTTTGTTTGTATCCTTTTGCAACAAGCCTTGCCTTGTATCTTTGAACCTCTCCTTGAGCGTTCTTCTTGGCCTTGTTGACCCATTTTACTCCAATCGCCTTATGACTTGTTGGGAGACTGGTCAACTCCCATGTTTTGTTTTTCTCTATGGAATGAATCTCTTCATCCATAGCCTTCCTCCATTTGCCTTCTTGGTTAGCTTCCTCGAAACTAACTGGATCACAGCTTATTTGTAGACAGAACATAGTGAAATCTGCATCCAACAGATCTGTATTCGGGCATAGATCATCTAAGCTTCATGTACTTTTGGGCCTCATGTCTGAAAACTCCTGTGCAACTAGAGAAGATGGCTCACCTATTTGTGGTGATGATGGTTGATCTCATTCTTCTTCTTCCAGCTCCATATTTCTGGTAACTTCTGTCTGGTCCCAACTCCAGAATTCATTTTCTTCGAAGTTGACATCTTTGCTGAAAATCACCTTCTGAATGACAAGATTGTATAGCCTGTATCCCATCATTCTGTCACCATATCCAACAAGGATACACTTCACTCATTTGTCTTCAAGTTTGGTTCTGTTTGCCTCTGGAATTTTGGAATAGACCATACAACCAAATACTTTGAGATGACCCACACCTGGTCTGCGAGTGATCCATGCTTTTTGTGGTGTCTTTGACTTCAGATTCTTCGTAGGACACCTGTTGAGTAAATAGACTGCGCATTGAACTGCTTCGGCCCAATATCTCTTGGGCATGTCTTTATCTTGCAGCATGCTCCTGGCCATGTTGAGGATGGTGCGATTCTTCCTTTCAGCTACACCATTTAGTTGAGGGGTGTAGGCTAGTGTGCACTGGTGCTTGACTCCTTGTTGCCTAAGGAATTCCTCAAACTGATCTCCGGTGTATTCGCAACAAAAGCTTTGAACTCTTTGAACTTTTCAAATACTTCTGACTTCAATTTCAGAAAGTATACCTACGTCTTTTTGCTATAGTCGTCGATGAATGTGAGGAAGTATCTGTTCTAACCAATTGAGATTGGCTTCAACGAACCACAGACATACGTGTATACTAGCTTGAGTGGCATGGATGCTCTCCAATCAACTTGCTTTCCAAAGTTATTGCGGTGTTGTTTTCCAAGAATGCAGCTTTCGCATATCTCATTTGGACGTTGAATATGAGGTAAGCCCTTGACCATCTTCTTATTTGCCAACAGCTTCAAGCTTTCAAAATTGAGATATCCATATCTGAGATGCCATATCCAATCTTTGTCGTTAATAATGACTTTGAGGCACTTTGGCGTGTCATGAAGAATAGTTAGCGGAAACATCCTGTTCTTCGCTATCATTACTCGAGTAATCAACTTCCCTTGAGCATCTACAATCGTACGTCCGCTGCATATCCTTCAGGCTAATTTGATGGCCTTTCTCCAGGAGCTGTCCAAAACTAAGAATACTAGTCTTCATGTCTGGAACATAATAGACGTTGGAGATGAATGCATGATCTCCATTCTTCCTTTTGATTACAATATCACATCTCCCTCAAACTGGGACTTTAGAGAGATCACCAAAAGAGATATCTCCCTAAACCTTTTTATCAAGTTCAATAAAAAGCTGCCTTGAGCCAGTCATATGATTACTTGCTCTAGAATCAAAACAATGTACCTTGATCCTGCTCGATAGGACTGTGTACCATGAGACTCATTGAATCTCCTTCTACTGGCTCCTTGTTTGTTTGTTTCGCCAACTTGATCTGATGCCGGCACTCATTGTTGTAATGGTCATACTTTTCGCAATTGTAACACTGAACGTTACTTTTGTCAACGTTCAAATGGTTGTTGTAACCACCTCTTCTGCCTTGCCCACCTCCTTTTGGATTATGACCTTGCTGTTCTCGACCGCCTCTTCTGCCTTGTCCACCTCCTCTTAGAGCATGATTTTGATTCCCTCTTCTAGAGAGTCCTTTGCCACCTCTGTCTTTGGAATTTGAATTTCCAGAGCCTCTTCCATGGGAACCATAGTCTCGTCCCCTTTGAGATGTCCCCCCTTGATCGTGCCTTCATTCATTGAGGGATAACTTCATCTATAGAGCCTACTCCAGGGCTCTATCATCATCTTTGTGCAACTTCTGTTCGTGGGCTTGCAATGAACCCACGAGCTCTTCAATAGACATGGTTGAAACGTCTTTAAGTTCTTCTAGCGTAACAATGTTGAAGTTGAATCTCGTATCCAAAGATCGCAAGATCTTTTCTATAACTCACCTATCGGTGAGAGTTTCGCCATTTTCTCTTCATTTGATTTGCCACCACCATGATTCGAGCATAATAGTACAGCAATGGCAAGTTGGATCAGACGCACAAATAACTCAAGTGGTGAGGTGCTCAAACATTTGGTTTATGACCGAATCGATTTTTTATTTTTTACCTTGGCCAATGGAGGAAAAAACAAAGTTTATTCTTTGTTCGGCCGAATCGTGGTCGTCGGAGCTGTTGGTTGATTGACTGGAAAATCGCGAGACCTTGATCTGATTGTCTTGGAAAGGCGAACAGATTCCAAAGATCAAGCTGTGAAGCTTGATGGACCATCAGGAAAATTTTCAAGTTTCGAGTTAATGTCCAGCCTTAGATAAAGTGTGTAATCGGGGATGGCTGGGCTGCCTTCTTGTGGTTTTGATAATTGGCACTCTCTTGGGCCTATATACCATAGATTTGGCGAATCTGTTGTTTTTAATTCGGGAAGATCCCACATGAAGCTTAAGATACCACGTGAAGCTTCATGGACCATTAGGAAAATCTTCAAGTTCCGAATTGATGTCCAGCCTTGGATAAAGTGCTTAATTGGGGATGGCAGGGCTACCTTCTTTGTGGTTTGATAATTGGCACTCTCTTGGGCCTTTATACCAGAGATTTGGCAAATGTGTTGTTTTAATTTGGGAAGATCCCTCCAAGCTAAAGTGGATTTTATCATTCAGAATGGCATGTGGAAATGGTCTCGCCCTAGGAATGCAATCACCAAGGAGATCATGGCTGGTACTTCCCATGGCTTGAACCCAAATATTGACATTTTTTATTCTGTGCGTTGGTCTCTGAATGGTAGTGGAAAATTTACACTTAAATCTGCGTGGAATGTCCTGCGTACTGTGTATCCCATGGGCTAAAGGTGTGTGGTTCTCTCACAATGTCCCTCGGTGAGCCTTTATTGAATGGCCAACTTTCTTAGGCAGATTGTCCACTAAAGATGGACTTCTAAGTTGGGGTCTTAGTGTGAATGCAACATGTGTACTCTGATGCCTGGAATATGAGTCTCATGAGCACTTATTTTTTGATTGCGATTACTCCAAGCATGTGTGACTCATATGGGCTGGCTAGGGAAATTGATTTGTTATGCACTCATATGAGCACAGACTCTTATACCAAAAGGACTTATAAACCGTCCTTAGCTGCATCCATCTATTGGATATGGATGGAGAGGAATGCTAGGGTGTTCCAAGGAATTAGCACTTCTGCTAAAAGTTTGTGGTCCAAGATTGCAGATGATGTCAGAGTTTGTATGTGTTCTTGGAGGAAGATAAAGCCCAACGATGAGAATAGACTGCTGGTTAGGAGCTGGAATGTGCATTCTAGTATTCTGGCTTTGAGTTAGTCTTGCATAGGAGTTGAGTATTGTTGCTTCTTGTAGCATTGTTTGCTTTATTACTTTGCTTTGGCTTTTTTGGCTTGGCTTCTTGTAAAGGCTATGCCTTATGTTTGGGTTTGTTTGCGTGCAATTAAATGGTTAAGTTACCAAAAAAAAAAATTTATCAATCTATGAAGCCGAGGACTTCTGGGTTTCGAATGAAATAGAGGTTGCTCGATTTTCGTCACCGAATTATTTGGCAGCATTGGCGTGATCTAAAGGACCTCACCTTTGCACTCAAAAATTGATTTTGAGGGAGCTAAATTTCTATTGGAAAATAGCAGGCCGAAGGTATTTTTTGAGAGAGAATTTTTTTTCCAAAAGAGCCTAGAGCTCTGATACCAATTTGTTGGGTGGAGGAGTATTGATCACACACTTCTATTGTATGAAACTATAAGAGAATACCACAAACACACTCACGATATATTGAACTCACTCAATCTGAAAATACAAGGAGGAAATTCTACTTCTCTCTATCTCTCTGATTCTTTTCTACTATACTCATACTTTTAACAATTAGATTTATAAGCCTATTTATAAGGAGAACAATAAGGGAAAAAAATTAAAGATGAAATAATTTCTCATTTATTTTGCAAATCCTAAAGTAGATCATGGAAGCTCCAAAGTCTTGGTTCACATTTTTCTTTTTCTGAAATCTGATGCAGACTTTCTCTTCCATTTGCAAGCTAGCCTATAAAAGAACAGTTGAATCACGTTTTGTTTTTTCTAACTCAAGCTTATCTTTCTACACTGATGAAGAGCATGGAGTGCAGTTTCTATTTGGTTGGGGCAGTGAGGGCACAAATTGTCCACTGAAACATGGTGCTTGAACAAGAATTTTTTAGTGGCCATATGGCCGAGAATAGAAAGCCATAGGAAATGGTGAAACTTTGGGTGAGATTTGATCCTCCAAATCCAGGACCAGTTCTCAAGGGGAGGGAGTAAGGAAAGGCTTTTTGTCGAGGGAATAAGCAAAAGAGGAAGAGAATGTACCCGAACTAGCTAGTATTCCACACAGTTACATCACTTCCGGCATGAAACCAAGGAATAGCAGTCCCCATGATTTTTTCAATAATGTTAGGAGGGAGAATGAAAGGAATTTTATTAAAATCCCAACTCAAATCGGACCACAAATCTTGAACTCTAAGATCTAATTCATAGGGCAAAAGGGGTCCCTCAATATAGGATCAAGGGGACAACAACCCAACCAATTATCCCCCTAGAACAAGGTATATATCTCTCCCATTACGAATGGATTTCCTAGTACCCTCCACCATAAGAGGGATGCCTTTGCGCATACCGCGCCAGAGAGGGGATGGATCGACAATGATGATTTCCAGACAGATTGGAATATTTTCCACGAAGTATACGTGTCCACAATGCGTCACTTTCCTGGGAAAATCTCCAATTGAGTTTGGCCATGGAAACAAAATTAATGGAGTATAAACTTCTAATGCCAAGACCCCCTAATTCTTTCAGTTTAGTCACTACACCTCTAAAACCCCTATTAGGATCATCATACACACACGCACGATTTACGAGTATAAAACAGTAAAGAAATCAACACAAAGATATATGTGGTTCCCCAAAACCGGGTACGTCCACGGGAGTGAGAGCGGCTATTCTTTATTATCACAGTACGAAATAGGGTTTACAACATAGAGTATTTATACCTACTCTATTTTAACCCTAACCTGGTATTTGATCTGTATCCCAAAAATACTCTTGTAGGATGCCGTACCATACCATGGGGGGGCTACGACCCCCGCTTCCCCCAAATTACAGAACACCCAGGTCTTTGGCCCAATCTACTTTCACTAGATCATCGGTGATGTTCGCGCAACGAGTGGAGCGTAGCAGAGTGACGACATTTGGCCTTCTTTCTAAAACTCCTTAATATCTTTTCATGCTTAACATATGAGCCACAGTTCTAATAAACCGCCGCCCTCCATCACCACACACCCCGGCCTGATTTACATCTCCAAACACCATCACCGCCAATCTCCGCACAAGATGAGTCATCCAACGCCGCTAGGCATCCAAAGGAGACCAAGGAGACCTCCGGTAGGAGGTGACAACAGCCATTGTGTCACGCCCTCGATTTTCAACATAAATAAATAATCTATTTCAATAAAAGATCCTCGCATAAGATAAATAATACTGAAAAGAGTTACCACCTGCTTAACTTTACAAACAAATCCCCAAGTTTAAAAATATACAATCCGGCCCCAAACTAGTCCAAAAACAGGCACAACCAATTACTAAATTACAAAATGATTTAGTCAAAAGAAATTTTTTGATAATTTGTTACAAACTCGTTTTGATCAAAAGGAAGTCATTACAAAGCCGATTAAGTAACTCAATGAAATTAGTTTCTAAGAGTCTTCCACATCCAAGCACATAAATGCAAGCAAACTATTGTCCAGCATTTAAACCTGAAAAGAAAGATTAGGTTGAACTACACTAGCCTAGTAGGAAAATCTTTACCAGTCCTACATGCAAATATGATGATAAGTGCAAGAGAAAGAAAACAAGAGGATATAACTCAATGACAAAATACAATCGACACAAGGATGTGCCAAACATTCAAGACTATCATTCTAAGATATGCTATAATCACATTTTGCCATAAGGTTCACAATACTCAAGCAACAACTTTTACACAACTCACTATCGCATACCTTCACCATCGGCATTTTTACCCCTTGCGTTGCCGTATAATACACGAGAGTCACCGTATTAATGGACTTACATTTCGGGTCTTGAGAACCCCGTACGCCTCCCAAAGATCTCTAACATGAGTCCAACTAGTTCATTCTCCATTGACTCATCAAATAGTGAACTTAAGAAACTTTTCGGGTCTTACGGCCCCATATACCCATAATACGTTTCGAGTATTCGTGACCCCATATATCTATTTTACTTTCCGGGTCTTAGGGCCCCATATACCCATAATACGTTCCTGATACTCGTGACCCCGTATATCCATTTTACTTTCTGGATCTTAGGGCCCCATATACCCATAATACATTCCAGGTACTCGTGACCCCGTATATCCATTTTACTTTGCGGGTCTTAGGGCCCCATATACCCATAATACGTTCCGGGTACTCGTGTCCCCGTATATCCAAGACTCTAATTTCAAGAATGTAAATAGGAGAGAGGTATTGATATTAGGTAGGTAGTTCACGTATTAACTCGTATTTTTGTTTTGTTCCCAAACTCTTTATCTCAACTCACCCCTCGTATAATATGGCACCAATTATCAAATTATCACATTGTACATTAATAAATGTCTTAAGATCACGTTAATCCTCTGAGTCTATCACAACGCCCTTTATCTCGTACCATACCCATAAATGACTCCACGACACACCATCCGCTAAGTTTTAAACCAAAATCTTACAGAACGAGTGCCAAAGGAACTTAGGAAGATCAACAAGATGAATTACAAGGATACGAGTCATAGTCCTATCCATTGGATCACTAAATAAGCTCATGTCTACCCATAACACTCACCACATTACCCCCTTATAGTCCATGATACTCTCATCAACCTTGCGGTACATTCCCTATCCAATGATCCTAATATTATACCCTAATGAACACCAAGAAACAAAATAGAATGAGTCTCTAAGACGTCTGAAGTAATCACATTCAAAAGTGACTTAAATATTTTCTAATTATATAGGGAATCATAACACGGAACGAAAACAACCTTAGGCTTAACAACATACCTCAGTAGACTAACACACCTCCACTCAAATGATCATAAATTTCTGTGTACTAGAATTTTTGAAGTGATTCTGGTGGCAATGGAAATCTAACTTCAAGACCTTCGAATCGGTATAAAATTTGCATGAAACGGACACCGGACGAAGAAGTTATAGCCGTTTGAAGTTAGGCTAAAACCCAGATGACGGGTAGAATATTCAGAAAGGGGAGGGATTGATCCCTCCTCTCATGGGGATTGATCCTCATAGGGAAAAATCCAGTTTTGAACTTGGGGATCGAACCCTGGGTGATTTCAGGCGATTTCTGCAGCTTTTGACAGACTTCAAAGAGAGCGAAAGAGGACGATCAAGGTTCAACTTCCACACCAAATCAACATACAAATACATAAAAGAGGTAAAGAAGTCCCTACCTCACGACGATAACCAAGATCTACGAGATTTGAACGAGTCCTAGCCTCTTTGAACTTCAAAACCTCGATTCAAGCTTGACCCAAGGATTTCCAAGCTCAAGAACACGATTTGAAGGCCGGAGGATTGGTGATTCTTGAAGTTCTTGAGAGATTAAATGGAGTTTTTGAGTGAGAGGAGGAGAGAGAGATATGGCCGGCTAGAGAGAGAGAGAGCGGATGAGATATATATATATATATATATATATATATATATATATATATGGAGATATATTATCTTCTACACCACACACTCCCCTTCTATATCCTTTTTATCATCAAATCACACACACACACTCTAATGTTTCCATCCTATCACTTCAATCCTCAATTTAAACAATCATCACATAAATTCTATTTTTCCCAATTAGGCATTTAATATACATTTTCAAAAAAAAATTAAAAATTTTCCGGGTCTCTACACGTCGGCGCCCCACCCTCCCACACAGAGGAGAGTGGCGACCCAAAAATGCAAACGACAAAGGAAGGGGAAAGGGGTTCGAGACCGGAAGAGGTAGAGGAAGGAGAGAGAGAGAGAGAGAGAGAGAGAGAGAGAGAGAGAGAAGGTGAGGGTGGGAAGAGGACAGGGGGGGCTCGAAGGGAGGAGGGATGGGGCAATTCTCCCACCCCCCCCCCCCCCCCGGCGGCAGGGGCCGAAAGAGGAAGCCTTGGGAGAAAAGAGAGCGAGAGAAGAGATAGAGAGGGAAAAACTCTTCTTCAACAAACTCTACCTCCACATTGGTTATTTTTGCATCTCTAACAAAAAAAAAACCCCCACAATATACAATGCACATATGTCCAATCGCAAATAAGTTCCAATCACGCACCCGACCACACCAAATTATTCATCTCGATGAAAAGATTCCAACGTAGGGTGTTTTTTAATTATTGAGTTTTGAGTTTGGTTATTGAGTTTTGATTATTGGTAAAAGTTACTCCCTCCGTCACTTATTTAGAGTCTTGTATTTCATTTTGAACTGTTACTTAATAAGTGTCCATTTGTGAAGTTAGTGGGTAAAAGTTAGTGTATTGTATATTTTGTCCCTAAAAGTAAATTTCATTTTAAAAAGTTAGTGAGTAAAAGTGTAATGATGATGGGTAAGTAAGGAAAATGGAGGAAAAAGTTGATGTGAAAAATATAATGATGATGTCTTTTTAATAATTTGGTGTTACAAAACAAGACACTTGAAAATGGACGGATTGATTATTAAGTTTGGTTATGGAATGAATACAATTTGATTATTTGCTAAAAGACTTGTAACTTTGCTTATTATAATGTGAGGTGTTTTTTTGAGTATTATTGTTAAGTTTGCTTATCCACACTCATTTGCTTATTACAATAGGAATGCTCAGTCAAAATGGTTTCCAACTAAAACACTCTCATTTTAATTCTAACTATAAACACCTATAATTCGTCCTCATCAAAGTTAACGTTAAAGTAAAATATTAAATTAAACCAACAGTGGTAGCGACGATGAAATAGTAGTAGTGGGGTAGTAGCGACGACAGTGGCATGATGGTGGTGGTCACGATGATTTCGGAAGTTGTTTAAAGCCCTATCAGGATACAAAAAAATTAATGTGGTCTACGAATTTCAAATATTAGTTAGTTACGTTTAATTAGAAGGCGTTCGTGACTTCGTAGAGTTCTAAATGGAGTTAGGAACTTTGAGATGATAGAATTGTACAGTATTGATACGTACTACTACTAGTACAATTTTAACTGAAAGTCTAAGCATCCGACGGGGGGATTCCGACCGAATTTTCAATGCCGCGCCGGGTAAATGTAAACAAAAAAATAGAGTGTTTGGATCAGTCACCTATACACATCGGATGTCGTTGATTCTCGCGATACCCACTCGATTTTATTTTTTTTAGAATTTTTGGTCTGCTCCGATCAACTGTCCTGTGGCCAGAGTGGGCCCGGCGCGGCGTCGGAAATTTGGACAGGATCCCCAGGTCGGGAACTGGAGTCTCTCTCAAATTTTAAGGAGTTTAAATTCTATCCGGACCAGGCGGGAAACAATAAGTCTACCACCACACCCATTCACACACCCATTTACACACCCTCACTCACAATAAGTGAGCCCCACTCCTATTGTAATTGAGGGTGTGTAAACGGATGTGTGAATGAGTGTGGTGGTAGAAAGACTCGGCGGGAAAACCCATGTTGTTTACTGCTCATTAATTGCATTCCCTCTAGTAACGGATTTTCTGTTCCTTTTAAATGCAATTAAAAGGGTGAGCTGTCAAGAATTTAAACTCAAATTTAAATTAGAAGCAACAGATGATTCTCCTATAATCCTCTCTCTTAATCAAAATCCTCTCACCCTCTGAAATTGGTTTGAAAAATGTCGTTGATGATGAAAGCTGCTGCATGGGCATCAAGCCGCGAGGATTCAAACGCGCATACACCGTCTGATCGAAGATCAAGGGGCTGTGTTGATGCCCGGCTGCTATGACGCGCTCTCAGCTGCTAATTAGGCTCCTGTTCATGTACATATTCACAGACCTATCTCTAAAACTAGTGTGTGTGCCCGTTCTATTCACGGGTAAAACTAACCCATTGTATGCAGGGGCAAAACTAACCCGTTCTAGCGTTCAACCCGTTCATCGAACGGGAACGACTCTAGTTCAACATGCATGAGTGAGATAAACATACACGTATATGTACATGGCATAATAAGTAACATGTAGACCCAAATTATACACAGATATATAACTTGTGAAACTAACTCTTGTAGCAAATTGGAAAGTAGTGTGGTTCGGTACAATGCTCGTAGTTGATTGAACACAACAACTTGCTCGAAAACCAATATTTAAGCAATTGGTAATCGGTCTGTCAAATTTTCATACCTAAATTAAGGAGGCGAGCTTGAACCAATCTTTGGCTTGATTGAAGGTAGCGACTTTCTGGAATCAAGACCTTGGGAAAACTAGTATAAACAACATTAAGAAATGAAATGTGATTCGGTTGTAAGTAGGTAATTACAAAATGAAAACTAACCTTTGAGTAAGGCAAATTCTGGTTGAATGTGCGTTGAGAAAAAATTATACACGGAAATGGTGAGGATTAAAATAGTAGAAGAGGAAAATTGAGGATTTGCAAGGAAAAGTGGGGAGTTGCATGAGAAGAGTTAAATAGTGGTAGAAGAGAAAAAGTGGGGATAGTGTGGGTGTGGGAGGGGTTTTTGTTTTATGTTTTGTTTCCGGTTTTTTCTGCTCATAACTGCCATGTGAGCCTTTGAACGTGGAGTGTGGTGTGTGTGGTTTTTTTTTTTCATTTGGCCAATGGGTGGGATAGGACGTGGGGTTCTTTTCTTTTCTTTTCTTTTCTTTCTTTCTTTTAATCGTTTTGCCTTTCGGTGGGACATGTGTAAAGTGGTGGAATTTATAGCGTTTAAAAAAAGTCAAAATTTCAGGAAATTAGGAATGGGGGTTTGGAGGTTTGTGGGGCTCAAATACATTTCCATAGGATATTGATAGATAGATGTGTCATATTTACGGCATGTTCACTTTGATTACAGATACTGGGGGTGGCAATGCTCTGAATCTTCAAAGAACCATTAAGGATCTGATAGCTACAGGTGCCGCTGGTTGCTTTGTGGACGTATTCACTTGTAACTATTTTTAGGTCCTTTTATTTTTTTGAAATGGCAAAAATATTATTAAGGATAAACTTGATAATGGGTACATCGAGGGAGAAAGAAGAGGAGAAAAGAAAGAAAGAAGAGATGGGGGGAATTCCTTGAATAAATTTGTTTAAAATCTAGACCATTAATTATAAAAACATATGAGTGAGATTGTGCGTTCACGGAGCTCCATAAATAAGTTTCTCTAAATAGAGTTTTGTAATTAAAAATGTGGGTTCTGTACTATTGGGAGAATTCTAAACGGAATTTGGTTCAAACAAGTGGTAGCTAGGCCAGCCAGATCCTTTGTCTTTTATTTTTTGCACACGTGTAATATGGTCCTACAAAAGATGAGTTGGGAGCTAGAGCTAGGAGTTTTTGAAACGGCAAAAATATTATTAAGGATAAACTTGATAATGGATACATCGAGGGAGAAAGAAGAGGGGAAAAGAAAGAAAGAAGAGATGGGGGGACTTCCGTGAATAAGTTTGTTTAAAATCTAGACCATTAATTGTAAAAACAAATGAGTGAGATTGTGCGTTCACGGAGCTCCATAAATAAGTTTCTCTAAATAGAGTTTTGTAATTAAAAACGTGGGTTCTGTACTATTGGGAGAATTCTAAACGGAATTTGGTTCAAACAAGTGGTAGCTAGGCCAGCCAGATCTTTTGTCTTTTATTTTTGCACACGTGTAATAGGGTCCTACAAAAGATGAGTTGGGAGCTAGAGCTAGGAGGCATCAGGAGTACTAGGATTTAGCTAGAAAAGGGTTCTTCCCTTTCCTTTATTTCATCTGCATTTTCTTTCTTCTTGTACAATTTTTTTCCATTGTTTTGTTCGTGAGCTTGTTCTACTCAACGGAGTCAAGTAAGTTTCCTTAATTCACTCTTTTCATTTCATGCTTAGATAGGTAAGGCTAAATTAATTGCTAGGGCTAGGATGAAATTACATGTTTAAATACCTGTTTTATTTGTGTGACTTAATTTTTCCATATAAAAAGCATGTTTTCGATTGATTTAAGTTTTTCTTTTTCTTTTTTTTGAACTTGTCACATTGATTAAAAGGCAAACAAATCAGGAGTTACAATATTTACGCAAAACAAAATCAAATTCGGGCAAAATACAACCCAACTGAATAGAAGAACAACTATTAATACTATAAGAATTGAAGCCAACCAGTGAGCAGCCTTGTTCTTCGTTCTACCAGCCCAGATGAAGGACCAATTCTTTCCTTTTGCCCAGGACTTGATATCTTCCACCACAGTATGGATCTCCCATGGACAGTTAATTCTTCCTTGAACACTCTGGATTACCACTTGACTGTCAGACTCGAAAATCACTTGAGAGTAATCTGTTTCAATTACTGAAATGCAAGCTATACCCGTAGAGCCCAAGCCTATATCGCACAAGCTAAGAAAACCTTCACTTTCCCACACCGCCAAAACTGAGCAGTTCCACTAGTATCTCTGGCAATAACACCAAAGGCGGCAATGCCGCGAGAGGAAGAAAACGCTCCATCTACGTTGATTTTTAAAACCCCAGGAGGGGGAGGGGACTAAGTTGAATCATCCCTTTGTTCGGGCACCGCAATCTTTCCAGCCATATACACAACTTGCAAGTAATCCCCATTTGCCATCTCAGCCTTATGGATAGTGGTTATCGGATTTGGCAAATTGCTCTGGAAGATACACTCATTCCTTGACTTCCAAATTGCCCAACAAATCTGGAAAATCGCCCCAACTATTTCAGGTGTTGTTTCTTTAGCTAACGTACCGCATAGTAAATCCTCCATCCACCTATCAGCCGAAATAATAGGATTCTCCAAAACCCAAAAGGCTTTGCCACTGCCAAATCACGCTGCTTTAGTCCAAGGACATCGAAAGAGAATATGCTCAATAGATTCGCTCTCCATTTCACAAATGGGACAGAGAGGAACTTGGGTACAATTCCTTCGATACAAATTCGATTTGCAAGCTACCCAATTCTGAATAACTTTCCACATGAATAAACGCACCTTTGGAGCCGTTGGAACAGCCCACAACCAAGTCCACATAGACTTTGGAGGAGCGTAGGAGGTAGAAAGGGGGGAAGGCTTTTCCTTTGACGCAACAGTTTTTGCTTGATTTAAGTTTTTCTTATTCATTCATTTCCTTATTTTCATTCAAACGTTAGAATTGGATTTTGTTTCTGTTGTTATGATTTGTGAAAAGCATATAGAAGTTGTGTTTTGATAGATTCGGTGAATGATTTGATTTTATCCATTCATTTGAGTGAAGAACTTTTTTTTTCTTCTAAAGTTACTGAAAAAAAGATTGTCTAGAAAGCTTTGTCGCCAACTTATTGTGCTGATAAATTGGAGAATTAAGAGACATAAGTATAATACATAGGATGTATGTAATGGACTCTGGTGCCCTAGAATTTTAGTTACTTGGTTTATCCACCTTAGCTTCTTTGCAAATTTATTTCATTCCATATCAATATGTCAAAAATTGTTTAACTATATTTGAAATTTTAATGAAGATTAATAAAAATTTGGTCACCACGGTGGTGGTCGTGGCGGTAATGATAGTGGTGGTTAGTGGTAATGGTGATGACACTCGATTGGTGGTGGTAGAAATTATAGCAATCATGGAGTGGTAATGGCGGTGGCAAGGATGGCGTAGTGGTCATGGTGACGGGGTGACGGTGGCAGTGGTGGTAATAATGGCGGTAGTGGTGGTTATGTTAGGAAATTTATATGATTAGGATATTTCTGCTAGAAATTAAATGCCTAAACAAGAATAATAACAACCAAGTACAGCAAATAAATATTAACGAGAAAAAGTAAGAATGACATGTGGAGTGGTCGAGGCACGTGATGACGCCCTTCTAAAGAATGATACACCACTTCTGCATGGCATTGGATGGCGTTCTTCCCCAATATACAACAACCTTCAAGTTCTCTTCGGTGCAGCAAATCAAACACATCAACTATGAAAGGTGATGGCCGAAAAGCAGTAGGTGGAAAAAAACGTTTGGTCACTTAATTTGTATGTTTGCAAAGCAGGGGAGAGAAAGAGATATAGGTGCATGTAGATTTAGCACTGGTTGTGTCTCTGTTGATAGAGCAAAGGCTAGCTGTTATATGATTGTGTACAAAACCAAATAAACGTAATTAGATTTATAGGCACCAACTGCTCTGATATATTGGAGAAAAATAAGAGGAGGTTAAAATGGGAGTGTTTATTTGGAAACCCATGTTTTTTACTGCTCATTCATTGCATTCCATCTAACAGATTTTAACTTCCTTTTAAATGTAATTAATTAAAATGGTGAGTTGTCACGAATTTAAACTCAAATTTAAATTAGAAGCAACAGATGATACTCCTATAATCCTCTCTCTTAATCAAAATCCTCTCTCCCTCTGAAATTGGTTTGAAAAATGTCGTTGATGATGAAAAGCTGCTGGGCAAAAGCCGACTTATCAAGCCGCGAGGATTCAAACGCGCATACACCGTATGATCAAAGATCAAGGGGCTGTGCTGATGCCCGGCTGCTATGACGCGCTCTCAGCCGCTATTGTGGAGAAAACCGGCTTCACCGCCGGCTTCATATCTGGCTCCGCTCTCTCGGCTTCGCTCCTTGGCAAACCCGATATCAGCTTGTTGACGTAGGCCACTCTCTCTCTCTCTCTCCATGCGTGCGTGTTTTTCTTTTGCTCTTCCCTTTCAGTTTGAACAATGCTAATTTGACCATGTTTTTGGTTCGTATGATGTGGTGATCAATGCATTGGTAGAGTACATTCTTTCCGCCACAGGTGGAAACAATGGTTTCCATCACCGCCATTATGGCCCCATCGTGCGTTTATTATAGTAAATCGTTCATTGTATAGGAGGGGCCACAGACTATTTACAAAATCAAGTTGATCGAATATCGATAGTATATCCGAATTGAGTTTTGATAAATAAAATGCACGGTCAATGGAAAATTTAACTTTAAAATTATTACAAAATTAGACCATTTATTTTATAAATCAAAATTCAAACTTTGATATATTTATCGATGTCCAATCAGTATAAAATTGCTCTGATATCTGAACAATCCTCATTGGTATCATAAGATACTTATATGTCGTCGAAGCGTGACAAAACGTAAAGGTTCCACAATGTCTTCATATTCATTTCTTTCTTTTATTTTGCTAGTTTTGATTAATGATAAGACAAGTACAATGAGTTCTTTTTTGATGTGCGACTATTCACATCGTTATAATTTCATTGGCTTCTCACTCTGCGAATTAATTTTGGAATACAGGCAACCTGAGATGGCAGAAACTGCTCGGTTGGTCTGCGCAGCCGCTCCACGCATACCCTTTATCGCCGATGCAGGAAAGTGTCCAATGTCTAACTCATGTTGTTGGATACACTAAGCATACGAAACTAATTAGGCCCCTGTTCATGTACATATTCACAGACCTATCTCTAAAATGTGTCATATTTACGGCATGTTCACTTTGATTACAGATACTGGGGGTGGCAATGCTCTGAATGTTCAAAGAACCATCAAGGATCTGATAGCTGCAGGTGCTGCTGGTTGCTTTCTGGAGGTATTCACTTGTAACTTTATTAGGTCCCTTTTTTTTTTTTTTGGAACGGCAAAAATATTATCAAGGATAAACTCGATAATGGGTACATCGAGGGAGAAAGAAGAGGGGAAAAGAAAGAAAGAAGAGATTTGGGGGGGGGGGGGGGGGGGGGGGTGGTGTTGTTTTAACTTCCAACAAGAAGTTGAGAAGAAAAACAACAAAACTGGGTACAGTACACCAACCCAAACATCCTTCCATTATAAGAGATCAGCTTCCATGAAAGCAAGGATTGATTGAAACTTGTATGTGAGGCCAAAAACCAGAATAACCACCTCATTATTCAGTCATCAAAACCTTGTTAGCATACTCATCTTCGATGGACATCCAGTATCATCAATATCCTCAGTCATCAGCAATAAGATGGGAAAAACAGCAGCACACAAAATCCGCAGAATCACGAGCATATCACAGATTATATATCACCTTCTCTTAGCCCTCTATAGATTAGGCATTGACAAGAGAGAATTTATTCAAGTTGTTGAAGTTGTTGACAGAAACCTTCAGCTACTACTTAGAGGGGGAAAGGAAACAGACCTGAAATTCTATCATGAACAGCCCCTAACAGTTTAATCCTGAAAACGGCAACCCAAAAACAGCTCTTAGCCCTCCAAAAGTCGGAGTTGAAAGAGTGGATAGAAATTTGCAACAGAAAATAAGTTGCAACCCAAAGATCACTTAGCCCTCCACAAAACCACAACCATATCACAAATTTTATGTCACCTTCTCTTAGCCATCCATAGATTAGGAGTTGACAAGAGAGTAAAAATGTTCAAGTTGCTGACATAAACTTTCAGTTACCACACAGAGGTAGAAATAAACATACCAACCTTCTAGCATGAACAGCCCCCAAAAAGTTTAATCCTATAAACAGCAGCCCAAAAACAGCTCTTAGCCCTCCAAAAGTTGGAGTTGAAAGAGTGGACAGAAATATGCAACTGAAAATGAGTTGCAACCCAATGATCTCTTAGCCCTCCACAGATTAGGAGTTGAAAGAGATGATATAACTCATAGATTAACAACCTGAAGAGATTCGAAGCCCTCAAAAAACATAGCATTTGAAAGATTTCCTGCAACAACATAGCACTTCAAATTTTGACAGCAACGGAAACTGCCAGGAAAACAGCTCAAAGATCTCTTAGCCCTCCTAAACTAGGAGTTGCATAAGAGATAAAATCACAGAAGCACCAGAGCCAGCAAGAAAACCAGCAAGAGAGCCAGAAAAAGACTCAGGACACAAGGTACCAACACCCGGACTCAAAGGACCCACCAGGACACACAGGGACACAAGACAGCACAGACCAAAAAAAAACCCAGGGACACCCGAAAGAGACACAGCAGACACAACCAACCCAAAACAGACACAAACACCCACTGCCACCCCAAAAAACAGGGGGAAAAAATAGTAAAACAAAACATCCCAAAACAAGAAAAAACAGGACACAAAATAAATAAATAAATAAGCTACAAGACCCCACCCACACAAGCCAAACCCAAAAAAAAACACCAACCAACCAAAAAAAAAAAGACCTCAAATTTTGATCTGCCTGATCCCATCAAGATTACTTTTGAACTCCTCCACAGAATAATCTTTAATGTTGTACTTTCCTTTGATCCAAAGTGCCATTCTAGTTTTGATCAGGTCAACCACTTCAGTTTTCTCCCACATTTTATTGTTAAACACAACATCATTTCTGCATGTTCAAATGGACCATAAAACTGCGTAGAAACATGCTAACCAGCAAAGTCTTTCCAGGTTTTTGAATTTAGCATCCGACCATAATTGCCTTAATCCTTCCAAATTAGTAGGGCACACCCACACCAAACCCCACCAAAGGAGAACCTCAGACCATATCTCCCAAGCAAACGTGCACTGAAGGAGTAAATGATTCGGTGTTTCTGCATTTGAGTTGCATAGAGGACATTGCTCCTGGGTATGAGACAGAATACCTCTTCTGACCAGCACTGCCCTTGATGCGATGCTGCCTTGCATGGCTAGCCAGGTGAAAAGCTCAATCTTTGGAGGGCATATGTTTTTCCACAGAGAGAAAATACCTTTTTCTTCCATATACTGCTGCTGCTCCCATTTTGTATAAACTGATTTTACTGAAAAGATCTTATCATTACTCCATTTCCATTGCACACAATCAACCCTGTTGTGAGAGAAAGAAGGAAAAGTGCATAGAGTGTTGTGTTAACTAACCCTAACACAACCAACTCTTATTTATATAATGAAAAATCATATAACACAACCAACTCTTATTTATATAATGAAAAATCATAACATAAGACTACATTAACCAATGTGGGACTAATACTAATACTATATTCTAACACTCCCCCTCAAGCTGGAGACTCTTCAGCTTGTTACATATCAACTAACAAAATAATTACCTCAACTACTAACAGCAATAACGAAAAAATAAATAAATAAATAAATAAAACAACCAACTTGTTAAAACAATGGAATAACTTTCAATAGCAACGAACAACTTCAACGACTTTGACGACTTCAACGAAATAATTTCAACGACCAACGAATCAACGAAATAATTTCAACGAAATGACGAACGAACAATGAATGAATTCAACAACCAATGACTTCAACAACCACCCTTAACTACCATCAACCAACTACTAACGTCAATGAAATAGACAACAAAACAATATATGTTACCACGCTCACCAAAAGTATGGCCAAAAACCCGACCATGATACCCAGAACAGAATCACGGCTGCGACCATGACCATGGCTGAACGAAGAACCACACCCACTAGAGACAGCGGAAGTAGAATCAGATTTCTTTGTAAATATGTCACCATGCAATAAGAGGCAACCAACGGATCAACCACCAATATTCCACCAACTAAAAAATAAGCATCAACAACTACCAACAATACCAATATGAATATACCTTAGACCAAAAGCAGAACCAAAGAGCAGATCTGATCAGCCATGAGTGATGGAACAGTACTAAACAGTAAACAGCGATGAATAGTAACAACGATGAATAGTAATATGTGAACAGTGCCGATGGTGAACAGGGAAGAGATTAGGGATTTCAGTTTGGGATTTCGATGGGTGGAAGAGATTAGGGTTAAGATAGAAGCTAAGATCAAGGTTGTGATTTTAGGATTTCGTGGTGAGATGATGAAGGGGGTAGAGGTTGGCGGCTAGGGTTTTGTATATCTAAGGTGGATAGTGAACCCGGTAAAGTGTGTAGGGTGTTTAATAACCCTAACACATAACAATCTTATTTATATAGATGACTCACATATTGAACAAGTAAACTAAGCAATGTAGGACTACTATTAATACTATATTCTAACAAACCCCATCCTCAGATAACTGTACATTGCCAACGAGGGTCATAAGTATCTGTAATTGCTCCTTTTCCCTGTCAAACAAATCTCTGCTAAATCTCGTATCAGCAAGCACTTCAGCCACCACTTCGTTTTTCTGTGTAGATAGAGGTTGTAGAGCCTAGGAAAAAGGGTTTTAAGAGGCTCCTTTCGAATCCAAATATGATCCCAGAACTTGATTTTTCTGCCTAAGATTATCTTATTATTAGGTCCTTTTTTATGACTGACAATCTTGCATCGAGAGAATCATGCCCGTAGCTATAGTTTCTAGAAAGATAATCTCTTTTATTTTGTTCAAAAATAGAAAAGGGGAAAAGTAAAAGTTTTTTTTTCTATCTGCAAACAAAATTATATTAATCATTGGGACAAGTTACAACGATTAAAAGGATCCGAAGAATAATGGCATCACGACAAGGAAAAACTGACATCCCAACAAGATTGGCACATCAGCCCTCGACAATCAAATGCCTCAAAGGACCCAAGACAAGTTGGTGAGAAACCAACCAGGAGCAAAATAAAACAAAACTAACAAAACAGAGATAGAAATAATAGAGTAAGCAGTCAGTGCATCATCCAAGTGGTAAATCCTGTCCCAATTACCACTCCTCCATCCCATTGTAATCGCAGTCCTCATATTTTGATGCGTCGAATTCCATCCAAGTTACTTCTCAAATCTTCCACTGAGTAGGCACTAATCTTGAACGTGGATTTCATCCATAGAGCAACCCGGATTTTCACCAAATCTCCAGTCTCATTCTTGCATGGAATAGAATTGTTAAAGATTAGATTGTTCCTAGCAAGCCAGATAGACCAGAGTCCAGAGACCTGCAAAAAGGGTTGCTTCCCAGCAATACTTTTCCAGGTTTGAGTAATTGTTTGCAAACCACATACTCACCAAAGCTTGAATGTCGGACGGAAAAGTAAATGTTCCTTTTGTGCAGCCTGTTTAATTGATGCGACTAGCTATTTCGAGGGCACACGTAATGTTGTGGAATACGTAGTCACATTTTAATCACACGACGCTGAATTAGCAGTGTAGCAACTCTTTTGCAGCATAGAATATTGCTCGTTTTATGTGTTGTATTGTCCAACAGATATGTGATCCGACCTTCATTTTGCATGCAGATGAAATCTAAGGGGAAAAAAGCCCCGAAAAGTGAATCGGCTTCTTAAATCTTCTGCTTCTTTTCAAAGATAATAATTAACTGGACCAACTATTATCAGAACACTCCATTTCAATTTGAAATAAGATGCTTCCCAAGTATTCTGACCATGGTTTTATTTCCCTTACAGGATCAGGCATGGCCAAAGAAGTGTGGTAGGACTTTATTAAACACAACTTCTTAATACTACAAATGGTGTCTTTTCTTTCACCGTCTATTTCTATTCATATGGTACTTAACAATTTCCCTGTTTCTGTTTAATCTGGAATATACAACAAGGGCATATGATGGGCAAAAAGGTTCTAAAGCTAAACACTTATTTTGATTCTTGTTTACAATAGAATCCTTATGCTCTTCTCATGGAGTAAATGCTTTTTAAGGGATCTGGTTTATGGGTTCTGTATATTTGGCTTTTTAGTTGATACCGGCAGAGGAGCATGCTGCAAAAATAGCATCAGCAAGAGATGCGATCGGCGACTCAGACTTCTTTCTGGTAGCTAGGACGGATGCGCGTTCAACTTCAGTAGAACATGGTCTCTCTGAAGCCATTTCGAGGGCCAATCTTTACTTGGAGGTATTCACATTTCACATAATACCACGTCTCCAATGGTTCTTATGTTTCATATTTTGTGGGATTGATTGTCCCACGGATTGTGATTTAGTCCTCCGCTAGGTGTTGCATATTACGATGGAAATGCAATCTCACGAGATCTAAGAAGTATGGACAAATTATAAATAATATTGTCGCTTCAGATAATTTTAGCCCGAAATTGAGTAGTCTATAGCACATTTTAAAGTTGAAGGTCAAATTTCTTGAGACCAAGAGTATCCTACAGTATCTTCATTTTTAACCGTAGATACTAGTTTATCAGGGCGTAGAAAACTCGTGTGTTAATCCCATTTGTGCGACAAACAAAATTATACTTAAAGTTGACTTGATTTCATTACAAATTTACAAGTTACCGAAGCTAACGAAGCGTAGTTCGCAACACATCAAAGTTGAATCTGTAGCATGTACCATACACTTGAATTCTGAGTAGTCTTCCGAGTAACATTTGACAAAAAGAATTTTTGTTTGCCGTTATCTTTTAGACTCACTCTCAGAACAATTTTCTTCATCAGACAAACTCGAACCAAATTTCCCCAACTGGTTATGGCAGGGTAATTTGTTATTGATTTTGTTGCTAGGCCGGAGCAGATGCCATTTTTGTGGCCGGGCCAAGAAGTGACGATGATCTGAAGGAAATCGGAGGCAAGATCAACGGTTTAAAAGCTTGCACAATGTTAGAAGGTGGGGTCACACCTTTGCACACGCCAGAGGAGCTTAAAACAATGGGTTTCCATCTGATTGTGTACCCCTTCACTTCCATCTATGCTTCTGCTCGCGCAATGCTCGATGCTCTCAAGGCTCTGAAGGAGAATGGGACCACCAGAGATCACCTGGAAATGGTGACTTCTTTTCAGGAGTTTAATCAGTTGCTGGGTTTGGAGTCCTGTTTGGAGCTTGAAAAGAAGTATTCAGAGCTTTAAAAAATGAACAAGAGTTTGGGATTGTGAGAGTGTGTGGGAGAAAGATTGACGATCGATCGTAGGGATTGGTTTTTTACACAGGAAGTTTTCATACACTTGGATCATGCTATGGCTTTTCATTCCTATATGTTGTTGGTTATATGGATGGAACGTTGCATTAATCTTTACATTGTCATTACATAATTTGTAGACCGTTGAATTCTGTGAACACGGGAGTTTTTTTTGAAACGGCAAATATTATTAATAGAGAACTTGAAAGGGTACATCGAGGGAGGGAGAAGAGAGAAAAAAAAAAAAAAGAGCCCAAACAGAAGCTACAATACAGGCCTTGCATCCTCACTGAGCAAAAAAATTTCCAACAAGAAGTTGAGAAGAGAGAGAAACCCCAACCACATCAAAAAATATATGAATATGTAAATCTCGGCAACCTCACTTGTGTAGTAATCACTGCAGTAACTAGAGCTATCACCACCAAAAGCAACTCAGCCTTTCCAAACCAAATTCAGAGAGCAAGGAGAGATGGAGCAAAATGAAATTCCAGCCCCACAGCACCCCAACTGATACTCCAGCTAGCCACTCTTAGCCCTCCAAAGTATAGTAGTTACTAAGAGTACAATGGTAACCCAAAATCAACTAACCTTTCATGATTACTAGGATATGAAAGAGCAGAAAGAATGCACCAAATAGGCTTCAAATTTGACATTCATCAAGAAGAGGAAGCACGCAGAACCGGAAAAAAACAGGCACCCTCCGTGACTGACAGCGTCGAAAAGCCTCTTAGCCCTCCCAAGGTTAGGAGTTGAGAAGAGGAAGCACTTTCCATACCAGCACCCAAATGTAGTGAGAAATAGTGTGCCAAACGTAGAGAATCACAGGAATGCAACATAAATATATCACAATGGAGAATTCAGTTGCATCTGAGAAAATGTATGACCAGCAGCCCATCAACAACCTCTTAGCCCTCCAGAGTACTGGAGTTGAAAGAGAAAAAACGTTTCCATCATCAGAGTTGAGAACCAGAAACCAAGTATCCAGCAAGGACACTAACATCAGACACCCCTCTCACCACCCACCCACAAAAAAGGCCAGACACAAAAAATATGGACGACACGAACACCTAGGACAACCCCCCCCCCCCCCCCCCCC